>OX375869.1:18707803-19112965 GCA_947359475.1 Heligmosomoides polygyrus bakeri | reverse complement strand
CAGCAATTCCTGAGTAGGGCGGCTGAGAATTTCTCATAAAACTCTCTAAATGCTCACTCTACAAACTGTCACCCCTCGATTGATAGGTTCGATCCTATATGCATTGAGCACGGCGCACTCTCAGAGGACTCCTGGCATGACAATGCACATTACGCCATGCTTCAGATGCTCCGAGAACATGCAAGTCCTGGAATATAAGCTTCTCCAATAGCAAAAAGTCTGCTCCAGTCATTTTTGACCACCCACTGCGAAAATGCGGTGGTTTGGCGAAGTTGTATACATGATTGTGTAGATCTCGAAGAGACGAATCAAACGGTACCATCCGTTTCTCAAAACACCTCAAATTAGAGGAATTGTGGGCATGTAACGGTTTTCGACGCCTTGCGGCCGACAACTCGCCCGCGGCCGGCCTTCTCAATGGAGCGCAAGTTTTCAATTTTGGCCATTTTTGAACTTTCATATGAAATGTATACACCAAACGATAGAGCTCGATCTCCTGAGCTCAGATGTACCCTTGGTTTTTCAAATGGATGACCTTTCGGTGAGTTATTGCAAAAAGACGCAAAAACCGCAAAAGTGCGGTTTTTTCGGCGTCTATTCAATAGACGCGTCCGGTACTGTACCTATTCGAATAAATCATTTGAGCAGAACGATACTCGTGATGCGTGTGGGACCTGCGCCTCACCTCTCTAACCAAAGCTCATCCTTCAATAGATAAACTGTAAGAAATGTCTGAAGCTAATCATCAGCCGCTGCCCCAAGGTGCTTCAACTACACCTTCACCACTTTCTCTCGCTTGGCACATATATTGGGTTGTAAAACAATTACTAGTACCAGTACAAGTCGTCAATGTAGCCCGCATGGGTAGCGGGAAGCGCAACGGACCAATCAGGCTGCATCGAATGGTACATATTCGGTTGGTGCTCGCATTGGTTCTGATTGGCTGGCGAGTTTCACGTACCCGTGTAGGTCACAACAACGACCGATAGCGGCTAGGACTTACCATTAGGCTTGGACTGAGAACCTAATACGAGCCGAATTCAACGATTTCTTTGGACATTTGTCACCTGAACAGCCAGAAAACTGACCATTACAAGGTAAGTCTGTAGTCTGAACTTCTTGCCCTTGTATCTCAACTATAAGAGACCACCCGAGAATATTGACTATAGTTAATGACAATGGGGCGCATGAAAGCAGTCGGAGGAGGTACCGGCTGCTTGTCAGGTTCCTGGTTCGGGTTTTCCGCCAGGACCAATCAAAGCTTCCATCCCTGCATCTGGAAACGATGCCTGGGAAGGATACAGCGCTGAGTTGTTCGTCGAACGGCCACCGCAAGTCATTGTATGGCCAAGCACGTATTCACATCGTCTCCTCGACATCACATAGAAATGGAATGCGTGGCACATTTCAAAAAGGGATTGATTAACACCGAACTTTGTCCTTATTATCCTTTATTGTCAGTGCTGGAAGCACACGCATAACTCAATAACTACACATACATATAATAGATAAACCTCGACAGTTATAACAATGAGATCAGTCGCTCAGTAATCATTGGGATCCTCATCATCATCATCTTCTTCTTCCACGACACGTGGACGTTTCTTTTTCTTCTTTCCCGTCGACGATCCGTTGAACAGCTCGTTCAGCGCCTGGAAGTATCGCCGTAGGAAGCCATCATATTGGGTTACACAACTCGTTCATACCGAATCTTTGTATATTACGATGCTGACGGTTAAGGCTGAAGCTGACATCCACAGTTCCCCATTAAAAAAATAGACCTTCCCTAGCCATTCAAAAACAGAATGCCTGGCGCAATCCGTAGTCGTCCGAATCCCTCAATGACTACCCACTCTACAACTAGCTCTTAAACCTCGCCACTTCTTTTCATAAACCCAATACTTAGAGTGACCCCATGGAGTCTACCAAACCCTACACCGGTTAGGCCGTCTATACAGTTTTCAAGTCGAATTGCTCACTTTTCAAATCAATTTGGACACTCTTCTAAGCTAGCTTAGGACTTTTGAAATCAAATTCCAAATTGAAACGAACTTCAGGCAGGTTAAACTGCAGATTCAGTAAGATGATTAGAATCATTTGTTGGTCTGAGGAAGTTTGCATAGCTTTCTTTGAAGATCTAGCTCATTTTCTTTAAGCTTCAAGTGGCTGGTACCAGGGACGTAATCTTGTACAACAACGTTTTGTTGCGATCGATGCTTCTTTGAAGATGCTTACATAGTTTACCTGCCCCAATAAGTTCATAATTTTACAAAAATGTTATTTTAGAGAAAAATATTAAAAGCTGTCTTGAAGCACATCAAGGAAGCAAGCATACAGCGCAGTCAAAAGCGAGATCGCGCTATGCGAAAAGAAAGCTCGTCGCGGTTTTTCTCGATTGATAGTGTAAATGCTGCACACATAAAACGTCGTCAAAAGCGAGGATACACATGTGTATTCTTTACAGTTGTTTTTGTCGTATCGTTAACAAGTGTAAAGCTGTATGCAAATGCAAATCCTGCTGTCAGTGGAATAAAAATCGCGACGTCTTCGAAACACGGCGCAATTCATCTCTTGGCCCTAACAAGGGAAGGGTCTGAAGCGTATGTCTGAACGGAGAATCGACTCATATAGGGAGAATCCCCAACCCTCAATTGGTGTGAAAATGTGTTTATTTTTTGCCAAGTCGTTAAACCCAAGGAGTAGGGGGTCACAATGGGATACGGCGCAGCACGCGTTTGGGGTCTTGTACGCCCGCGATGCTCCTACCTGCAAGCGGCTCGGAGCGCAGTGGAAGTGCGGTTGCTTCGTGCGAGGAAGATCGTCCTCTGAACTGCTGCATTTTAGCATTTCAACCGATTGGTTGAGATTTGGGGGATTCTGACATCTATACCATTTTCTGGGGCGCGTGCAGCGCAGTTGGAGGAGGCGACATATATATTATTATTCTAGCCTGGAGAGTCTTTTGTTTAATGTAGAAGAAGCTCGTTTCGATTTTCAAGAGATCGCATTGATTTCAATAGGTTTAGGCTAGTTTAAGAAAGTGGTCCAATTAGATTTTAAGTGTCCACTTTGAGGTGAAAAGTGTCCACTTCGACGTGAAATGGCATATGACAATGCTCAAAAGGTCAAACCTGAAGCTGCCGTCCTTAGTTCCCCATTAAACATGAAACCTTCACCAGCGAAGTCAAGAATAGCATGGCGCAATCTGAGGTCCTCTAAATCTCTTAATGACTACAAGCCTTACAACTATCTCTTAAACTTCGCCACTTCCTTCTACAATATGATCGCTTTAGGTGGACACCACCTAAAGCGAACACCTATATCGGTTAGGCCATCCATAAGCCGCTCTGAGCTGAAATCGTTCAGAACTCGTCGAGCCACCTGGTCCTCGACCCACTTGTTGCGCCGCAATATAGTTGCCTTCGCCTCCTACGCCCATCAATCTTTGCCGTCCGTTCACAGGGCCCGACCCGACAGCCGTGTGTAAAAGGCTTGCAGGGGACCCACGCTCGCGGCCTGATTTCCGTCCCTCCTCAATTTTTTGCCGAGTCAAAACCATTTTTATCAGTTTTGGTGCTCGACGGGAATTCTCCGCGCCAACGCTATGAGCCTAGGTAGACGACAATATGGACGACACCTGTCGTCGCCATGCTTCCGGTGGAATAAAAATAGACGCTGAACGCAAGCACTCACCGTCAGCTCGGTGTCGATGACGCACGGCCGGACAAACATCAAACCCGCCTGTCCACCGGTGAACACAAACGCCCTGAAACACAGCAATCTAAATCAGTATCGCTATTAAGCCATCAGAGGCGTTTTAGTTGTATAGTAATGTCAATCACCTTTCCCGATCCTGCGCTTGATCAGGGTGGTAGTTGGTGTCCACCCTGATCAAGCGCAGGATCGGGAAAGGTGGCGTCGTAACACCAGAAGAGCGGACCCCGCGGCGATGCGGGACAAACGCTGAAGAATAAGAATAAGAAGAAGAAGAAGAAGTAATGTCAATCACAACAGTATTTCCGCATCAAGTCGTGAGCCATGGATCGTTAGGTAAACAACCACCGCTTGACTGGCACCAGTCGTTAATGTGGCCTACATGGGGAGGGAGGGACCAGACCAATCATCGAATAGGGGTACCACCTAAAGCGGTCGAGTCGGTGCCCTGATTCGCCGTCACATGCTCGGTCAGTGCCCTGACAGGTTGTGATTGACCAGCGTGTTCCCGCCTCCCATGTAGGACACATTAACGACAAACTACCAATACCTTTTCTTAGCCTTAAGAGGAACCCTGAACGAAAATCGGTACATGTCGCGATAACGGGCAGCATTGGGAGGTGCGAACGCATCAGCCAATCACAGCCAAACAGACCGTCGCATCAATACGCCAGCCAATCAGGGAGTGGACCGTACACTTCTCTGAACATTGACGACGATGCCGTCGTAGAATGGCGAGTTCTCGATCAAGAATTCGCCCATTGGCCTGCTCGACCGGCGAGCTTTCGTATTCCAATGCTGTCTATTTTCGGGACATGTACCCAAAAATGACTGGTAAGAGAGTTGCCGTCAGGGATTTTATTTTATATTTTTTAATTTAAATTTTATATTTTTTAATTTTAAGTCAGGAATTTTATGGCCAAAATCTTCACCACTTCGCCTTTAGAATGCACCTTGCGATCTAAAGCTTAACCAATAGAATTTGTTCTACATTGACCTAACAGTGCTCATAACTAATTATAGCATGACTGAGAATCAGGTCCACAATGCTTTTAAGGTAACTCTTCATTTAAAAAACAACAACCAATTCATTGGTATTCGTCAACTGATTTTAAACACAGCCTCGGCTCCACCCTGGTACAAACCAGTGCTCCTATGACATGCTCTTTCGTTGATCGACGATTTGCTCGAACGAGCACCAGCGACATTCCTACCAGGGATGAGCGGATTAACCGTTATCCGTTATCCGGTTTCCGGCGGGTCTAGGCCTATCCGTTTTGTTGTTCGTTATCCGGTGGTTTTTGGCCGGATAACGAACAACAAAATCTGGCTCTCTTATGATTACTTAGTTGAATATAAGGACAATTTTTAAAAATCGTTTTGTGTTTTTTCCATTGAGTCGAGATACGTTTGCAGTGCTAGGTTGGTGCCTTCTTTTAGTTCTCAATGGCATAATTAGGTCAAACCATCAGCCTGCTCATAGCGCCTTCTGAAATGCAGAACACTGCCTTGCTCATTTCTATTTGTGGGGTATTCACCAAAATTCTTTCTAGCATAATGTACTGTCTGGTAAAAACCTGTCGGTTAGAGGCGAAAGGAATAAACCTTCATACGAATCATTTCGTTTTAAGGATGTGCCAGATGTTCATCTTCTATGTACACGATCTTTTAGCTCATTGAAACTATGTTTGGCATGTGCCTAACTTCCGAGTGGTGGGTGGAAAGCCAGTACTTTAATGTCCTATTCTATCCTACTATATATGAAAGCGTTAGTCCGTCTGTTCGTGTGTGTGTCACAAACCTGTGTGAACCAGTAAAACATGTCAAGCGTGTAAAGGTGACCCGCACGTGCATGTAAAACCTGTCAAGGCTGTCCTCATGTGCACTGGATGGAAATGAACCAAAATTAGCGGGAAATGACCAGTTATAATTATGCCGGATGAGGGGGACCGATATTAATCGATGGTATGGATTTTTCGACCACAGTTATCGGTTTTCTCCCAAATTTGACCAATTGGAGTGGGAGTCACACGACAGCTTTTTCGAGAAAATTACTCCCGCTTGCAGGAAATACTCCAATATAAAGAGATTCAGACAGTTAGAACAAAATAGCAGTATCGATTGACCGAATAACCGATCGACTATCAATTTTTCTGCAGATTAGACACTTCGGAGGTGGAATAGCACTAATGCGGTGGGCAGCGAACAAGGCTTACGTTAATCGTTTTGAAGATCATCCCTTACTCTATTCTGTGTAATAAGCAAGATTAGTTTTTTCTTCTCTAATGGGGCCGAAGGGTCAATAAGCCGTCGTGTCGAAGGGGTTTTGTTTTCGGAGTTTGGGCCGAAATCCCAATCAGACGTTTTGCGGCCGATAGCTTTACGGGTAGTTGCTGAGCAGTAGAAGTAGCTGTTGATGAGCTGCGGGTTCAATACTGGTATACGCACCTGGCCAATGACTTGCGGTGACCAGACGATGGACAAGTCAGTGGTGCATTAACATTCCCGTGCAATCCTGATACCTAGACTGGAAATCCGAACCAAGAACATTGAGTCGGAGTGCATGCGAAAGTCGGCGCCTTCTCAGAGTGCGTTACTTCGCGCCTCGAAGAAAAACACCGATAAGAAGGTTAAAAGGGACTCATTTGACATGTGACGAGGACAATATTACAAATCACGACCTACTGTTAGAGAAAGAATGGTTTAAAATTAGTTTCAATTTTTGTTGTTTGTTCATTATCCGTTTTTCCGTTATCCGGCCATTTTTGGGAAAAATTATCCGTTATCCGTTATCCGGGTTTCAAAAGTTTGTTATCCGCTCATCCCTGATTCCTACCCGTCCCAGCCGCGTACCAGAGTAGCTAAGCGGATCAAACCTCGCTCGTGGAACTCGAAAAACGCCAGGACATTCGTTCAGGACGTTCAAAAAGCAGTCTGACCAACGCGTGTATGGCATTTATGCTCTTCTGACACCCTACGGAGTCCGGTCGGTGATGCTCTCGTCTTGGGTGCCTGTGAAAGAAACTATGTCACTGGCACAACTAATTTTCGACGTCTTAGCCCAAGTGGTAGCGCATTTGATCGTCGAACATCAACGAATCTTGGAACTACGGAAGCCCTCTCTCATTTGCGCGAGCCCCGTCACTCCGAACATAGTCCTCTCAATTCCTCTCTGCTCGACGCTGATAGCAAGTTCATCCTGCTCTCGTAGAACCGAATTCCACGGCGTACATTAGCGCAGAAATAGCGGAGAAGTCTAATAAGAGGGCACGAAAGCGAACGTTCACCTTCTTCACTGCTTCGTTGACCGTATTCAAAGCTGCTAAGTCACTCGCTTGCACAGCTCCGGCCCTAGATCGCTGGTCCCGTTGACTTCGCGGTCCAGATGCATGTAGCTGGAGCAATCGACGTCCGTTCCGTTGAGCCAGAATGGGGCGTCAGTAAGCTGGTTCATTCCCCACGAAGATTGCCTTCGCAACGTTCAGCTCCAGTTCAATGCTCCCATATACACGATCGAAGACGGCCAGCAGTCCCTTAGTTCGGCTAATGCTCAGTGGTTTGCGACCGTCGATCTCCACTGCCATGTCTTTCCCATTCCAGGTCTCGCATGACATATTCGTGGGTGGCGCTGAATAGCTTCGAACTAGGGTACACCCTTTGCGGACCTTCTTCTTGTTAAGCGCGTTGAAGATGCATTGTAGAATGACGAGATCTAGGTCGTGAATCCGCTGTAGACCTCTCCAAGTACTCAGAGTGACGACGTTTCCTTGCTGACTCATTAACTTTCTGTGTGGTGTATTCGAGGTGAACGGAACCTCGGACCACCCACTTCGTCCTCGTTTGTATGACATTGATCATCACCTATCAGTCTTCCCCTCCATCTTCCTCTGCAATTCTTCCAGGAAAACGATAGGCAGGCAACGCGAGCAGCCGTCATTAAAAAGTTGAATCTTCGGGGCGAATGAAGAATGCCACCGAAAGCAATCCATGAATGTTTAACAAAGTCTTGGAGCGGTAGGTCGCCCGCCGATCAGAGACGCAGTGATTAATCATTGCAAAAACTGCTGGAGTTCAGAGATATCTGCTAACAAAGTGAGCAGCTAGCCATTTCTTTAGCTATTAGACTGTCGCAAAATTAATCTCCGTTTCCAGGTATGTATAAAGAAATGTTTTTTTACCCTTAATCATTCCGTCTCAGGGAAAGCAACACATACCGCTCGGTAGGTTTTTCCTGCCCTTTCAACAACAACAAAAAAAAAATATGTGGATGTCGCTCTAATTTTTCTAGCCAACCCTTCCAGGGCTCCGTAAAATCGTGAACCGACGCGACTATCGAGTCATCATGCTTTACGAATTTAAATTGGGACACTGTGACGGAGGCATACCGTAACCTTAGCAGCGCCTTTGGGACGGACTGTTCTTGCGGACGTACGGTGGGGCTCTGCTTAGAAAAATTCGCTTCCGGCGATTTTGATCATGGAAGAAAAACCGGCCCGCGGGCGCAGGTCGTCGCTTCACGATGAAGTTTCGAGGAGAGCCGTAGAAGCAAATCCTGAGGCGAATACACGAACTTTAGCAGAAGACTTTGGCGTACATCACGGTACGGTAGCAAGGTATTTGATGAGAATCGGCAAGGTGAAGAAGATGCCGAAATGAGTTCCTCATGAACTGACCGATGAGCAGCGTCTGGCACGTTTCGACACTTGCTCAAATGTGCTAGTTCGCATTAAAATGAGCCTTTTCTAAGCCGTATCATAGCTGTAGATGAAAAATGGGTCCTCTACGATAACAGGAAGCGGGGATTTGTCAGGGCAGAGAAGGAAACTCCTCCAACACCCTTTCCTAAACCCAACATTCACCCTAAAAAAGGTATGCTTACTATATAGTGGTGTTGTAAAGGTGTAATCCATTACAGCGTTTTGCAACCTGATCGGACGGTCACAACACTTTGCTGCCGTGTTTTAGACCAAATATACTAGAAGTTGCAAAAATTGTGGCCGACAGTGGTGAATAGAGGGACCGTCTTGCACAACAACGAAAGGCGACACACCTCTCAAATCACTCCGCGAAAATTGACCTATTCTGGTATCGAAGTCCACCCTTCCCCACCATATTCCCCTGACCTTCCCCCTCCCTCCCGACTATCAATTTTTCCGAGCTCTTGATTCTGATTTGCGTCAGAAACACTTCGCTCACTTGGTCGACGTTGAATGTGCCCTCCTTGATTTCGTTAATTCCTGTGATGTAAGCTTTTACCGTAAACCATCAGATTCATCGCCGTTCGTTGGCAAAAATGTATAGATTCTGAATGATTTTACTTCGATTAATAAAGTTGTATTTAAGCTGAGTTACAGCAGTTCGAAGTAAGCGGTGGGTTTCGGCGATTAATTTTACGACAGCCTAATAAAACTCTTGATTTCTAGAAGTGAATAGCGTATTCAGGTATCGGCTGCAGCATAGGGTTCGTAGCTGATCTGCATGTATGAAGATCGACGAACGATACAGAAGAAGCAGGTTTCGGAGAGGTTGTTTTCAAAAAACACCGCCAATAGTAGAGCCCGTCAGCACACTTGTGAAGCTGAGACGCTAACCATACTATTTCTTAGTTCAGAAGCAAGGACACCTTGCCATCTTCGCTGCTGGAGCCAACAGCCCAGAAATCTGCACTGAAAAGCAGAGTGTGCAGGTTCGAGGCTGAGTCTTTGCTAGTAACAGCACAATCACATAGGCCCGGAAGACACTGAATACGATCAGATCTCCATCTTTCCGACGACCACAACATAAATCAGCGCACGTAGGAAGGGCATTCATTGTCGGAAACCACTGCACCAGCGGCATTTGACATAGCGTCCGGGACCATCTGTCACGATAGCGGCTGCATTTCGGTGTATTTTCATGTTTTGCTCGCTATTCGCTGTGTAAAATTGCGCAGCAGCGGCAATGATGCTTTTCCTGCCGCTGGCAACTCGGCAATATGGAGCCAGCCCAGGGACCTTCAACTAACAGGGAGCTTCTCCTCGATTGTACAAGGCTAGTTCGACATTTCATGCGGGCATTTATACTGACTGGGCGACTGTCCTCCTCGTGCATTCGGGAAATCTATCTCCCACACAATTCGTCCCATACTGAAGTACAACCACGCCAAAAGGCATCAGGTACTGAGAGACTATTCTCGGGCGACAACCCTCCGTCTCTAGGTAGCCCAATATCAACCCAAACTCGATCAAAATTAAAGCTGAATTCAACTCAAAGAAGACGGTCCTGAAAGACCTTGAAACAAACATAGCTACTAGTCGTCAATGTGGCCTACATGAGGAGGGGGGACACGAGGCCAACTAGGCCTCATCAAACAGACAGCAGGCCAGACGGACGTTTATGGCCACTGTCATGATTGGATGGCTCTCATTCTCTCAGTGCTCTGATTGGTTGATGCGTCCGCCCCTCCCCTATGTAGGCCACGTTAAAGACTAGTGCCGAAATCCCTCTAAAATTTAGCAATGCTAAACTTTCACTGTAACCGCACAGATCCTAACGACTACGAGATGCTGGAACGATGAAGACACATAAATGCAGGTCGAGTGCAGCAACCATGCATAGTACCGAAATCAAACACCAAGAAGTTAAGAGCTTACTTCTCCGAATTGTTAGTGGCCACACAGTTCAGAGACTCGATACGCATATCCAGTGCCGAGTATTCCAAGCGATTCCGGGTTCCTTGCTGAAAACAGAAGATCATGAATGATTAGAGAAGTTGAAAAGCAGTTATGAAGGGTGCATTCACACTACGCTCTTTTCTTGCTTAGCCGTCGACAGAGAATTTTAACGGAAGCACTCTGGATGACACTTTGGCAAATTAGGCTTCTTCCCAGCATGACTTTCGAGGCTGTGAGCAAGACGACACGAAAAATCAGCCGCAGTAAAACCATTAACTACCTTTGTCGACCAAAAATACACTGTCGACTTTTACCACTTCAGAAACGTTCAGTAACAGAATCGGTCTCTGAACAGCTATTACACAATGGGCGTCCAGCGATCTCCCTGCGGCACTGACGTAAAAATCACAGCCGAATGGATCGGATTATGGATTCCTACATTCACTGTTTGCTATAAGCAAGGCATAATTCAGTGACAATATAACAACCATCTGATGCCAGAGGGACAATGCAAGGCTTCCACAGGACGCCGCAGCCAGTTCAATGGCCACAGAGGGGTAATACTTCAGAAGATGGAATTGGCAGTGGAATCAAACTTTTCTAAAGCACGTCTCACATACACTTCCTCAAAGCTCTGATGAGGAGTTACGCGAGTTCGGTGCTTTCACTGCCTTGGAAAGAACCCACTGAGTACTACTGCCTTTGGTGGAGGACAATCTGCCGCAAAAGCATCGATGGTAGCAAGTATGCAACCGGTCCGGCGGGAGGATGGACAAGAATCAGGGTTCAGTTTTACCTGACGCATTCAGAACTCCATGGGTGAACTCATATTGGGCTGGCCGAGAAATTTTCCGCCAATTTTGCAAACAAAACCTTCTTCGAGTTTGTTTATCCTTTTCAATACAATCAACGATTACCAAATATACAATTTTCATGTCAAATTGGACACTTCTTAGTTAGCCCAAGACTTTTGAAATCAAAGCGAACTCTTCCAAATCCAAGTGAGCTTCTTAAAAAGTGGAGTCTTTCCAAAAAAGTTTGCAAAATTTTTGTCCAAGGAAAATTTTAGTATACTTTCTCAGAAGTATAACTTTCGTATTCATCCACCCAATAGGTGAAGGCGTTGTTTGAAATTTCATGAATTTTTATTTTTGGAGAAAAACAATGGTCTAAGGCCTAATTTAAAGAGAAGGAAGGTGGCCATAAATAAATAATAAATGACTGCGTTACTCAATCCCTCTTGGGATGCGCCACGCATTCTACTTCTACGGGATGTCGTGGAGGCCATTTGAATGCGTATTTGGCCATACAAGACTTGCGGTGGCCAGCTGATAAACAAGTCAGCCCTCTATCCTCCCCAGACAAGCCTGGTACCAATTCATCGACCCCGGAGGGATGGAATGCTTGGTTAGCCTGGGCGGGAAATCCGAACCAGGAACCTTGTATCGGGCGCACGAGACAGCCGGCGCCTCCTCCGACTGCGCTACACGCGCCCGGCCATTTTTAGTGCCGAAGATGAGATTGCGCCATGCACTCGTCCAAGACGTCGCGATTTTTATTTGATTGATAGCAGAATTTCTGTTTGCTTGGAGTTTCACATCTGTAAACGATGCAACAATTAAAATTTTCAAAAAACACATATATCCTTACTTTGATGCTTTAGGTAAGCAGCATTTACACTATCAATCAGCTAAAAATCACGACAAGCCTTTCGAGCTCATGGTGCGATCTGGTCCTTTAATGAATTGAATGTCTTCTGCTTTGTTGCGATTAAAACAAAACTTTAACTTACTATTTTCCCATTAAAAATTAAAATTTTATAAAATTCTTACTCAGTCGGGCAGCAGAACTAAAAAATCTAAAAAAGTTTTACCAGATTTTCCATGAACAAAACATTCTAACCGTTTTGGAGAGTGTTAATGTGTTCAATTTGATTCAAGTGTCCAGTTTGAATTGAATATTGTCCAATTCGACATGAAAATGGTACATGTAGAATACTAGCTATTCTTCATAAACATTTCAGACGGAAGGAAAAAAGAAGAAAAAATTTCTAAAAGAATTTACAAAAATTTGGCATGGTGCAGAACTGAGCGAAACTTTTCCGCCAACCTCATGTAAGAGTTCAACCTTCAGCATAAATAGTCACTGACTGACGGCCAACAAGGTTTTTGCCATTGGCATGTAAATTCACCCACCTCTGTATTTTCTCCAGCGCTTGTCCCGCTTGCGAGACAAGCTTTTTTGGCGCTATAAAATCACCTTTCCCAATCTAACGTTAGATGAAAGTCACAAAATATTATTCATTGGATCCGAATGAACAATTTTCCGATTTCCAATTCATATTTCATAATCCGAGTCATACAAAAATCCGGGGTCCGCGAAACTGCCATCATCCAAATCATCCAAAACCCGAAATAATGAAATTAGCGTTACCCGATCCAATTATCCGAAGATTTTTGGTCGCCGCTGTGTATCAAATGAATCATCTTCGGATATTCCGAACCGAATCATTCAAAAATCCGAGGCCAGCAAAATCGCCCTTATCAGAATATCCAAAGCCCAAAGATTTTCGACCGGATCCAATGTATACTAGCTACTTTCAAGTCCATGTGCAACGTGTCAGAGCAGCACTGCTTCAGGCGCCCTGTAGGTCACTGTCCAGACACTTCGAACGTGAAGCCTATCTTGCGGACGCAGTTTTCTTTTTGAGAAAATGGGCGTACTCGCAGATTCTTGTCAGCTATTGGTATTGGCCGTGACACTGAACTTCAGCGGAGTGACATCGCTTCTGATGCGGTTTTTCATTAAACAGCCTCCAGTATCTCCTTACTGCTCGTAGCCAGTACTTCATCAACCACCAATAGTTCTCACATCATCATCCACCATCCACTTTCTGTATTGGCTCTGAGCATGTCTTCTTCGAACAGGAACAATGAAGCGTCATCAATCAGAGGGCATTTTGTTTCGAATAGACCGGGCAGCATTATTAGGACTGCATCAGCACTGAGTCACTCGCCACAGAGGCATTGAATTGCGTTCAGCGACGCGAGGTGTGAAAATAACACCTAACAGTTCATCGTTCACAACTGAGGTAGCATCAGAAGAAAGCGGGATTGAGAGTGTTGGATGGGGTTAGGATCGCGAACCCAAGTTCCTCTAGTAGAGAACTTCATTACATCGTTACAAATGCTCGCCACATCCTAGCAGTCCTACTCTACACTTCGAGTGTGCGCCACGCATTCCACACCTGGCGCCAGATTCATCAACCACTTACCGCCCTACAACGGCGAAAATACCACCAAACCTGATGCTAATGAATGCTCAGAGCTTTGGCAGTATTTTTGCCGTTAGAGGGCGGTAAGCAGTTGACGAATCTGGCCCAGGACGCGAGCTGGTACCATCTCACCTACTCTGTAAGAAGAACCTAGACAAGTGGCCGGCTCATACCGATAATAGGGGTGGGTTCTGGTGCGCCTCAAGGACATCGCGGATGTTACGAGCGCCCAATAGCACCGGTGGTGTAGGGCGAAGCATAGCAGCCGGGAACCAGAAGGTGCGAGTTCGAGTCCCGTCTGGTGCAAGAGTTTTGACTGCAACAAAACATCCTCTAACAACTTCTAACCAGACAATAAACTTGAGGTTGACTACTGCCCTATGCACCCGCTCCGTCTCTGAACTCGGAAGTTTGCAGCATAGTGCAGCACTACAAAACACTGCAGGGGTATAACCTTCGGTCGACGAACCCTACACTCTACAACGCACATGAGTCCGAGCACTTCAAATTAAACTAAACATATTTACATCGAAACGGTTTCTTACAAACTGAAGTAGACCCACCTTAAAAAGACTTAGGCGAATTTATCATTTAAAAAATCATTTTGCCTTTGTCAGAGAATTCACCACAGATCAACTCTCCAAAAATCAACTCTGCTGCATACACTTTGAAAGTCCGTAAATTTTTCACCCTTTCAGCTAGCGCCAATAATACACATTATAGCCATGCACGCATGAGCCGCTCGAATAGGCGTTCGAATGATTTTCATTCAAATTCGAAATTCGCGTTTTTCGAACGTATTCGAATTCAGTTGCCCACAAATTACAAGCATTCAAAATCACTCGAATATTCGAAAAATAATCGAGCAAGCAAAAGGATGTAGGGCCGCGTTACTCACCTATGAGGATACGCCACGCATTCCACCTCTACGATATGTCGAGGAGACGACTTGAATTAGCGATATCTCATCTACACAATGGCTTGCGGTGGCCAGACGACGAGGAAATCAACGCTGTCTCCTTTCAGGTCGGGAAATCCGAACCAGGAACCTGCTATGAGTTGCACGTGACAGCCGGGACCTCCTCCAACGGCGCTACACGCGCCCAAGCATAACTATAATATGCCCTGGATCAGGCGCGTCAGATAATTTGGTTTCTTCATTTTTTTCAAACCCCGGATAAGTGAATCATGAGAATAACGGCGTTTTTAACCCGGATCCTAGGATGGTTCAGATAACGGTGAGCTTCACTAGAATTCGGATGATATAGATGATTTTTCTTCGGATAAGAGGTCATATTTCTGGTCAAACAGACCAACCACCAAGGTGTCGAAGGTACGATCACAGAGTTCAAGGTACCACTGATAGAGAATGCGTGGATAGTTTCCTTATCGTACCGCAAATTACTGTACTCTTGTGCATTTTCTCTTTCGGGTAGCGCAGTAGGACAAGCAGTTGGCTTCGCATCCACTCCTATACCAGGTTCTTTCTTGGTTCGGATTTCCCGTCCAGCCCAAAAAAGGCCTTCTCTTGGTATCGGCGAATTGGTACCAGACTCGTCTAGGAAGGGTAGAACATGATTTTTCCATCGGCTGAGCACCGCATGCCACTGTTTAAGCGAAATACGCGTTCAAATTGCCTCCTCGTCACCCAGTAGAAGTAGAATGCCTGGCGCATCTCAAAAGAGATGGACTAACGTCGTCCTTTATCCTTCGTAAGCCAAGTAGCTTTCTTGAAATTCGGTACGTTATCGGATACTCACTAATAGCATTGTCAAGAGTAGATAAATAAATGAATGAATAAACAGCTGTTATGTGGTATAAAATACTAGCAGCTTGAATCGATCAGTATTCAAACCAACAGTGGTAGACGAACAAGTATCAAAATCGTTTTTTAAGGATTGTAGATCACCAGCTGACACTCGCAATTTTATAGGTACATTATGTACTGGCACGGACGAGCATACGGCATTCCAAAACGATTAGCTATAGAGCTTTATAAATGTGATAACTGCAAAGAAAACGTTCATTAAATGTTTGCAATTTCTAGTTCTACAGCCATTTATAATGAATGACTGACGATCCAATCACTTTAATTGCCACCGTCTCGCGGCCAAGGTGGTAGCAGTTGCTCCCTTATTTGTAGAAAAAAAAGAACGTCATTGCATAAATTCATGGAGCTTTGCGAGCCAGCTCGTCTACATAGCACTAGCGCGAAACTTTAAATTTCGCAACCCCATTCCCAATTAAGCGACAAGTAAGAGACGAATACGAATAAGAGACCAGAGAGCCCTCCCGAATCCGAAGCCTCACTCACCGAATCCGGGTTCATGCACACATCTAGCCATAGATTCCCCACAGCCTCTTCGTGCGTGGAATAGGTGGGACATGCTGGACGCTTGACCGCGCCATCCTTCCCGCTGGGAGCGTCGTCGAAGTCGTCCTGCCCTTCTTGTTGGGAAAACAACGAGCCAATGTTCACAGCTTCCGGTGGACTAACTCGCCTCCTTCAAAGAGAAGAAATAGCTTCGAGTACTCAGTTCCGAAATTCGAGAGCGTAAGCTTACCTTGACAGCATCAGGGCTGCTTTTCCCATGCAGAACCCAAAGTCCACCGTGCTGGCTGTGGAGACTAATCGTCCATTAGCTGATAGTATCAACTGAAACAGACAAATACATCACCGGGAATAGAAGGTTAGAGAAGCATTTATGTCGTGGTTTAGTAACCATTTCCACAATACAGGGTGCGTAAAAAGTATTGACGCACCTACGTTTTGTTTCAGCTCCAGCTTTCTGTTTCTACCCCTCTAGGTTTTTATGTGTTATTTTTGTTGTCTGTATTGTGCTCAAAAACACTCACGAAAAAACTGAAGAAACATGATCGTCAACGTTACGGTGGCCCTTTTTTTGTCTGTTACCCAGACAGCTGAATACTTCATTAACAAGAGAATTTGGCGCTGTTCGAAACGGTTGGTGAGGAAAGAGGTCAGCAACCCAAACGTCAGCCACGGCTCTGTCATAACGAATGATGATTACAAGATGTTCAAGCACGATAACGTTCAAATCAAAAATTGTCAACCTCTGTCCCATAACGGCAAACAGATAACGCGCGCAGGTGTGAACAGCTTCTCAGGCGAGCACAGCTTAAACGTGAATCCGCTGGATTACTCTTTCTAGGTGATTTTGAAGAATGAGGTCTGTGCACCTTTCAACAGAAGTGACCAGTCGCAGAAGGCTACCCTGTTCGAAGCACGGAACAAAATGCAAGCGAATACTTGCGGCGCGTGCTCATGAATTTTTCCGCCATTTTCGCTCCTGTATTCACAGTAAAGGAGCCAATGTCAATTACGACTTATTCTGTCGTGTTTGCAAGATCATTTTCCATATTTCTGAAATGAATATTTTAAAACTCACTGCGCAATACTATTTCCACAACCGCCATTTACTGCGTCAATACTTTTTACGCACCCTGTAGACTCGAGAAGTCGTGCAAAAGCTACAGCACTGGTTGACCCAACTCAAAATTTCAGTAAAGCTGGACACCTTCCAAAGGAAAGGTCTGAAGCGTATATCTGTCACAGATGAACCGAACCTCCGAGCTCCCTCGCATCAAGCCACGTCACTATCCACTGCGCCCTCAGCCGACTCGGGGATGTGGCATCGCAGGCGAACAAGAGACCCCAGCGCTCGTGAAGCGCCGATTCCATAGTAAATTCGAGAACAAACCACTCTTTGGGTTTAACGACTTGGCGAAAAAGAAACGGATTTTTGTAGTAATCTAGGGGTGGAGACTCCTCTCATATGACTTGCTCTTCCCGTTCAGAAATACGCTTCAGACCCTTCCCTTGTCAATGATGAATTCGATGTCAAGATGAAAAGACAACCCACCCTTCCATCGACTCCACAGCTCGCCACCACCGCATTCCCAGCACATGCCGCCACATCCCACGTCATCAGGGTATGCCTAGAGCAGGCTAATGAGATACATATGCACATCATGTTCACAAAGCTAAACAGCCGGGAGGGAACGGAACGAACCGGTTCGCGAGCGGCACCACGAAGTACGCGCCAGACTTCGTTTGTCGACAGATGAAGCTGACGCCGTTCGTGGGCACCTCGCCAGACGAGAAGTACTCCGCCTGGTAGGTGAAGCAGCCGGAGAACAACCGCTGCTGTGCCGACACGCGAGCACCTGAAACAGATCCTTGAGGGCATTGCTAGATCTAGGACTCCTCAGAGATTACAGGACTTCTTAAGAGTCATAAGTATTCTAGTCTCTCAAACTCCCTTTATGTCTTTTAGAGCAAGAGCGTTCGCAAACAACAGCTCGAAGTAAGACGTCCACCAACCGACTACCAAGGAATCTCTTTTTTTTTTGCTCAAAAATAGGAATACAACATCGATGACAACATTTTCATGCCAAATTGAGCACATTTCATATCGAACTGGACACTTTTCTAAGCAAGCTTGATGGGTTTAAATCGAAAGACTTCTTGGAATTGTTTGAATCACTTAGCCCAATATGTGGACACATTAATCGAAAAAATTTAAAAAATTATTATAGTTTTATTTTTCAAGGATTTTTTGATTTAAACCTTTCTAAGTGCAGGGTCATACCTTTTTCACTTCAAACTGGACACTCTTCTCAGAAAGTATGATGGTCTTAAATCAAACTTAACGTCTTTCAAATCGAAGCTAACTTCTTCCACAAACTACTTTAAAATAGAGGTTTCAAAGATGATTAGCATAATTTTTGTCCAAAAACATTTTTAGTATGATCTTCTTTGAAATGGTTTATATTCACCTTACCCAATATGTAGACATATTATTCGAAAATTTATAGTTGTAGAAAACTTTATAGTTTATTCTCCAAGGAAAAGCAATGATTTAAGGCTTTTCTAGATGCAGAATAACAGGAACGTCTTAAAGTCGAAATTTTATAAAAATATTAAATCTTCATAGTCCTTCTCAGTTTGCGCAGCCTGGTTAGGCCCTGAGATTTTAGCAGCCTCTCCGTACTCGTCCTTCCCATCGCTGCAGAAATGGGGGCTCTTTCGGGGTCAGGGGAATGAGGCCCTTTAGTGCTGCTGTGTTTGACTGGAATACAACACGGGTAGCTAGTCAGGCTCTGTCGTGCGGGCGGGGTACTCCGGGCAGCCAGCCAGACTGCCCGAAGGGACGGGGCGAGACTTAAGGCGGCCTCGAATCGCCTTACATGTACTCCCAGTCTACCGAGTGCAAGCTTTTGGCCGAGCCGACACAGTTACAATCCGCACAGTCACGGACACATCCACGCACACTGTGCACGAACATGCCGCTCCCACGCACAGGAACGCATCGACCCGACACAGCAGGAGCAAGGAGTCCATCCCCTGCATCCCACCTGCGTCTCTGGGCAGTACACGGTCGCATTTGGTTCGCGTTTAATTCCCCTATCCACCACCCGGGGACGCGCCACGTGGCCCTGCGACAAGCGGCCCGAGATCCCTCTTAACAAGAGAGCCCGAAGGCTCTCTATCGAGGGAGATCCGTGGAAAGGATGACGATCTGTACTTACAACGCCCGCACGCTTGCGTCGGAAGCATCCGTCGAGGACCTGATGATGCAAGCCAGGAAGATCAAGTACGACGTCATCGGACTGACCGAGACGAGAAGACACCACCCCCTACACGCCGCCTACGACTCCGGAGAAGAACTGTTCCTCGGAACATGCGACAGCAGGGGAGTAGGCGGCGTTGGTGTCCTCGTCAACACGCACTTGGCCATGAACATCGATTCGTACGAGTCTCTGACAAGCCGAATCGGACGTCTGCGACTGAAGCGATGTGGCTCCGTGCCAGCCTTGACTGTGTTCGTCGCGTATGCCCCAACATCCGACTACGACGACGAAGACGTCGAGGCCTTCTACGTGGAGCTGGAGAAGTTCTATAAGGAAGATCACACCTTCTACAAGGTGATCGTCGGCGACTTCAATGCCAAGATCGGGCCACGAAGGTCGCCGGAAGAACTTCACATCGGAACCCACGGTTTGGAATGGAAGAGCAAGGTGAAAGGCTGTCTGAGTTTATCATGTCGACCAAGACCATCCATGGAAACTCGCAGTTCCAGAAGCCTCCCTCCCTACGATGGACCTGGGAATCCCCCGGTGGCCAGTTCCACAACGAGATCGACCACATCATCTTCAATCGCAAGTATTGCCTGACCGATGTCTCCGTTGTCCCCAAGTTCTACACGGGATCGGACCACCGCCTCCTTCGCGCGAGGTTCCGCTTTTCGCGTCAAGGAGAGAAGGCCGCGAAGTTCAAGAAGAGGAGTCCCAGAACGACCATCAACTGGGATCTCTACACCTCTCTTGTCGGCCTTTGGGAAGATGCCGTCATGGACAACGTCGACGAGGAATACGATCGCTTCGTGCACCATCTCCACGATAGTGCTAAGGGAGCCGAGAGCTTGAAGACCACCAAGAGACGCCTGTCTCCGGAAACTCTCGAGCTGATACGCCAACGTGGAGCAGCACGAGCGTCAGGCAACTATCAACTGACGTCCGAGCTTGCAAAGCTATGCAGAGCGGCGATAAAGGAAGATCTGAAGGAGAGAAGGGCGGAAGTGTTGGCTGAAGCAGCAGAGGCAGGGCTGAGCATCCGCAATGCCCGCCGGAACTTCGCCAACTTCAAGACCAAGATGACCGCTCTCCGACGTCCTGACGGAACCGTCACCTCTTCCAGAAGGACCATGGAGAAAGTCATCCACGACTTCTACTCCGATCTCTTCGATAGCCACGTCCACCTGCCCCTACGCCATCTTCCGCAGGATGGATACGTCATCCCCTCTGTTCTCCCTTCCGAGATCCGACACGCCATCTCGTCGGTGAAGAAACGTACAGCACCCGGTCCTGACAGGATCAGAGCTGAACACCTGAAGAACCTCCCGCCAGCGCTCATCAACACCTTGGCGCGGCTCTTCACACGCTACCTGTCCGAATGCAAGGTTCCATCCCAGTGGAAGACCAGCAGGACCGTCTTGCTGTACAAGAAGGGAGACGTGCACGACATTGGCAACTATCGCCCGATCTGCCTGCTGTCCGTAGTCTACAAGCTGTTCACTCGAGTCATCCTGAATAGGATTAGTAGAACGCTGGACGAAGGACAGCCATGCGAACAAGCAGGATTTCGGAGAGGATTCAGCACGATCGACCACATACACACCATTACGAAGCTCATCGAAGTGTCGCGAGAGTACAAGCTGCCGCTGTGCCTTACGTTCATTGACCTGAAGAAGGCATTCGACTCCGTCGAGACTGAAGCGGTTATAGAAGCCCTGCTCACCCAGGGCGTTCCTACTCAGTACATCAGAGTCCTTCGAGAGCTATACAGTGGATTCACGACCAAGATCTCACCATTCTACAACGACGTCGTCATTGACGTGAAGAGAGGGGTTCGACAAGGGGATACCATATCCCCGAAGCTCTTCAGCGCCACCCTCGAAAACGTCATGCGCGAACTAGAATGGGATGACATGGGAGTGAAGGTCGACGGCCGGCAACTGCACCATCTTCGCTTCGCTGACGACATCGTGCTCATAACACCGAGCATCACTCAGGCGGAGCGAATGCTGGCCGACTTCGATCGTGTATGTGGAAGCGTTGGACTGCAGCTGAATCTTACGAAGACGATGTTCATGAAGAACGGATGGGTTTCTGATGCCCCATTCTCGCTCAACGGAACGAACATCTCCGAATGCTCCAGCTATGTGTATCTGGGTCGCGAAGTCAACATGGCCAACGACCTAGCACCAGAGCTGAGCAGGAGGAAACGAGCGGCTTGGGGAGCTTTCAAGAGCGTCGAAGAAGTCGTGAAGAAAACGAAGAACGTCCGACTCCGTGCCCACCTATTCGACTCCACTGTTCTTCCTGCCCTAACATACGCCTCAGAGACCTGGGCTATACGAAAGCAGGATGAACACGCGATCAGCGTCGCGCAGCGTGGAATCGAGAGGACGATGCTCGGAGTGACACGACTCACGCAAGTGAGAGAAGGCCTCCGGAGTTCCGAGCTTCGCCGACGTTCGAAGATCAGAGACGCTGTCGCATGGGCCAAGTCGTCGAAAATTAGGTGGGCCGGCCACGTAATGCGATTCGCAGACACCCGCTGGACGAGAGCCGTCACAGACTGGATTCCGCGGGATGTCAAAAGAACACCAGGACGCCCACCAACGCGTTGGTCGGACTTCTTCGTGAAAGCCCTGAACGACCGATATGACGCTCTTCGTGTCCCTCGAGCGAGGAGGATCCATTGGACCACTCTGGCACGCGACAGGGACGAATGGAGACGCTGCTGGCGCCCGCTCGAGCAAGTCGATGATCAACGGGACGACAGGTGATACAGGTGATTAAATCTTAACTAAAAGAAGAGATTGTGCCCAGCAGTCGTATAAGATTTTGAGATTTTCATTTGATTGAAAGCGAAAATTCTGTTCGTATACACTTAAAAACCTTTTGCCAACGGTACATCAAAAACGATCGTAGAAAACACACATATTCCCATTTCGCTGTTTCAAGTAAGCCGCATTTACACTATCAATCAAACTAAAAACTTCTACAAGCTAGACAAGTGCATGGCACGATCTCTTCCTTTAACAAACTAGGAACTGCGGCCTTTCTGCACTTTACAGTAGAAAGTGTACTTTCTTCGAAAAATATAGCAATTATAACTCTTTATAACTTTTATAATTTATAAAATTTTGTTTTCGTATTGTATTTTAAAGCAAACCCTAAACCAAAATTTTCCTTGGAAAAAAATAAAATTTTTACAATCTTCAAACAGTGTGTTCATTCATTGAGCTGGTAAATTTTAAATAGTTCAAAGACACAAAGACTTTTTTGGAAAAAAATTATTCTAACGTTTTCGAAGAGACTCTAGTGTAATTTGAAGGAAGCACGTTTTAGTTCGAAAGATGTTCACTTTGATCTAAAAAGATATCGAGCTTGCATAGAGGAATGCCCAATCTGATTGAAAATTGTCGAATGTGACGCTAAAATGCTGTAAACTCCCCTAGCTTCTAGAGATTAACGCCTAAAAAGGTATGCAAACCGAATTATAAGTCATCTCATCTTTTTGCTCAACAATACGAATGGAAGACTACAAGCGCCATTGCCCCGTCGCTTAACGGAGGAGATGTTGGCAACTACACTGCTAAACTAGCTTTGGATCAAAAATGAGCAAGCGCTGCCTTGCAACGTCTTCTGGAGTGCTTTTCCGATATTCAACCCATTATTTTCTTCCCATAAACAACGCCTACCTGCCGTTCGGACAGCATTCTCCTCCAATGAGCACTCGTACGTCCGCACGTTATACACACGAACGACACGCTCTCGAAATGATAACGCCACTGGAACACTAGCAGTTAGTCAAAGCGGATCTCTTAAATACCAATATCCTGACTCCTTGCCTTCATGTTCTCCTACAAAGACGGCGTACGTCACCGGTGAAGACCAGGTGGGATCGAGAAGCACTTGTGGCGTGTCGACAGAGCGCTGTAGATCCCAAATCACAGCACCTCCTGCAACACTTCAGTAAGAACTTGAACCAGGATAGTCCAGTGACAAAGAATAGAGCCATATGGGACTTATCCAAGTCAGGAGGTGGCAATCACTCTCCAATGGCCCACCACGCCTTTCTTCTAGTGTATATTTGCTGTGGGCGCATGTAGCGCAGTCGAAGCAGGCATCGGCTGTGTACTCGATACCAGGTTCCTGGTTCGGATTTTCTGCCGAGGCCAACCAAGCCTTTCATCCTCCGTGGTGGGTGAATTGGTACCAAACTTGTCTGGGAATGTTAAAGCACTGACTTATTCATCGGCTGGGCACCGCAATCCATTGTATGACCAAATACGCATTCAACTCGCCCCCACATCCAGTATAGATAGAATGCGTGGGGCATCCCAAGGTGGATTGAGTAACGTCGTCCTTTATCATTTATCTACAATGACTTGATGTGACCAGCCGATGAACAAGTCATTATTCTAAATACTGAACTAGCCTTGCACCAATTCACCGACAGCGTCGAGATGGGATGTTTGGTTGGCCTGGGCGGGTCCCGGACTAAGAACCTGGAAGCCGTGTTAACGCGACGCCTCCTCCAACTGCACTACCATGCAGCAGCGATTTGGGATAAGCTGTCATAACGATGTTTTGTTGCGATCAGAACCTCTAGCGCCAGGCGGGACTCGAACCCGCACCTCCCTCTAACTGGGCGGGAACGCTCTACGCCATTACATCACCAGCGCCGTTTGATCGAACGCAACATCTACACCTCGTGGGACCGATCAGCACTCACCCGTATATCGGGAAGAGCGGGCCGCTGAAATCAGCATGGAACCAGTTAAGCTGATGGTCTTGATAGAAACGATTCAAACCAGTTTCTTCAAGCCTCACGTGGCTGGTATCGAGGATGTAAGCTGTCATAAAGATTTTGTTGCGTTTGAATCGTTTCTGTCAAGACAATCACCTCAAATGGTTCCATGGTGATATCAGCGGGAGGCTCATTCCGATATACGGGTGAGTGCTGATCGGTCCCACGAGGAGGAGGGTATGCACTTTGGGTTCGATCAAACGGCGCCGGTGGTGTAATGGTGTAGAGCATTCCTGCCCGGTTAGAGGGAGGTGCGGATTTGAGTCCCGCCTGGTGCTAGAAGTTTTGATCGCAACAAAACATCGTTATAACAGCTTACAACCTCGATACCAGCCACTTGAGGCTTAAAGGAAACTGATTTGGATTGTAGGATAGTCTGAGAAACACCGTAGCAGATTTCATCTCCTTGCAACAAAATGTACCTTACCTGCAGCATTCACGCCGACGACGTACTGTGCCGCGTCTCTCGACGTCCACGTCAAATTGTGGACAGGTGGAGGATATGTTGGTTCGGCAGTCTAAACGACATGAGACATACATCGTGATGTAAAGTGTTTGCTAGCTGTGTAACTTTTGTGAAGCAAAAATGGTTGTAATGGTCAGACCAGTGATAAGCGCCATCAACATCAATTCTACATGCTCTTTTGGAAGCAATAAGGGCGTGCTTTTGACCCGCAAACGACCTGGAAAGCTTCGACAACTCTACCATGTCAGTCGTCGGAGCTTAACAAACTTTAGGACACTTCAACGTGGTCCAAAGGACATAAGGCATCAACAGTGTGATTTCGTAATGAATCTACCTCGAAACTGCACACAAACCGTATTCGCTGTTGATAATAGAACATCCGCGTATTTAACTGGATATGGTAAACATGACAGAAAATATTGACTATATTAACCACAAAATATAATCTAACACAAAGTTTTTAAGTGGATCTTTATTTAGAAGGGCTTGACGTTTAGACCTCTCGTCGTCTTCAGAAGCCAAATGGATCCACCGCAACGACTGATGTTCGGCCGCGAATTAACCAAGTGAACTGTTGTAGGAGGACATCAGCCCTTGCGGGGGTCCAATTGGCCTCTGAAGACGACGAGAATTCGAAGCGTCAGGTCGTGCTAAATAAAGGTCCACCTAAAACCTATGGCACAAAAAACGCAGCGGATCTATCTTAGACCGGGGGGGGGGACCATAATTAAAAAGTAGGTAACAAAATGAATTGAGACTTACCGAGCGGCTCCAGGGGAACAAGATGAAACCTAAAAGAAACCAAAAAAACGAAAGAATAAACAAAAAATAAAAAAGAGCCGCGGTTTTACAACCGACTCGGCGGGCAAAGAGCGACGGAATGGAGGCATGTCGCGTGCTGACCGCGGTCTGACATGTTATAACCAGGATCTAACATGGTGAGGAGGTCACACAACTTTGCCTGCTTACAACCGCAACAAATGTATTTTTTTTCGTTCTTTTTCCTTTGTGACTTTTCTTGTTTAGGTCCCATGTTGCTCTGTAGGAGCCGCTCGGTAAGTCTCAAGTGGATTTGTTACATATAACACTTTTTAGTTATGTGGCCCCCCGGACTAGGATAGATCCAACGCAGCTATTTAACATCATACAATGTAGAGGCTTGAAGAAGAAAGAAATTATAGATTATATGAACTAACCTTATTAGCAGTTTCCATAAACATAAAATAAATTAATTCAATAAGAGCACAATCACCAACAACCACTAATATCGGTTCAAACTCCAATTTTAGTTTTTAAGGCTACGCAGAGCTTGAATGTGCAGCGCATACAAGAAAATAATCGACATCTTGGCTGGGTAACTTCATTCGAAGCTACGTTGTTCTGTGGCTGTCTCGGCGTCACACCACCTTTTAGACCCACTGCTCAAGGAAAATCGCTCAAACTTCGTTGAGGAGGTTATTTGTGTGCTGATCGCGAACAGGATAGTGTCCTTTATACTATTTTGGTGATCCTGACCACGTTCCATCTTCTCCCTCTTATCCGAGGTAGTGCAATACTCCTCGTCAAATTCAGTCGATCAGTCGTTTCTGATAACAGTCAATCTTATTACCTACGTACACGTGCAACAACCATTAGGATAAGGATAAAAGATGGCGTTACTCAATCCCTTTGGGGATGCGCCACCCATTCTACTTCTGTCGGGATGTCGTGGAGCTGATTTGAATGCGTGTTCGGCCATATATGACTTGCGGTGGTCAGCCGATGAACAAGTCAGCGCACTAACCTTCCCAGAGAAGTCTGATACCAATTCGTCGACCCTGGAGGGATGGAAGGCATAACTCGCCCAGGCAGGAAATCTGGACCATGAACCTGGTATCGAGTGCACGCGACAGCCTGCATCTTCGCCGACTGCGCTACACGCGCCCAACAACGGTTACAACTAGGAATATCTCTCGATCTTGTATTTTTATCTGAACATGACTGCTCTTCATCGCATTGAATCTGGTCTATTTTATCCTAATTTTTTAAACTACATTTTCAATCCTTTCTTCGTTAGAACTATGTTATTTTTAGCTGATTTCTGGCACACACTCTGAAGTGTAATAGATAAATTTGTGATCAGTACTTTAAAAAACCATAGGTGCAGGTCACGAGAGAGTGGTTCGTTGTGTATTTCTTCAAAGCCTGGAAGCTTTACCATACCAAAAAACAAGCATAGGCATCCCTCTACAGATACAGTATGTAGTTTATTTCATAGGTTTTGGATAAATTGCTTAGACTTTGTGGAAGATCATTAGGGTGGATTACTCCTCCTGCGTTACATGCAACCCTCTTACTGAACGTTTGGGAGATTTTTTGACACTAGACGTTTATGAGGCCTACATGAGGGGAGGGTAGGACCGCACCAGCGCAATCATGCCGCATCGAACATGCGCACCATCTGGAATGCGTGTATGGACGGTAAGTAGACTGGCGATGCGTCTTCGGTCGGCTGTCTGTTGGCTGTGACTAGCTGGCGCGTTTCCACCTTCCCGTTCAGGGTACCGATTCTTTACCAGTGGGGGCGGCAAAGCGTGATGAAGTTAACAGGGTCTTTTACCATAAACTTGCAACATAAGGCCTTCTGAGGACTGATAGTCGAAGAATATCGTGGTTTTAAGTAAGTAAGTTAGTTTTAACCAAATAAGTTTGTATGGTTAACATTTAGGTCTGATAACTCAGAACGACACGCCAAGGGATAAAGCTTCAGTCCAACACACTTCAGCAACAACATGACAATCACACCTTCTGAAGAAACCACTAGTAAGAATAATAATCTCGAACGCCTAGGACGCCTAGGAATAATAATCTCGAACGTCTGGGACGCGCAACCGATTTTCGGTGATTAGCAGATGGATAAGCCAGTGCCTTACTACTTCTAGTCGGGTCTGGTATCAACGTAGGCACCCAAAAAGGAAAGAAAGGCTTGGCTGGCTTGAGTGGAACCCAAACTCTGAGGCAGTTCAGAGCGGGAGCCAGAGCCCGCGCCTCTCGCAACTGCTCTACACGCGTGTGTCATAGCATAGTGTCAAACACAAGAATTCATACCTACCTGACCATCGGGCTTGTTGAATAAAGTCATTGCTTGCGTCAGAACCAATGACGGTTCGGGGCTAACCACTGGAACTATGGTGGACTCTGGCGACTTCTGTGGAATCGTAGTTGTATCCAACCTTAAGTATAAACATATATGAGGAAAGAACGAATGAAGAGCTTCAACGGCACTCCTCAATTGCCAGCAATAGAGCTATACGGTCTTAATTCTTTTAACTGCCGCCCAGTCATCTGTTGAAACACGCACATCTATCAAGAACCCACTCCTAGATCACTATGAAACTGCTAGTTGAACAATATTTAAAGCCAAGACATCAGTAGACCTCAATGTGCGGTTGTCAGTAGGAAACTGAAGCCGTCTGGGGCTATTTACCGAGCAACAGCAGCGCAAGCTACCCGGTGCTCAAGTAACAGGAACACCTGGTTAATCTCGCAGTACATTCCACGTCCGACTCTTGATGAATCTTGGCATCTTTGACGTTGTAGTCGACGAGTGTTTTCTACAGCATGACCAAGACTGGCATAACACTTTAGTGCGACCTACGTTTGGGCGTTGTCGCCTTCTTCAGAGCCTGGAAATGTCGAAGTCATCTGAGAAACTACCCTCCCAAATGCCATTTCATTCTGCAGGAACCCATCCAGAAGGCTAAGAGACCACGAAAACGACGCCGTAAGAAGTCGAAAGAAAGGCTAACCTTGTGGACAGAAGGGTCCACCTTCACCCTAGCTGGACGAAAGATGGGTGAATGAGCTTAGAGTTCTTGCGACTACCCGCCCTAGAGACCTAACGGGTACGTCGCCCTCTGCGAGGTCAAAACCCGCAACCCTCTGGCTCATACCCGTTAGGTCTCTATGGCGGGTGGTCCCAAGGGCTCTAGGCTCATCCAATAATCTTTCGTCCAGCTCGGGTAACGGTGGACTCTTCTATCCGCATCTAAGGTTAGTCATGTTTTCGATTTCTTACAGCATCGTTTTCGTAGTCTCTTACCCGTTTGGATGGGTTCCTGCAGAATGAAATGGCATTTGTGAGGGTAGTTTCTCAAATGACTTCGACTTTTCCAGCTTCTGAAGAAGGCGATAACGCCGAAATGTAAGCCAGAATAAAGACTTGTACCAATCTTGGCTACGCTGAACAAACTACTCGTCGATTACATGGCTAATCGCTGTCCTTCATAGCGGCCAAATTTAAGAGTTCCTGATGCTACACCTCATTCGTTATTTTATAGTTAGAGGTTTCAGAAAACCAAATGAGGGTGTAAATATCTGGCACCTGTAGATCAGCACAACTCCTTGAGCAGTACTCAACGCGAAGTATCCTATCAGCGTGTCGTCACCAGGCGGTCGTGGCCTATCCAGCCAGCACAGGTCGAACACGAGGCCATAATTCGACTTCAGAACAAACCAGGGTGTAAGCATTGGGCTGAAAAGGGCGCGTTTGGCAAAATGTTTCGAAATAAATAAGTGTCTATCATTTCCATGTCAAACTGTACACTTTTCAAATCAAGCTGTTTACTCTTCTAAGCAAGAATGATGCTTTTGAAAATAAGGATGAATATCTACCAAGTCAAAACGGGCGCTTTTCAGATGAAAATAGAAACTTTCCACATAGGAAAATATTTTTTGGCAAAGGGAAATTTAGTATGACCTTTTATGAAAGTAGTCAATTCACCCACCATAACATTTGAATTTGAAATTTTATAAAATTTTCATTTTTATGGAAAACAATGGCCTGTGGATTATTTAAAAGCACAGGAAGGCGACATTTTTAGTGAAAAAAAAGAGATTGCGCCACACTCCCGTCTAGGCCGTCACGACTTTTCAGTGAGCACAAAAATTCTGTTTGCGTGGAGTTACGAAGCACTTGTCAACAAGCAAAAAACGTTTGTCGATAACACATATACATCCACCTTACTCTTTCGAGTAAGTAGTATGTACGCTATCAATCAACTAAAAACCGTGACGAGCTATAAAAGTGCGCTGCGCGACCTCTTTGTAACACGCTAAAAACTGTTGCCTTTCTGCACTGCAGAATAATTTCTAACACATGTTTTTAATATTTTCCTTGAAAAATGAAAACTATCAATTTTCAAGCGGTGGGTTCACTTCCAGGGCTTTATTGGGCAAATGAATTAAAAATTTCAAAGTAAGTCATGTCAAATTTTTCTTGGACAAAAAATTTTCTAAGACTCGACATTAATTTTGAAGACATTAGTTCTGAATTAAATTATGCTCAGTCTAATTTGAAGGGCCTCCAATTCTACATTTTATGGTGAACTAAACGAAACCAACAAAGACTAACCGGTCATCGACACAGCTGTGAATCCAAAACTGAACAAAGCCATCAGCACTCCTCATGTCTTTTCCAACGAGCGTTATCTCGCATGGATATGTGACCACCGCCACGACGTCATCACCTGGAGGAGGGAGCTCTTCGTAGCAGAGTAGGGTGGTAGGCGAGCAAAGTAGCGGCTTACCATTCGACATAGTGTTCGGCGCCACACGTATCGCGTTGATGGGCCCACCACAATAGGCAACGGTCACGGATTCATTCGTTTCGTTGAACAATTCGGTGCTGCTGAGACATCGGATTCGACGACAGGACTGTGGAACATCGATGTGCTCCTGCAAAGGAAGACATGATAGAAAAAGATTTTGTTGAACAGAGTCTGCCTTCATGACGTGACTGGCAAATGAGTGGAAAAAGGTATTCCACTACGCCACCCGGCTCTTGAAAAATTGCCAGAGAGAAAATATTTCGTACAAAATCTCCTATGAAAGCATCAGAGTAATAAGCTGCCCCAAAAGTGCAGGGAACTCCACTCTCTAGCATTTCAAGAGGACAGAACGGAATCTAAGAAAACTTACAACGTCCCACTCCTCATGAACCCGAAGCCCAACAGACTCTTTGCTCGCGAAAGGAAGTTCAGACCTGAAAATACTGAAACTACCTTCTCAAAACAAAAACTAAAAAAGAAGGGTCCGTTTGTAAAAGCACGACTGATGACCTTAATAACTCTCCAGCAATCATTTCGAGCTTCTCGAAGAACAGCCCATTTTACACAAAGCTACTATAATACATAAACCTTTTCTTTGCACCAATGATAACGTTGAGTTCCATTTTCTGCCTGCTAAATTAATAGCACCAATGTTACTGCAATAATGACATCGATTTGTTTCAATAATGATAGACGATAATGGTCAGTGTTAGTAAGTCCATCTCTGGGATGCGCCACGTATTCCATTTACGCGAGATCTTGTGGGAACAAACCGAAGCGCATTTCATCTTCACACTTGAAATACAATGGCCAGACGATTAAAAACCAAACTTCTTTCCTTCCGAGACAAATCTGCAAGGAAGTCACAGACGAAGGAAGGGTGGAAGGTTTGCTTGGCACAGGGCGGGACCCAAACCACGAACATCGATTCGGGGCGCACGCGATAGCCAGCTTCTTCGACTGCGCTACAACGCGCTCTTTAACTCACGAATACGAAATAACAAAGCTTTTACATCACAGCGGTAATCTACAACTTAAACTTAGCAGAGGGAAACTTTGGCCATAAGGTTAAAACCGAAATTTTCGTCTGTTAATTATCTCCGCACTCTTTTAATAGCAGCTAAAGTAATTATTTTATCAAGGACGTGGCCCTCTGTTTTGAAGATGCTTCTCGGTCATGCTTAATAATAAAAAGTCGTGGCAAAAAATAACCACAGCTTCTATTAAAAGATTGTAGTTAACGCTGAAGTCAGGCTTAGAATTAAAGGCGAACAAAGGTGAGTTAGGGATACACCAAACTGCAAGAGGCATTCAGAAAACTAGAGGCAAAGTAATGAAGGATGATTGATAACGTTAATCAGACCTTTCGCGGAGATGCGCCGCACATTCTATTACACGGATACCTGGAGGTAAATTGGATACATACACGAATCGCGATGCTTTCTCGGACTCGTCCATTGGACACTTTGGAATTGTTCATAGCTTTGAACCGATCACCAAGCAGCAAGGTCAAATTCAGCTTTTAAATGGTACTTGAGATTAGCAATAAAGTGCATTCGCATGCTACGTGCACCACGAATTCATTTAGGAGTACGGTCCTGCTCAGGCTAATCAAGCTTTGATTGCATTCTGTACTGATGAATCGGTATCAGCTTTGTCTGGAAGGGATGAGACACTTTGCTATTGATCAAACACGTATTCAGACTGCTTAAATGAAACTCGGTGTAGGCAGAATACGTGGCCCATTCCACAAAGTGATCAACTAACACAGACCGCTATCCTTAACAAATCCCTTAACTCCTTCAATTTTAATTCCTATCTCGCTCTATTCATAGCTATTCAGCACTTCCTTAACACCATATGCAAAACATGAACAAACTGCCAAATTAAGCGAAAAAAAAATCGAAAAAATGACAAAACTCACGAGTTGGAAGTCGCCTCCCACACTGCCGGCTGTATGTCACTCAAACGTGAACAGTAGGGCAGCGCTGTGACTTCTTCTCGCCAGAGCTCATGTGACTTCTGCACCTGTTCCAGATACCTCGGGTATCCGGACATCCCAGCAACGCCCGCTATAAATGGGGATACGTTTGCATTTGCACGTTCTAAGATGACATTTCATCTACCTCACCTTTAGCATCAGCCTTTCGGAACTTGAATCGCATCTTCCCATCACCACTTACAGTTAACCGCGTTGAAGTCTCTGGGATTACACCAGCCGACACGCTCGCCCGCCCACCTCCAGCTGACCGACGTCTCCTCGGCGTCTGAAAAATATTTGGATTTGAAAGCTTTGCAAACACATCCCAAGGACGCCTACCAACTACTCACTAAAATGGATTTGTTCGATCCAAGAATAGATTTTATGGCTTCTTCTGCGTTGATTTCGTTCACCATCTAAAGATGAACGAATTATGCTCAAGAAGCCAAAGAGGGGAAGCATAGTGCCAAGGATTCACTCAAAACTTAGAACATTTTGAAAATCCTGAAAAGAGAGCAACGCTACCTACTTTTTTAACACCACCGATTTCAATCACACCGTCCACTTCCTTCAGAATAGCCTTTCCACTTCTGAGGTTCACGTCGCCAAGCGTACCCATAACAGGAGTCGCAGGCCTGCAATCTCTATAGCGATCAGGACAACATTTAGAGGAACAGCGAGACATAAAGCTGCAAAAGAAGAACCTACTCTTGGGGCGCGTCTTGCTGCTCTCGCTCGCTGCCCCAACAATCCCTGAGATGCTCTTGTGACTTGGACCTCTTGGTTTGAAATCCACATCGGTAGCACTTCCACGGCATTTCCTAGAAAGAGGGCGCCATTCTGCGAAGGCAAAAGCTCTTTGGCCATCCCAAAATGCCGAAATGAATTATAACAAACTTCTACAGAAAAAATCGTGAACGCCGGAAAACCGTTCACTGCTAAAAATGTACGAGCTGCTTGAATGGTCGCAGTTTTGCCCAGTTTGAGTATAGCAACTTGCATAAATTTATTTTAAAGCGCAATCGAAAAAACATTTCTAGCACTCTGTCAGAAGATTTGGCGCCAATCAGGTCCCAAGAAAGCCTGCTTTTAGATAGAACATGGTAGGATCGAACGTGCTGTGAATAACATAATACTTTAAGAAGTTTTCATTGATTCATTTTATCTTCACTAAAAGCTGGAGGTCGGCAGTAATCTTGCCCTTCGTAGAATCCGCCATGCTTTTTAATGGAAGAAATATCGTCGAGACAACTTGAATAAGAACACGGCCTCATATTTTTTTTTACATATTTCTATATTTCACTGTCGAAATTTATTATAAGCATTAGATTTTATTTTTCTCGTTGCAAGGCTCACCTTTGAGTGACCAAAACAACATAAAAAAAAAGAACGGCTTCTTAAACAGAAAGATCCAATAGCCGAAGAATAAAATACCTCACACTTCTTGCTTCAAAACTCCACGTAGATAGCATTTATACTATCAGCCAAGTAAACACCGCTTCTCACCTATCGATTGCACAGCCCAATCCCAACGTTCCACGCACAAAAGAGAATTCTGTTTCACTGCATTTTGAGAAAGGCATAGATGCTTTCATGCTGATAAAGCGGCAGTGTTTCTGCTACTCAAAAAAGAAAGCACACTTTTCAACACATATTGCCGGCAAAAATTAAGAGTGCTGTCTACTGCAAGTTTTTACTAAGTGCGTTCCAAAGAAGAACCTAAATACATATTACCCTCAACGTATATACAAATCTTATACAAAAAAGATCATCAGTAGCGAATGAAGAGTGGCATCGTAATTTTTAGTCAAATACCTTCAAAGATGGACAATTCAGTCAAAAATACAGTGAGCCAAGGAACACGGGTCTATCCTAGTCGGGAGGGAGCAACCCCTAAGGGTCAGTTTCGCATAGCATTCTGTTCTACACAATCACGTTCCCATTTATTTGAATGAAAGCTGACGCGTTGTGGGATAGCAGCTGAAGCTCTCGTAGAGACTCAAACAAGGGATCGGAGTGGCAAATCACTGCCCCACCCTCCGATTAGGATAGATCCCAGCATTGTTCATGGTACATATCTGGCTCGCACCTTCTCAAGGAAACAGAGAAAAAGGGTACTAGTCCTTAATATGGCATCAATGGGAAGGCGAGAAGGCACCGAGAGAGCACTCCCTCTTTTCGTGGCACAGTCATGGTGCAGGCTATTTGATCTATTCCGTCCGCTCCACCTCACAATGCAAGCACATCGACTACTAGTTTCGAGAACTGCGTTGGTTTGAAGACCAGGGCTAACTTTGTTTGCTATATCATACAAATAAGCACTGTCTTTATAACACAGGACCCAAAATAGTAACTATATCTGCAAGAGCTGCAAAATACTTTAAAAATAAAAACTTTAAGAAAACTCACATCTACAGAGACATTACACCGCTCGACATGGTAGAGCAGGCCGTAGTGATGCGTGAAAAGACGTCCACACTCAATGCAGGGTAACTGTACACACATGGCCATTCCCTCCCGCACATATCTGGCTCGCACCTTCTTGTCCAGCAGCCGGAACTCGGACGCGCGTTCGCCCTGGAAATCAAGGCAATCATTGAAGTTTTTTTTGAAAGCACTAGAAATGCGTGAAAAGACAACAGCTGAACTTAGGTGGGAGCTCTTCTGGAGGAGTAAAAATGCATGAACCCTAACGAGCCAAAACAAATAGGGTAGCGCTCCTTAGGTGGACAGACTTTGCCAATACTTGAACAGCGCATAGCAACAACTCGGTATCAATCTACGGTAGAAGAGAGTATGTGGCCGACCACAACGGAGTTGACTAGCGCCGTCCTTGCTCTTTAAATACAACAGAATAGTAGCACAATGCGTATTCTGAAAATATCTTATTCAAAACTCCTGTGCTGATTTCGCTTTTGTCATGCTTGGTGACATCCAGCTTCAGATGTATTAGGGGGGGGGGGGGCAAAAGTAATAAGACAAATTGAAAAAATCTTTATTTTTTAAATAACTCAATTACAACTCAACGACCCTTCCGACCAGGAAGTCCTGTAGGCTTAAGTAGTAGTGGTAGTTGCATGGAGAGATGTCCAGCGAATACGGTGGGTGAGGCATGTGAACGTAGCCCAGCTGGCCAAGCTTATCCGTGGTTACTTGTTCCCGATGGGGTGCGGCGTTGTCGAAGAGGAGAACCTTCTTGAAGCGCTGAGACCGAATAAGTGCGAGTCGCCGTTCCATCTCTTCTATTTCGTTCACCATGGCCTTTGGAGTTCATCGTAGTGCTGCTGGGAAACAGCTTGCAGTAAACCGATCCATGGGCGCAGACCCAAAAGCTCCAAAGGTTCTTATCGTCGTAAACATCTCGCCGAACGAAAGTCGGTAACAGGTCACCAGGCCTCACCCAGACTGGCTCCTTGGCAGGGTTAAGGTAGAAGACGTACTTCTCATCTTGCGTGAATATTGAGCCCAGGCTGCTCGGGGTTGGGAATTGGGCGAGATTTGCGCGACACAGGTCGACTCGTCAGACCGGGGTTTCGGCATGAGACAGACTGGGGTTTTGGCATGCTTCTGGAAAGAGCGGAAGTGGTAACTTCTCAGGTGGCCTTCAGTAAGTAGCATACAAACATACAAATACGATAAGCACGAAACCAGACTCCAGCCACGAGATATATGGACGCGGCATGGGGTGTCTCATTACTTTTGCCCCCCCCCCCCTAATAATAAGAAGCAAAGAGGCTGCAGTGCGCGCAATCGAAAGGGTTGCTTTAACAGCACGGGCCACCAAAGCTCAGCTTTAAGTCCATTCGACACCCTTCTGAAGCGGCAGTGTGTGCAGAAACACCAAGGGGAAGCTGCACTGGGACCATTCTCTTTGTAGACAAAGACGAACTGCTATTGCAGAAAGCTCACGCAGATCAGCAAAGCCTGCGGAAAATGTCAAGTTCATTTCTCTGAACAGTGCAGTGGACCCACCCGATCTAGAAAGGACAGCTCGTCGGAAATGTGGCTCAAACCTGACGCCAATGGGAGGAAGGACTTGTGGAACAGCCGGTTAGAGAACGGATAAACACAGCATGGCTCAAGTGGAGGGAGTCGATTGGAAACCACCGCGATCGCAGACGCCTTGGATCATTCAAGGGCAAGCTCTATAGAACAGCGGTCAAACCTACACTTCTTTACGGAAGTGAAAGCTAGAAACTGCGGCTTTCACGGTGCATAAAAAGCGAGGATTCTTAGATTGTTACGAAGATGGACCGAGCGGGTTAGGGTGGGGACCAGCGATGTTAGGGCTGTGACGAAAACAGTCCCGACACAGCTGAAAATGAAGGAGCAACGTCTGAGGTGGAGGGATGCATTCTCAGAACACCTACGAACCAGCCGACAGGGTAGGTGACAAATTTCGAAGCATCCGAGAAACGACTCCGAGGTGGTCAAAACAAAAGTACGGAAGGACGTCTCCAAGACGGGCCTCATCGAAATTGGAGCCAAGCAGAAGACACGAATGGAGACGATCCCAAGAATAGTGAGCTCTATAACATCCAAGGAAAAATACTCAGATGAGGAAAGGAAAAGGGATACATTGATGCATGTTGGGCCTAAGTGCCTCCCGTCATAAAAAAAAATTTAAATAAAAACGACTTTCGGATCTGTTCTAGTCGAGAGGGGGCAGCCACTGTGTGTCAGTTGCGTACGCGTATATGCCACACTGCTACATTCCCTAAATTTAAATAATAGCTCTCATATAATGGGACAGCAGTTGAAGGTCTCGTAGAAACCCAGAAGGCAAGGGATTGGTGATGCAAATCTCTATATAACACCTCCGATTAGGACAGATTCGGAACTTCTTTCACAGAGACTGGACCACTATGCCCTAAAGTTAATAACAGCTCAATGGTTCTTGCAAAAATAATATTTCCAATGTCTAGTTCATGCATAAGGGCGTGTAGCGCAGTCGGAGGAAGTGCCGGCTATCGCGTGCATCCGATACCAGGTCCCTGGTTCGGATTTCCCGAGCAGTCCAATCAAGCCTTCCATCCCTCCGGAGTCAGTGAATTGGTACCAGACTCATCCGGGAAGGATAAAGCGCTGACTTGTTCACCGACTGCCCACCGCAAGTCATTGTGTGGCAAAATACGCATTCAAATCGCCTCCACGACATCCCGTAGAAGAATGAGTGGCGCATCCCAAAAGGGATTAAATGACGCCGTCTTTCATCCTTGCAAATAAATAAGCTAACGCTCCCAAAGAAGTGAGGTGCGCGCACTTTGTTCACTGAGCAACAAGAACTGTCGTAAGAATCAAATGCACAAAGAGCGATTTTCTAGGAAAACGAACCACATAGGTGAGGTACATCGGTTGTACACAGGCATCCAGATGAGCAATCGCCCTCTTGTAGTCATTAAAGGTCGGGCATTTCTGAAAGGAGCGTTTCAAATCCTGTCTTGACTTCATAAATGACACAATGATCACAGCCTACCTGGCCGCTTGGTCGTATCGCGAAGCACTCGACATCTCTGCCCGGGAAGATCAGCTTCAAGACATCCAGCTTCTCGGTTGGTGTGAGCTGCAGCCACAATGACGGCTCATGCTGAATACAATAGAATCGATCTCACGATAAGACACGAAAAAAGAGAAAACACAGTAGAACCTGTGCGAGGATTTCCGTCAACTAACCTTTAGTTCATCTAAAGATGCTACTGAAATATCGAAATTTATGGTCCTCTTTGCCACCGGCTTTCGTTTGACATGTGGCCCAGCAAGTTCAGGCACCTAAACATCGAGTCGCTTGAAAAGCAAAGGTTTACAACGTGGTAATCTAATAAAATTTAGCATTCAAGTTACTTGGAACATTTACCGGTGTCTCAGCTATGCACTTCATCACTCGTTTTCGACACTTCCGCAAGTGCGATATGATGTCCAGAGGTGAAGAAAAGTTTCTGTGGCACTTAAAACAGGGCAGAGTTCCTCCATTTGCTCGCATAGAACCTGAAGCAATAGACGACAATGTCATACGAGGCTTTCTCAACTTTGATTACCAGTATGATCGCAAATTACCGTATCATTACCCAGCCTATTTCGTGATCTTACCTCTAATTTTCTGACTACTCTCGTCATACAATAAGCCTGTGTGAGCATGTCTTCCCTCAACTTTAGCTTCGAGATTACCCGCAATAGAAACATTTGAGAGAATCCCTTGCTAGAATCCAAGAAAGCCAAAGCAGTGTTTACGATAAGAACTGCACAACATAACCCGTAACGCAGGAACTCGATTAGTTCAATAAAAAAGGCGGTACCATGGGCTGTCAGAAGAGAAAAATCACGTTCCCACAGCTTTGCGCGAGAATCACGTAATCGCCTAATGGCCTCATGTACACAGCAGAAAGATATAAAGGACGGCGCTATTCATTCCCTCTTTGGATGCTCCAGGCATTCTACTTCTACGGGATATCGTGGAGGCGATATGAATGCGTATTTGGCCATACAATGACTTGCGGAGGCCAGCTGATGAACACGTCAGTGTTTACCCTTCCCAGACAAGTCTGATACCAATTCACCAACCCCGGAGAGATCGAAGGCTTGGTTGGCCTGGGCGCGCAGTCCGAACCAGGAACCTGCCATGGGGCACGTGACAACCGGCACCTTCTCCAACTGCGCTCCACGCGTCCCCTTAACACGGCACCGACAAAACTTTGAAGGGTCATGAAAATTCTTATGCCTTTAGCTACCGCAAAGCATAATAGCTACTTTGAAAGCTGAAATCCTAAGGTATGCCTGCTGATGAGCTTGCGCTACATATGTATCCAATGCAACGATGTTCACTTGACTGCTAGTGTAAACGCTATTTATACAGAGTTTTGCAGGTTAATGATAAGCGACTTTTCTTTTCCTGAATCGAGATCGAGCAACAGTATCGCTTACATGACATTACTTACAAAATTTTGAAGCGGGTGTAGGGCACCGAGGTAAATAACAAAAATATGTAGCCGTTGCCTTTCATCAAGACAGATTTCTCGGTTCACATATCTTCAAAGCTTGCAGAACATCAGATAACCATGGGATATTGCACGATAGGTTAGCTGTCTGTGCATTCTCTATCAAGCATACCTTTGATACCACGGCGTATCTTCGATACAAGGATGAATTCATAGCGGGCGTACGAAATTCCCACAGGTCGCAGCACAGTCCATTGCAAAAATTTTGGAGATCGTCTCAGGCAAGCAGTGTTTTCCTTGATCGAGAAATAACTTAACGACTCAGCTTTTAGGTTCGCCTTGGAGCGTTAATTGTGGCGGTAATGTCGTGAAGATGGGCAGCATTGGGAAGTGTGGGCGCGTCAACCAATCAGATCGCCCAAATAGGCGTGCCATTCAGAGAGGACTTGTGTGGTCAGCGATCTGATTGGCTGACGGGTGTCTGGCAGGTGCTTTGCTTGGTACTGATTCGCTGGCGCGCCTCCACCTAGTGCTGCCCATCTTCGCAACATGAACCGCTGTGGTCTAAGGATTTAGGAGGTAGTATTTTACTGCCATTTTTGAAATTCTGTATGAGCCTTACAAACAAAAAAGCTTCGCAAGAACAAAACCTGGTTTATTCGTGGCAGAAAAATTATTTTGCTCTACGTCCAAGCAAGTGAAAAAAAGGAATTCAGTTCCCAAAGTGAAGTATTTCTAACTGAATCAAAATCGGGAAAACATCCAAAGCATGCCGTTAAAAGAACGTAACATAAATGAAATAAAGAAAAACATGAAAGGTATCAAGAAATGCTAACCTCGAACGAAATTTTCATGCATTATGCCAGGAAGCGCATTGTTGAACTCTTGCCAGGACTGAAAATCGAGCATTTCCCGAATCAACTGCTGACGAAGAAGCAAGAAACTAAGCCTTACCGTCAATGTACAATAGATCTTGAGGCATTCGAGATCTGTGAAATGAGAATCTGAGTCGCCGTTAAAAGACGCGTCCATTTGGGTCTCTTGTGCATCTGAACTGCCGTCCAGCACTTCTTGTTCATGTCCACCTTCCTGCGCTTCACTTTCGATAAGTGATGGCTTTTTCATGGCCTGAAACAGGCCTTCTTGAGCATCACTTTGAATGAGTGATGGCGTTTTCATGGCCTGAAATAGAAATACGTAGACCGCTTCAAACTAAAGGCTTTTTAAGACGATTTTTTCAGCCACATCTTCCACTCTAACAGATCTCAGATGTACTCTAATAGATGAAAACTGGTGAAAGCCGTAGATCACTAAAAGCTTTCAGAATGAAGCAATGAAGTTCTTAGGGCTTAAATCTTCAAACAAAATTTTAAAACATTAAAAAACTTTAAACAAAATTGAAAATAGATCAAAAATAGATCGAAAACCGAAAATTCGAAAAGAAATAATCGAAGAAAAGTTGGCTTGACAAATAATAAAGATCTAACAGAAGTCGGGGAATCTAGGCTTTATGAAAATGCTAATGAATATTTTTGAAACGGCTATCAGCGTACCTGACACTTTAAAATCTTCCCCGCAGGTGGGACTCTAAAAACACAACAGAACAATGAAGTGGCCAGTGTTAAGCATGGACATTCGGTGTTGAACCAAAGAACAGGGTGAGGCAGTGAGAAAGAAGAGGTTGTTATCGTCACGCGGAAATCTCACGCTGCGCTCGTATAACCTTGGTATGGAACTCAGCATCCGCTCCAGATTTCGCACTACCAGATAACTAGTGAAGCCACTTCTACATAATATTTATCTGATCTTGAGATCTCTTTCTAGCATAACCCTAATGTTCGATCCAATTCTGGAATAACACACCAAGGATTCAAGCCATAAAACTCCACGACACGAAAATTAGCCTTCTCAGATGCCGCGAAGAAGGTCAAACTCTCAAACTTTAGCGGAGAGTCACTACAGTATATTTTAAACGAAAATGAGTAGGCCTCCCTACATTAATGTACCAAAACCGCCAATTCCATCGCGTTTAGAAGCTCAAATGGAAGACATTCAACAACGGCAACTTTCCTACTTATTTCAAACTGCAGGAAGTGAGCATTCAGTGCGTTACAAGAAGAGACTGCGTCATGCACTTGTCTAGCCTGTCGTGAGTTTTATTTTGGCTGTTAGTGCAAATGAAGCTCACTTCAAACAGGTGAGGATATTCCTGCTTTTATAATTGTGTTTCTTCGCTTTTGGCTAGAGTGTAGTTTCACTATCAAATAAGTATAAGTAATATCAATAGTATCAATCGACGAAAAAATGCCACGCCCTAGTGGAGAGCATGTGTGATCTCTCCTTCCAATATACCCGAAAATTCCTGCTCCCTGCTCTTTAAAGCCTTGACCTATTATATTTACGAAAAAAATATTTTATGAGGCTTCCAACATTGGGTTCACCTTTTTGAGGCATGCGAGCTACAAATTCTCTAGAAAAAGTCATACGAAATTTTCTTAAGACGTTTACTTTTTGGTTTTTTCAGAAAGTGCGCGCGTTAATATGTAATATGCTTTGATCCGGAAGATGTTCAGTTTGGTTTTAAAACTATCCACATTGCCCCAAAAAGTATCTAATTACACTTCAAAGTGGTATAAACAGAGCTGGATCGAACGTTAAACTGTCATCGACTATGTTATAAATGAAGTTTGGGCTACGTATGCCCTAACGAGGGAAACTTCTAGAAAAGCAAATCGAGGACACAATGAGCGGTGTCCAGAAAAAAGTAAACTGCAAAGCACTCTCATCTCTTAGGCTACTTTGGTGATTTGTGGGATCTATCCTAGTCGGGGGTGGCATATACCCAAAAATTATGTAACAGATTGACTCGAGATTCACAGAGCGGATTCTATAGGACAAAACAAGACCTGACCTAACAAAATTCACAACGAATAAAAGAGTCACATTCGGTTTCGCCGCGGTTGTAAACAGACAAAACTACGAGCCCCTCACTACGCTGAATCCGAGTTATAACATTTCAGGCTGCTGTCAACTCTATTTGCGCTTTGCCCGCCGAGACGTCTTTACAAACGCGGTGATTTTTTGTTGTTTATTTGTTTTTAGGTCCTATTTTGTCCTCTTGAAGGCAATCTTTGAGTATGATGTGAAATGATTGCATAACTTTTGGATATGGGCATGCCGATATGGGCACTAGTTAAAAGTTCCGACTCCACTGACACGACTTCGGTCGAAAAAAAATTTTCGCTGAAACTTTGTCTAGAGGGGGTTATTTGGGGTGTTGATCACGGATCTGACATCCGTTTTTCACGATTCGGTCGGAGACCACCCATGCCGTTAACAGGGGTGGTCCAGGCAGGGTCAACGATTTCGCTGAGACTTCGTGTAAGGCGGCTATTTGGGGTGTTGATCACGAATTTGACATCCGTTTTTTCACGATTCGGCTGGATAATATATGTACAAGAAGGCACAATTTGGGGATCGAAAAGAAGCAGTGTTCAATTTCCGGGTTGCGTCATTGTGCCCCTGCTAGCCTCCTTTTTTGGTAGAGTATTGCTTTAGGAATGTTTTTCTTACCTCAAGCAATACTTTACCAAAAAAGGAGGCCAGCAGGAAAACAATGACGAATTGAGGTATGTTTTTCTTAGTTGCGCGTGTAGCGCAGTCGGAGGAGGCGCCGACTGTCGCCTGCACCCGATACCAGGTTCCTGGTTCGGATTTCCCGCCCTGGCCAACCAAGCCTTCCATCCCTCCGGGGTCGATGAATTGGTACCAGACTTGTCCGGGAAGGATAGAGCGCTGGTCTGTTCATCGGCTTGCCACCGCAAGTCATTGTATGGCCAAATACGCATTCAAATCGCTTCCACGATATCCCGTAGAAGTAGAGTGCGTGGCGCATCCCATACGGGATTGAATAACGCCGTCCTTTATCCTTCATCTTCATGTTTTCTTGTCATTTTACTCCTCCGCTGATTCATTTCGGGTAGTTTTGGTCACTTTTAGGCATAATATTTATCAATAAGAACTCGTCATTGTTTCATTCTTATTGCATCGTTCTCACTACCGTAGATCTTCCAGCTTTTCTTTCAAATTTATTTATTTATTATTAATGCATCCATAAGGATGCGCTAATATTGTGTCGTATTATTTTGTATCGTAATAAAGCCGCGAAAACGTTGCCCAGAAAAACAGGAACAGAAAAAACTCATAACTCAATTACAATTAGCGGAAAACATTTTAAAAAAGCTGTCAAGAGCATTGAGGAGGAGGCCTACCATCTATGAACCTGCGCTATAAACAGAGAAACTAACCAGAGGAAGGGTAGGACAGCCAACCCATAAATAACATGCTCACTACAGAAAATCAGACCAGCTTGCCCAAAGTTGAGAAATCCTTTATAAGACATTGACGCTTATGGAACGGATGTCAGATTCGTGATCAGCACTTCAAATAACCCCCTTAGAAGAAGTTTCAGCAAAATGAGAGACCCAGTCTGGACCACCCTTGCTAACAGTATGGATGGTCTCCGATTGAATCGTGAAAAACGGATATCAGATTCGTGATCAGCACCCCAAATAACCTCCCTAGACGAAGTTTCAGCGAAAAAAATTTCAACCGAAGTCGTGTCGGAGTCGGAACTATTAACTAGTGGCTAGATATGTGATCCCCTCGACTAGGATAGATCCGCGTTGTCTCTATATAATAGCTCGTCTTCAATTCTGCCGCCGTTGTTCATCATATGGAAATCCTGATATAAGATTTAGAGAATGGATCACAGCCTGACAAATGGACCATTGAATATTACTTGAAAAAAAAAAGGCCAACACAGAGCAATAATTCAGCAGCTGCCACATCCACAGCAGTACTGATGCCTCAAACAGGTAGAAGCATTCATGGCAACTAGGCAATTAGCAGAGCAAAGAAAAATACGAGAAAATAATAAATAATAAGAAGAGTTTCCGACTTATGCTTCGAGAACGAAAAGAAAAGAAAAATGATACGATAGCTCTGACTACTAAACGATTCTAAGGCACACACCTCGAGTTTGACGTCCATATGGCTGGTCGGGCCGATAGAGACTCGTTTCCTGCCCATATCGCGTCGTGGTCCAACGGTTGACTCAATGCAAACAGCTGCTCGGAACAATCTCCGTTGACCAGTTGTGCAGAATCGCGTCACGCCGTAGACGGACTGGTCTGCAACTTTGCGTCCGCTGTTAGATAAGCAGTGCATTGGATTCACTCTTGTTTCATACAGCCGACAATTATTTGGCGGCAATATTAATACGATGAATAGACAGGTACAAGGTGCTAGGAATCAGAGAGCGATTAAATGACGACATAAAGGCGAACAAGAAAGGTCTAAAGCTGTAGATCGGGTGGAAAACTGCAGTGGTAGCAATAATTAATTTGTTTCCTATATACACAGTGAACAAGAATTGATTTTCTTGTTCACTGTGTACATACGAAGAACATAGAACTATAGCCGTTCCCACTACTTACAAGTTTTGCTTGCAGTGATTCAATTGACAAACAACAATAAATTGTGATCCGATTGTCTGTTCGTGATTCCGTCCGCACAAAATAATTGTCCGTTCGAAGGGTTTAATAAGGTAGGAACAAGGAAAGGAAGTGTTATTGTTGTTTATTACATGAAAAAATCATGTATTACAAAAATCTCGAATAGTGAATTAAGAGGAACTTACGCAAACAAGAGGCGATTTTTAGTGCCCCACATTTCGGAGTGAGCTGTTGTAAAAAATTGAGCTAGAAGGCCTCATTGGGTTCCTTAATCGCAATGATATTTCTTGGAATAGTAGAGGAAGCACGGAAAAATGTACGCATGTAGTGTAGTCGTCAAGAGGCGCCGATATCGTGCGCATGGCGAATCGATTCGGGGTTCAGTTCGCGACGAGGACAACTAAGCCTGCTAGCTTTCTAACGTCGGCAAATCGCCTAGGAAAGGCAAATAACTGAATTCTTATGCTAACCCAGGTCGATTATAGGTCGAATATGTATCCCAAATGCCCTCACTTATCTCGTACAGATAGAACGCGTGGCGCATCCCAAAAAAGAGGAACACTCACTCTGTGCTTTACACTAATTTATCGCCTAAAAAATACCGAAACGGGAAATAAGGACATATTTGAGGAGTTGTCTTCGAACTTTTAAACGCCCCTCACCCCTCCTTGACAGGATTGCGCCAGGCATTTGAATATGCTCATGTTTCAAATAGATGCCAGTCGGCCTGCTAGTCGGTCTGATCACTGACTGAATTAAATGATAAAGGATGAAGGACGGCGTTAATCAATTCCTTTCGGGATGCGTCACGCATTCTGCTTCTACAGAATATCGCGAAAGCAATTTGAATCCGTAATTGGACTATACAACAACTTACGGTCAGCCGATGGGCAGGTTAATGTGTCATCCTTCTCAGCTAGCTTTGGTACAAACTAAATGGCACCGGAGGGATGGAAGGATTGGTTGGCCTGGGCGGGAAATCCGAACAAAGAAACTGGAATCGAGTTCAAGCGACAGCCGGCCCGTTCTCTGACTGCGCTACTACACGCCTTAGGAAAGCGTCAGCGGATAAGTCTGACGGCGAACCGCTGAGGGGTGGACCAGCCGCTTGGCCTGTGCACGAGTCGAACCCTACACGATCGATTCGCGCCGCCTCCTGCCGTCTGCGCCACATGCGAGGCGCCCCTCCGACATTAGCCGTAATCAATAGCTCAGTCGGCAAGGGAGGCCGCCGCACCGCGGGGCTTCGGCGGTGTAATGGTGACGGCGTCGCTCAGCAGGCGCACGGTGGCGGGATCAAATTCCAACCGCGGTGCTTTATGTGTTTGCCTACTCGGCTCGGGGTCTGCTCCCTTATCCCAGTCGGACATACCCGGTGCCGAGTAATCGAGCGCTGGCAGAGAGACGGCCGACCGACTGCCTGGGTGCAGAATCGATCCCGAATCACGAGTGCGACGGCGGTGTCTGTGGCCGCTGTTCCACGTGTGCGTGTGGGGAAGACTTTTTGAGTGGCGCCTTCGCGGTCGCGGCGAGTGGAGTCGATGTTTGGTGCCCCAAGTCGTCGAGCGAAGGAATCGGAATGGAGGGGATGGTGTCGTTTTCGAACTACATGCGAATGATCTAGCTGTTTTCTAAGGGCTATACCCCTATCCGTAACCCAGTTATTCACTGGCTTACTGTATCATTTTCAATTTTCCGGCCAGAACCAGTTACCAAGCGGATTCGCGTTAGCACAAAGTTTCGCTAGGCAAACTCTTGGAATTTTCGAGCGTATTTTAAAAGTCAGGGCGCGTGGAGCGTAGTTGGAGGTGCTGGCTGTCGCGCGCACCCGATGCCATGTTTCTGGTTCGGATTTCCCGACCAGGCCTTCCATCCCTCCGCGGTCGGTGAATTGGTATCAGACTTGTCTGGGAAGGAAAAGCACTGACTTGCTCACTTGACTTAGCCACCGCCAGTCATTGTATGGCCAAACACGCATTCAAATCGGCTCCACGACATCCCGTGGAAGTGGAATGCGTAGCGCATCCCAAAAGGAGTTGAGTAACGCCTTTCTTTATCCGTATCCATATTTTATAAGTCCAACTAAAGGAAGGACTTCCAACCCCATTGCTTGTTGAAAACTCACTTAAGCTAAGAAGAAATTTGTACGACCAAAACCTCGTATTGAAGATTCTCTCTGGCTGTTTAGTTATTGGTAAAACAGGATTTAATTTCTTAGATTTCGCTGAGAGAACAGGAGGTCATCCATTTCGCATATTCATAGGATCGGTTCGCTCCCTTCTTTAGCTAATTTCTAGTAAGAGCTGCAAGAACATGGAATAGCATGCCTAACGCAATAGTTTCATCGCTAACCCCCGCTAACTTCAATCGTGCACTTGAAGCACATCTGAAACAAAGCGGTTCTTCTGACATTTCTTTCCTCTAAATCCCAAATAGCAACTATGTATAAATTCCTTACCATTGTTGTTCGGAAGCATTTGTCATAAACTTTCAGCAATTAACTACAAATGTTAAAAAAGAACAGTCGATATTTTGATGGAATATATAATACTTTTTCATTGAATTAACTACTAAATCGCTTCGAAAAAGCACTTTTCACATTATCAATACATGGAAGAAGTCGCTTTTGCCATTCTTCAAAAAGCCAGCGTTTCCTGTAATCTTTTGTGATCAACTGATTTCGCATAGCTTTTGGCTCAGTAATGTTTTATGTTTTAGGCAAGGTCTCCATTCTAGCTTATCGAAGCAATTTTCGTGGCTTATTACAAAGATAAAGGATATAGAACGATAGTACTCAAATCTCAATCCCTTCTGGAACACGCCACGCATTCTGCTTCTACGTGATGTCGTGGAGGCGATTTGGATGCGTATTTGGTCTATGAAATGATTTGCGATGGCGAGCTGATGAACAAGTCAGCGCTTTTTCTTTCTCAGACAAGTCTGGTACTAATTCACCGACCCCGGAGGGAAAGAAGGCGTGTTTGGCCAGGAAGGGAAATCCGAACCAAGAACCAGCTATCGAGTCAACGCACTCCTCCGACTGCGTTCTACATGTTGTCTGACTTATAAGATTCAATATTATCTATTTTTTGTTTGAAGTGTTTAATTATTTTTTTAATTTTATGTATTTATTTATTTTATACATGGAAATCCGTGCTTCGAAGTAAACTAACTAATAAGGAAATGTAAAGGCAGGAATAGGTGTGAAACAACAAAACGGGGAAAAATAGAAAACTATCAACTAAGACACGTCCTAAAGATATCGGGTAAGTCTTTTGTATTTGTACAGCGAATTTGGCAATGTGTATTTTTTGACAACTTCATAAATTCCACGGCCGATGTACAAGTGAAGAATGCTGATCTTATATTGCTAATAGTTTTAACAGTTTAATTTAGTTATTTAATTTTTATAATAATTCAACAAAAAATTTAATTTGAACAGTTTTCTTCCTCGCTTGATCTTTATAGTATTCAAGTGCACTTAGACGATTGTTCGGAGAAATTGATTCGTTGCAGTAAAAAACCATGGGCACAGTAAGCGAAATTAGTCGAAAATTAGCGTCAAACTTGAAAGGCTGAGTTTCACGACAGCTTTGCTCTTATTTATTAAACTGAACATTTAATGAAATTTCTCTAGAGGATGTCATGCGCCGGCAACAGATGCGTTATCACAACAGCAGTGAGAAACTCGAATGGCTTTTGACTAGTGCAATGACTCTTGGATGCCAGCCGATGAACAAGTCAGTGTTATACCGTCCCAAGACAAATGCGGTACACATTCATCGACTCCGGAGGAATGGAAGTTTGGTTGACACAGGCGGGACCCGAACCACGAACAGTGATTCGGGGTGTACGCGATGCGCGCTATAAGTGCCCTTTAACTCACAAATACGAAACAGAAATCCTTTATAGTGCCTTTATGCCACTATGAATGGTGTTTGTCCCGCGCAGTAGATTTCGGAGCCAGTCAGTGCAGAAGACAGCGTGTCGTGCTTATCAGACAGGTCTGCTACGAATTCTCCTACCATGGAAGGATGACCGACGTAGCTGTCCTATGTACTAAGAACCGATTCCGGGTGCGCACGGCGGGGTCGCTGCTCCTGCCAGTTGCGCCATCTGTGTCCACGCTTGACCTATCTACCGATAAGGAGTGCTGTGCGATCACGAAACCGGATCTCTATTTTTATGAGGAGCCATCCAGAATAGAACTTCGAGGTAATTCAGAAGAGAACGGACAGCGAATTCACTGCAGAGATGCTTATCAGTGCTTTGAAACTTATCGGCAAGAGTCTGAGGGAATTAAGCAAACTCATGAGTAGCCAACCGCTAGACAGTGCCTTCGCCGGTATAGAAGATTCGACTGGGCGGGGTTCTAATACTTGGAGAAAGTGGATTGAACGAACGAAAGGAACCGCTCGAAAAAGTGACCTAATCTGGAGCTTTCCTACCGTCTCAGATGGTCGGTCGATTTCTTACTCTAACTATAATATAATACTAGACTCAAGCTTGAAAGGATCAAAGAAAGGTGGGTATAATCCATGCTCGCCAATTATTTGCCACAGCAGAATCCACTGAAGTAGATCTTCACTTTACACCAAGCTGACATAAGGTCAATGGAACGTAACACATCGAGCTCTGTTCTAAGGATGAATGACTGAATTCCAACGGACACAGCAGGAGAATCGCAGGGAGCGTGTCGGTTCACGAGAGCGCATGTGGTGCAGTGACACAGGGCGCCCACATTGAGCGCACGCTAATCGATCGTCGGGTACGATCGGTGCGCCCAGACCGGCTGCCGAGCCTTCTTCCTTCGTCTTCCACTATCGAGCCGCGACGACAACTTGTAGTCGTCGGCGAATTGGTTCCAGACGTGAGCGGGTGGTGTAGCCCTTCGAATTCCTTGCGTACGCATTCGCTCAGTCCTTCATACTGTAGCCTAGGCATAGAAGGCGTGCTGTATTTCTGAAAGCACTGAGTAACCAGATTTTTTTCTCTTCCTATGCTCACAACGAACAGGAAGGCCACGGAGCCGCTACTTAAGGCTGCACGCAGCTTTGCCCACTTCGATATCAGAGCAGGCCCGATGACGGTGCGTATGACACAGCGACAGGTGGCGCCGTTTACGTGTGCCCGAATCGATCGATTTCACGTTCACGGGCCGGGGTCAACCACCAACCTCGTCCGTATCGCCCAAACATGCATTCAAAGTAGCTCGTGGTATTACATAGGAGTAGAATGCGTGGCGATTTATCGAGGAAATGTTTTCGCACCTAACTGAACCCCTTACTGGGATAGGATTTAGATCCGGCTTCTCTTTTATGCTGTTTGGGCAACCAAAAAAATCGACTCTAGAACGCACTTTAAATACTGGAGAGGATTATACAGGAAATAAGTAAGCTGTTGAATCCATACAGTATTCAAATGTCTACAGTGGATCGCAAGTTTCGGGCATTTTGTGCATGAAATGTCTCCGCTTTTGTTTAACCCTTTTACTCCATAACTGGATAGAAAATTGAATTCTATTATGTAAAACCAGAATTCGTCAGCTGGCCACTGCATGCCATTGTACGGCCAAGTACGCATTCAAGTTCCCTCCATGACATCTCGTAGAAGTATATAGAATGTGCTGGCGCATCCCAAAAGGGATTGAGTAACGTCGTCCTTTATCTTTTTTTATTACATAAAATAAAACACTAGGTTTTCAGTGCATATGTGCAGTGTATCTAACAAGGAAAGGTTCCCAAATCAAGGTGAGCTTTTGCGATGCTATTTTGACAGGTTATAGGGCCGTGTGAGCGGAGTTCAAAATTACAACTAGTTTTTACTGAACGCTTTTTGAAGGCCCGAAAAGAGGTCTAAAAACGTGTGAGCAACACTCATCAACCCCTATGACACCTCACCAAGTGCGCCTCGATGGCTCAGTCGGTAGGAGTGCTGCCTCATGGAAGGCGGGCTTTTGAGTTCGAAACCTAGTTCTGCGAGTAAACTTGCACACAGCAGTTTGTTATTATTATGCTTTCTCATGATCGTTGGAGTCAATTTTAGACCATCAATGCCTCCAACGAACCAAGGCTGTCTATTTGTGCCTTCAGATATGCTAGTTTTTAAACGATGCGTTTCTGCACCGTATTATTTCTCTGGAAATAAAAAGTCTTATTGCTTTTCCCTTTTATTCAACAGATATGCTACAAAATAGTGAAACAAGCGAAACATAAGCGCGTCTCACCAGCAGCATCTACCAAAAGCCAGTGAGGAACAATCTTCTCCCAGGCAAGGAATGACCGTTTCTTTTTCGTTGAACGCGTAATCTGTGGGTGTAGAGAAAGGTCCTGGGTGATCATCGACGTAACCAATTGCCACTCACAAGAAAAGAAAAACTACCACATATAAAGACGCAAATAGACAGCCTTCGTTTGTTGTGAGCATTGATGGTCTATAGTTGACTCCTGTGATGATGAGAAATAACATCAAACTAATATGCAAAAATGTCGACAGTTCGCTGACTCGAACTGAAAAGTCTTCGATGTGCTTCTATGAGGAGCGGCACTCCTATCGACTGAGCTACTGTTACAAATCTCCTGGGGTGTCATAGGGGATGAGTGTTGCACACTTGTTTTCGCACCCATTTTCCCGCTGTTTAAAAAAGCGATCAGGGGCTGGATTCATCAACAGTTGAACATGTGGGTATGCGGAGTAGAAGGGGTAGAGATAAGGTAAGAGTCAGAGACGCAGGCTTCATCGTGGGTATCTCTACCCCCCTATACCTGCGGATTAGCCGCTGATGAATCCGGCCCCAGCAAAAACTAACTGTAATTCTGCACTCCGCTCACACGACCCTACATGCTGCCAAAATACTACTTTACTTTGATACTTCGATGGTCCTTTTGTCGGCTGGAGGTCTTCTCAGCGGGGACCACAACTCTTCCAGACCGCTCGATCTCTGGCTGCTTGCATCCAGTGAGGCAGACTCCGCACTCTGAAAGATCTTGAGAATGGTCTGCCCATCGCGTTGGCGGTCGTCCCAGTGCTCTCGTATGGTCTCTCGGGAGCCATTCTGTGACACGGAGACTCCATCTATCGTCCTTTCGTCGAAGCAGGTGTCCGGCCCAGCGATATTTGGACTTCTTCATGTACTGCAGCGGGTCTGCTAGTTGCGACTTCTCCCGTAGCTCCGAGCTTCGTAGGCCTTCTTGCCATTGCTGACGAAAGCTTGTCCTCAGAAGACATCTCTCCAGTGCACGATGCGTTTTGCATCGTGCACTGGAGAGTTTGCATTGCTCTGGCGATTGTCTTGTTGTCGGGCCAGGTTCCGTCGCGTAACACATCGCAGGCAGTACAGAGGCGTTGAATATCGAGGCCCTGAGGCCGGCATCCTTGACTTGATCGGTGACTTCGCGAAGGCTGTCCATGCCGCGCGTCTCCTGCGGACGATTTCAGGCGCAAGGTTGTTATCCATGTTCAGCTCTCTTCCCAGATAGACGTAGGAGTCGACCTGTTGTAGAGTGACTCCACTTAACCTTACGAGTCCCGTGTCACACCACTGGTTGACCATAAATTGTGTTTTGGACATATTCATGTCCAATCCAATCTTCATACCTGTCACATTGAGCTCGTTCAGCATTTCCTCGACTTCTGCCGTGCTGGTAGAGATGAGAACAATATCGTCGGCGAAGCGAAGGTTGCTGATCCGTTTACCGTCCACAAGGTAGCCTTTATCGTCCCAGTTGCTGCCAAAATAGCATCGTAAAAGCTCACCTTGAGTTGGGAACCTTTCCTTGTAAGGTCCGTCCAAGTTCGAATTTTGATGAGTCCTGGCATGACTGTTAAACTGTTAGTGTCCTCTTGATGTAAACATCAAGAGACTGTTATCCATTTTTTTATTCGGCTTACGCCTTTTTTCATATCTCTATTTTTGTTAAGATTAGTACTACTATGAGATAATGTTTGGGCTGGTAATGTTGTAGATCATCATTATTGTCATCGTCATCTTCGTTAGCGTTTGTCCCGCTTGGTGGCGGGGTCCGCTCTTCTGGTGTGGTGACGCCAATTCTCCCGATCAAATGCTTGATCAGAGTGCACACCAGCCATCTTTTAGTCCAAATGCAACGTATCTAGCCAACGTTGCATCGGCGTCCCCTGGGCTGCTTTCCAGGGATCTCAAGGTTCAGACCAATCTTCCTTACGGTGTCGTCATTAGCGCGAAGGACGTGATGGTAATGTTGTAGATATTTCCAACTGTTCCAGGCTCTAATGAAGGCGTTGTTAATCAGCTAGCCACCGCAAGTCATTGTTTGCCCAAATACGCATTCAAATCGCCTCCACGTCATGCTGTAGAATGGGATGAGTGGCGCATCCCAAAAAGGATTGAGCAACGCCATGTCATCGTGACCTGAGGGTGGTAGAATAACTCTTTTTCAGCAGCTTATACCCTTTAACAGAACAGATGTTCAAAGAAACGACACTTTTCGGACACTATTTTATTACGGAAAGTTCATTGAGCGCAAAAGTGTACTTATGAGAAGGTTGAAATTGATCGGAATTTTGACTGCAATCACCGCAGAATATTTTTAGTTACCACCTAGAGCAGTTACGTCCTGTATGTAGTTTCTCATTTGAAAAAATATAAGGAAGGGTAAGTTCAACGGGCATATTCTGGAGCAAAACTTCAGCAGACGCCGTTTTTGCCGTCATAATTGCTTTCAAAAATTTCAGAGTTTAGAACTGAATATCTATGCCAGCGCATTGTAGGGCCGTAGAATGGAGGACCGATGCAGAGCTTACACTAGACCGTTTGCGTCCCAAAGTCAGGTGACACACGGAGTGAAGATGACGTGTGCAGTGGCGCTATGGCAAGTGGCGCTGCAGGCTCGAGCTCGGATCGATCCGATCGATAGGGTTGGAATCCACGCCAGGGCCAATCGAGAGTTTCATTACCCGGGGTCGACCAATTCGACTTATCCTGAATACCTAATGGCTCAGCATTTCTATGAAATCAAGTGCATGCCCTGATTACTCCCACAATTGTTAAGGAGATTATCACAGAAGCCACGACTCTGTAAGTGTGATAACAAAATCTTGATATCATTTTTTGAAAATATTGATCGGTACCCGTTATTTCATATGCGACACTTGTACATCATTCTTCCGTGATAGTGATACATACAGCCGCGACGCCTTCCATCACCTTAATCACGACGTCAATTCAACAAGAGCACTCTCCCTATGAATGACGTTGTGGTACTGGAGCGACGGCAACAGTTCGAAACTTCAACAGCGCATCGGGGGAGGACACCACTTCCATCAGCACTGGTCAATCGCCGGTTCAGGAAAGAGACACGGACTTTGAAGACATACCTCGATCAGAATAAAAGGATAAAGGACGGCGTTAATCAGTCCCTTTTGGGATGCGCCAGCGCATTCTACTTCTACGGGATGTCGTGGAGGCGATATGAATGCGTATTTGGCCATACAATGACTTGCGGTGGCCAGCCGATGAACAAGTCAGCGCTTTATCCTTCCCAGACACGTCTGGCACCAATTCACCGACCCCGGAGGGATGGAAGGCTTGGTTGGCCTTGGCGGAAAATCCTAACCAGGAACCTGGTATCGGATGCACGCGACCGTCGGCGCCTCCTCCGACTGCGCTACACGCGCCCTGTCGATCAGAATACACAAGTTCCGCTTCGTAGTGGGATCCGCTATGCAATAATTCTTACACTCGCCGGGCTTTGTGAGTGCGCGTCGGCTCCCGCGGACGTCGTAGCACTATCTCGAAAAACCTGAACTGTCATACACCATGTGATGTGACATGGGTCCTGTCACAAGGGCCTGTCGCCTGCACACTGTACCGTCTAACGATGATAATTATATTGTTAAGTGAATTCCATTGTATGCTAAAAAGAAAAGTGAAGAAAAATGTCGAACAGCCCAGGACATTCTTACCGCGCTGATATTATTCTCGGTGACGTCCGTTAAAAAGGGAGCATGTTTGCACACCCGAAATCAATTATTAATTCTCAGTCAATCGGGAATAAATTCAAAGATTTCGGAGCTATTAGGATGGGCCAAAAGTAATGAGACTCTCCATCCCGTGCCCATATATATCGTGACTGGAGTCCTGTTTCGTGCTTCTCGTATTTGTATGTTTGTTTGCTACTTACTGAAGGCCACCTGAGAAGTGAGCACTTTTGCCCTTTCCAAAAGCATGCCGAAACCCAGTCTGTCGAGTCGACCTGTGTCTCGCCCAATTTCCAACCCCGAGCAGCCTTTACTCAATAGTCACGCAAAATAAGAAGTACGTCCTCTACCTTATCCCTGCCAAGCAGCGTGTTTGGGTAGGCCTGGTGACCTGTTACCGACCTTCGTTCGGCGGGATGATCACGAGGCACCTTTTGAGCTTTTGAGTCTGCGCCCTTGGAACGGTATACTGGATTCTCTTGTCGAAGACGCGCGGCTGGCCACCAGGCCTCTGGGCCTCGCACGACTTCGGCTACTGCCCCACATCTCCGACCTCATCTACCGACGTCTCTGCCAGTGCCAGTGTCTATGGAGTGCCCAATAAAACCGCTGCCTTCACGCTGTGTCCATTACCGTCGATGCCCAAACCACACTGCCCTCAGATCGTGTAGGTAGCTTTGCAGATAGCGTAGCAGCACCGTTGACGGAACTTTGCTTCAGAAGTGATATTGGGCTCTACTTTTTGCTGTACAGTCTTAAAATGCCAATGGTTAAGCTGGGTGCACCGAGATCCTCTCGGAAAATTGTTATTTTTGTGGTCGCGAAATTATTCGGTTAGACTTCTCGCATGAAGAATCGTAATCTGTCCAGCACGGACAATCCCGCGAAGCACAAGTGGGAGACACACCGTTAGGCGTGTTGCAACACTTGTATGAGTAGTAGTGGGGTAGTGTTCTTTTACATAGCCTAACACAGGCATTCTATTCAGCAATTATTTTGCTAGACTAATTGCTGTGTTGGGGGGATTTGGGCACATTGAACAGATGCCGCTTTCAATTGTACATTGATGTTTGCCCTTTAGTGCATGCATACTGTATCGGAGCAACGGACAAACTGCATCTATGTAGATCGCTGCTTATTATTAGTGCTATATCGATATTCATGATTTCATGATCATGATTCATGAATTTGTTGGTAGACGTGGGAAGGATGCCGTCTGAAGAAAGATTTGTTAGACTGCCCAGGACTTCGGTTCCTGTGCAGCGCAGCTAAGTCGCTGCTTGCGTCATAAGCTATTTTATATAATTAGTTATTTACTTACTATGAGTAAGTTTCACATTTTTGAGTTTTTACTTAATAACAGACGAATGGAAAATAGTAACACAAAATGCTGAGAACTTTTCGGACAACCTAATACAATAATTTGTATTTTGCAGCGGATTTCGAGGAGCGTCTGATGGTACGCGCTTCTGCTCAAGGAAGGACAACCGATTGCTACACAATTCCAGTGGAACTCCATTGCCCGCCGAAGGTATACCCACTGATGAGAGCAAGCAGGCAGCTACAGTAAGAGAAGATAGAAACGCAGTGGACATGCGCTCGCCCACTCGATTGATAGGTTCGATTCTCTGTGATTGTGCACGGCGCACTCTAGAGGCATTTCTGGCATGACAGAGCACTGGCAACGTACGTCATGCTTGAGATACTCCGAAAGCACGCATGTCCTGGGAAATAAGCTGCTCTAATCGCAAAAGACAGCTCCAGTCAATTTTGGACCACCCACGGCGAAAATATGGGTGTTCCGGTAAAGCTGTATACATGTTTGAATCTAGATCTGATGTAGATCTCGAAGAGACGGATCGAATGGTGCCAACCTTTTTCAAAAAACCTAAAACTGAAGGAGCTATGAGCATGCGACGCTATTTTTGCGTTTTTTCGCCCACTTTTGACCGTGCGGCATGGGCGGTGTTGTAGCTACCTGCTCGCTCTCATCAGTGTGTATACCTTCGGCGAGCAATGGAGTTCCACTGAAACTACAACACTACTATACAACAAACCCAGGAGGTCAGTGATTATAGTTGACTGCCTTCTTCACGTGCACCGCTGGACGGAACATTGTTCCTAAAGTAAGGTGAGTCGATCTTTCGAAGCTTACCATTAGCTCACCTTTAAACCCCAGATTATGCTGTTTAAAGGTGAGCTAAGCAGTTGAAGGAACTGGTGGCGGCTGAACCATCCAAAACCTTTCGCGGATCGCGGAAGAGCTAGACGCAGTAAAACTGCTGCTGCGGATGCTTTGAAGCGTTGGGAAGGTGAAGAAGCTCGAAAAGTGGATGTCCCACGAGTTGTGCGAGCGGCGAAAATGGTCACGTTTCGAGATTTGTTCTTCCCTACTTTTACGCAACAAAACTGACCCGTTTTTGGATCGCATTGTCACTTGTGATGAAAAGTGGATTCTGTGTGATAACAGGAAACGTTCTGGACAGTGGTTGGACGCCGACGAACCCCCTAGGCATTTTGCAAAGGCGAATCTCCACCAAAAAAAGGTAATGGTCATTGTGTGGTGTGATACAGTACAACTTTTTGGCACAGGGCCAAACGATCAGAGGCAGAGTCCTACTGTAAGGAAATCGACGTAATGCACAGAAATTGTGTCAACGTCGTTCTGCATTGGTCAGCAGAAGATTCCCTATTCTTTTGCACGATAACGCTCGCCCACACTACTCGAAAATTGAACGAATTAAGGGTTGAAGTTCTGCCTCTACCGCCATATTCTCCAGACTCCTCACCAACCGACTACCTCCTTTTCAAGCACTTTCAGAAGTTTCTCGCTGGTAAATTCTACACCAATGGGGAAAGCCAAGACAACTTGGATTTTGTCGAATCTCGACCATCTATTTTTTCGCTGATGGAATAAGTCGAGCGGTGGCCCGTTAGCAAAAGATTCGAACGATAGTTACTTCGACTAAATCCGATAATATTTGAGAAAATTATGGCAGTTCAAAGTGAAGCACACAAAACGCTGAGGACTTTCCAGACAACCTAATATTTGTGGGGTGGAATGGGAGGGGTGAATGATTAAAAATTTCTACTGAACACGCATTTAGGAGCCTATAGGGAAATATATGTCTATGTTAAATAAGGAATACCAAACAGGAAATAATCTTCTTTTAAATTGCAAAAATTCGGCAAGGCACGGAAGTCAAACCCTGACCTTGTGCCAATGAAGCACCCTGTCACACTTCGAGGAGCGCCCTGGTGCAGCATCCTTCGCCCGCCTCTTTTCTCCACGTAGAGCACACCCAAACGTGCCAGGTGCTGACAGTGCAGTCCTGGGTTAGATTTTCAGAGCCCCTTGCTCGTTAGGTGCTATGTAAAAAATGATATCTACCTTTGTGCAGGGTGCGTAGAAAGTATTGACGCAGTAAATGGTGGTTCTGGAAATAGTAATGCGCAGCAAGTTTCAAAATATTCACTTGAGAAATATGGAAAATGATATTGCAAACACGATAGAATAACTTCCTTTACTGTGAATACAGGAGCGAAAACGACGGAAAATTTCATGAGCACGCGCCGCAAGTACTCGCTCATTCTCCAAAATCGACTAAAAAGAGTAATCCAGCGGATTCATGTTTAAGCTGTGCTCGTCTGAAAAGCTGTCTACACCTTCGGGCATTATCCGTTTCCCGTTATCGGACAGAGACTGATAATTTTGGATTTGAACGTTATCGTGCTTGAACATATTGTAATCATCATCTATTATGACAGAGCCGCGGCTGACGTTTGGGTTGCCTCTTTCCTCACCGACCGTTTCGAACAGCGCCTAATTCTCTTGTTAAGGAAGTATTCAGCTCTCTGGGTAGCAGACAAAGAAGGGCCACCGTAACGATGACGATCATGTTTCTTCAGTTTTTTTCGTGAGTGTTTTTTGAGCAAAATACAGACAACAAAAATAGCACACAAAAACATAGATGGGTAGAAAGAGAAAGCTGGAGCTGAAACAAAAAGTAGGTGCGCCAATACTTTTTACGCACCCTGTACTACTTGAAGGGTGGGGATTCCCGTCGTAATTCTCCTTTTCGCCACTCACCATCAGAGACAATTCCCTGGCCAGTTTAAGAGTAGCTGAGTAACGAGGATCTCTCAACTCTTAGTAGATCAGCTATGAAGATTAAGTCTTCTTGTGCACCACATATTGGATGAACTATGTAGTGATTGATCATGCTCTTACTTAAGTTCAGCTAGCGAACAGAATTACAAGGAGCGAGTTTGGGCTTAAATTATCATATCTTTGATCACGCTCCATTCAAGAAATTTGTCACTTCTTGGTCGAAATGCAAGGTAAACTATTTATTGCGATGAATGTGTATGTAGCGTCCTTCACTGGACTCCATCAGTCGCGGATACGATACTGAATTTCCACTGACGATTGAAATAAGCTGTTGTATGTTATTATAGGCACAATGTTGGAGTTTGATACAAGCACAGTGTTGACGGCGTGAGGTGAGCAAAACCTGAAGTCAAATATATCTCGACAGTTTCCGAAGTGTGAATGGCTCGATGAGCAGTTACGTTAGAGGGAACACCACGAACCTGTAACCAGTACGGCGCTGATCAGCTTGTGTCTTTATTTCTACTCCGTCGTACTTGCAACCACTAACTCCCACAATATCTGGTTGGAAACTGAGCAACTTCACCTCTATTCTCTTTCCTTGTGGCGCCTTAATTAGAAGTTAGAGAAGTAGACCAAAACAGGGCTTCGGAAAATATGTTCACCTTAATCCAGTAGTTGCACATCTCGTAGTCATCTGCTGGTCTGAACCCCAATTTTCCGAGGCGGTCCTTGAATGTTCGGCGGATTGAATCAGCTTCAAGCTCCTGCCCACATCCCGAAGGCTGAATTGTCGATCTTCCACTGCTGACTTGTTGAAGAGAGCAAAGTACAACGAGTTCCTCACTCTTTCATTGCAGAGTCTTCCGCCATATCCACCTGGGCAGATACATCGACTACAGTTGCGAGGGTGTGGAAATCCACCATTTTCACATTTAGCCGAAAAATCTGGTTTACATCTATCTGGAATAAACATTTGACCGATGTGATGGAATTTTCCGTAGTTGAACAGAATTGTACCTGTGCAGTTGTAATGTAGGTTAATCATCTGAATGTCGTAAAATGAAATGAATGGCGACCCAAGCGTGTAAATGTAGTTTTTATCTTTTGGAACCATGGTCGGCTTCCGATTTTTTGAAAACCTAAAGAAATCACGGTGGGTTGTAGCGCAGATGGAGTAGGCACGGGTTTTCTCGAATCGAATTCCCGAAAACTCGCCAGCAGTTGATAACACCCGTTCAATATTGCTTGTTTGATGTGAGCCATATCTGCCGGCCAAAATACCTCCGTGATTCCTACCTCAAACCATCGCCTCTACAAGTGAAGCACGTCAGAGAGCTGGTCATTTTCACCTCAATGGTCAACTCTGAGCGAAATCTATAACGCCGTTCGCGACGCAAAGCTCGCTCAGAATTCGTTAGACTTGGTCGGAGTGACGGACGGATGTAACGCTTTCATATACGGTAGAATTAAAGTGTACATTTGCAGTCAACTTTAGATATTCTTAAAATTCTTGCACTAAAGCGCTGTATGAGAAGGTGCAAGTTGTTTCGTACGCCCTGAAACGAGGCACTTAACACGGCTCGCCAAGCCCAAACTGGTCTTCCATCCCACCGTGGTCGCTGAATTGGTACCAGTTTGTTTTGAAAGAATGATGCAACTCCCCGTTCACTGCCTCCTGACCACCGCTAGTCACTGCTCAGGTGAAATGCGATCAAATCGAATTACCTCCGCGATCGAAAGATCGAAATGCATCCCGTAAAGATCGAAATGCATGTCATCTTCCAAACCTATTCCATCCTCACCCCCAAAAACACGCATTCCAAGGTTCCACTTTAAGCCATATTAATTTGCAAGCCTCACGCGGTAGATTCATAGAGCATTATGCTGCCGAAGTCGAATGGTACGTCATAATTGTGGTTGATGGCCCTTGTCTTTGGCAGGAAGTCGGCCAAATGCGCTTGCTATAATTGTCAAAGCTGTGTTGGCATTGTTCAAGTAGGGTAGTGAAAAAGTTACGTCGATATTCCGGCGGTTAACTCTGATGAATTCATTGCGATCGTGCCTCGTGTGCGTATGGAAAAATCCGAGACTGTGTCCCAGCTCGTGGGCAGCAGTGTAAACCTGAAACGCTTTGTTATTCAGTCATAAACGTAAAAGACTTTAATATCGAAACGAAGTTTTGCTAAAATTTTAAAAGCACTATTAACATATACCGTATCACATCCATCGCCGAGAGAAAGCTTCTGCTCACCGCCTTCCCTACCAACATTTGACCAACAATTGTCTTCCATAACAACTCGAATCCGGTCAGGTGAAAATCCTAAATTGGGCATGCTCAAAGCGTAGAGATATTTCCGCCTAGAAAAATCTCTGAATCACCGCATGTGTCCTCGAATATGTCAATGCACGTGTTATCTCTCCAGAGCTTCGCTGCTTTTCTGAACACAGTTTTCACCCTTGCACCTTTAATAGAATTTTAGTTTTAGTACCTATGCACTCTTTACATATAGTTTTATCTTACTTGCTTTCTTGTCGAAGAAAAACGCAACCCTATCATTTCTCCATACCGTTTCCGGATATCGTTTGTTGCGAAAAGCTTGCCGCTTAGAGCGGCTGTCGTCACTACTGAGGATCGCGGATACAATTTCATCGGCTTCTCCTCTAGAACGATCTAATTTGATTCTCCAGATAATCAACCATTAAGAGGAGAGAGAACTTGCTCTGTAAGAACAATGTCACTTTGAAAGAGATGCTTTAGAACGCAAGCGTTCCTATTGATCTCTTCAATGGAGTCGCCGTTACGTTGAACATGGTCTGGTTCCTTGAAATTCAGCTTCTGAAAAGTGTTATAATTTGTCAAGGGTGGGTCTCTACTTGTTTAATCAGTCTCACTTTTAGCTGCTCTTCCAGCGCTCTTTCCTCTTCTTCGGGCAACTCCAGCTGTGCTTCAATCCGCTGCTCCATGTGAGCTAACTTTGCGTGAAATTCATCCATAGTTGCAGCTATTCGCTTCAGATCCTGGAATGCGATCATAGTCGCTGCAATCGTTTAGGTAGGATCTCATCAGCACTTTATTTACAATAACTGTTAAATACCTGAACAAGGGTTGAGTTCTTAAATTTCCGTAGAAAATCCTGGCATCTTTTGTCTCCGACGCCGTTATCGTAAGCTAGCAGTGCCATGGAGCCATTGCTGACACATAGCCACAGCAGAATTGAGGAAATGATACCATTCATCTTAAATTATGAGTGGGTAGCAGTTAGATGTCCTTTAAAATTACTGAACTGCAGAAAAATAAAAGACCCAAAAATGTGTGCAAATGATATTGAAAGCTGGAGGGCTCATTTATATTGTGTTTCATGAAATAAAAAACAGTTTGTACAACTTGTGGATGTTTGCACAATCATACAGTGTTCAAGGCCACCATTGACATGTTCCATAAAGCAAACAGAATGCTTTGCCGACAGCGTTCATGTTTTTGAAATAACTGACTAAAATAACTGGTGAGAATTTTAATCGCTACATATTCTAAGGTTGTGTTAGCTTCACTGCTTTTTGTTGCGGCTATGATTCCCTCACAGTCTCTGCCTTTTCCTACCTGAAATTGCTAGTTACGGACAACAGTTTACTGACACAATAATACTTGAACCAATGCAGAACAGCTCCACCAGAAAATTGTCGATTAGTCTTCGTGACACTAAAAAGATCAGAGGCGCTGTCGCATGGGCCAAGTCGTCGAAATTTAGGTGGGCCGGCCACGTAATACGTTTCGCAGACACCCGCAGAACGAGAGCCTCACCTACTGGATTCCGCGAGATGTCAAAAGAACACCAGGACGCACACCAGCGCAGTGGTCGACTTCCTGAAAAGCCCTGAACGAGCGCCATGATGCTCTTCGTGTCTCTAGCGACGAGGACCAATTAAAGCACTCTTGTACGCTACAGAGACGAGCGGAGACGGTGTTGGCGCCCGCTTGGGCAACTCGATGACGGAACGACAGCTGATACGGGTGAAGTCCTCATGGGTATGACTACTCCACACCGCCTGCTTCCGTACGTGATTAAAAATCAGATCTCTCGTCTGTGTTTCTTTGAAAAATAAGATACGACTCCATCATAGTCTACAGAGGGCAGAACTCAATAAAGCGTCCATCATTGAGGCAGATTTACACGAATTTGCCTTCCATCATATGAGGTGCACAGCCAAAGCTTCATTATTCAAGAAGAAAGAAAGTTGTCTACTCGCTAGGTCTTCAGACAAAAGGCTGGCCCCGAATTCATCATATTCGCAACTTTCAACTGCCGACTCCTTGAGCAGATTTGAGAGGTTTGTAGGAAGGCATTTACTCAAATTTGCATTCAATACAGGGTGCGTAAAAAGTATTGACGCAGTAAATGGCGGTTGTGGAAATAGTATTGCGCAGTAAGTTTTAAAATATTCATTTCAGAAATATGGAAAATGATCTTGCAAACACGACAGAATAAGTCGTAATTGACATCGGCTCCTTTACTGTGAATACAGGAGCGAAAACGGCGGAAAAATTCATGAGCACGCGCCGCAAGTATTCGCTTGAATTTGGTTCCGTGCTTCGAACAGGGTAGCCTTCTGCGACTGGTCACTTCTGTTGAAAGTAGCACAGACCTCATTCTTCAAAATCGCCTAAAAAGAGCAATCCAGCGGATTCATGTTTAAGCTGTGCTCGTCTGAGAAGCTGTCCACACCTGCGCGCGTTACCTGTTTGCCGTTATCGGACAGAGATTGATAATTTTGGATTTAAACGTTATCGTGCTTGGACATCTTGTAATCATCCTCTGTTATGACAGAGCCGTGGCCGACGTTTGGGTTGCTGACCTCTTTCCTCACCAACCGTTTCGAACAGAGCCAAATTCTCTTGTTAAGGAAGTATTCAGCTGTCTGGGTAACAGACAAAAAAAGGGCCACCGTAACGGTGACGATCATGTTTCTTCAGTTTTTTCGTGAGTGTTTTTTTGAGCACAATACAGACAACAAAAATAACACATAAAAACCTAGAGGGGTAGAAACAGAAAGCTGGAGCTGAAACAAAAAGTAGGTGCGTCAATACTTTTTACGATATGGCTGTTGCTTGTTTATATTCCTGCCGTGGTATGAACTCCAAACTTTTTTGTATTCATTCCTTGTGTTGTCCATCGTGAGATATGCTTATGCTTTGTGCGAAACTTACTCATAGTAAATAAATAACTAAATATATAAAATAGCTTATGACGCAATCAGCGATTTAGCTGCGCTGCACAGGAACCGAAGTCCTTGGCAGCCTAATAAACCTTTCTTCAGACGATATCCTTTTTACGTTTACCATCAAAAATTCATGAATATCGATATAGCACTAATAATAAGCAGAGATCTATCTAGATCTATCTAGATGCAGTTTGTTCGTTGCTCCGATGCAGTATGCATGCACTAAAGGGCAAACATCAATGTACAATTGAAAGCGGCATCTGTTCAATGTGCCCAAATCCCCCCAACACAGCAATTAGTCTAGCAAAATAATTGCTGAATAGAATGCCTGTGTTAGGCTATGTAAAAGAACACTACCCCACTACTACTCATACAAGTGTTGCAACACGCCTAACGGTGTGTCTCCCACTTGTGCTTCGCGGGATTGTCCGTGCTGGACAGATTACGATTCTTCATGCGAGAAGTCTAACCGAATAATTTCGAGACCACAAAAATAACAATTTTACAGGAGGATCTCGGTGCACCCCAACTTAACCAACGCTGTACAATCATAGCTGAAGGTAACGTACCCATGTGCCCAAGTTTCGGTGCTTACCCAGAGGCGTTATAGCTGGCTGACGCGACAAGCAAGCTTCGTTGCCTGAATAATATCCTCATGCTTATCTGGTCTAAAGGCGTTCGCCTGAAGAGATAGATATGGTCGTTAATATAGTTTATTGGAGTAGGCAATTACAAATTTTTAGGCTAATTTAGGCTTCTGGCACGAACGTATTTGTTGTAGGCCTCTTCCAGCCCTGCTTTTGTCTGGTTATGTCAAATTACATTTATCTCTCAATCCGTGTGGATCGGTCCTTATATTTCTGATTGAATCTGTGATTTCTGTTTCGTTTCTAAGCATCGCTGTGACTGTCTGTTTGAATTTATTCTTTTTATCTTTTTTCTTTCTAGACTAGTAACTTAGCCGAAAGACTTATTTTTGTTATGTTCACGTTTTACACTTGTGGCACGTCCCTGAAGCGTGTTTAAAAAATAAATAACAGTAGAGCCCAATAGCTTTTCTGGAACAAATACGGGACAAAGTTCCGTCGACAGTGGTGCTTCGCTATCTGTAAAGCTATTTACACAATCTGAGGGCTCATTTCACGTCAGGAATAGTCTCTTGTAAATAATGTTGCTTCATCATAATCGTTGCACAAACAAATAGTGCTTTAAACTGTACCAAATTGGTCAACTCTTATTTTTGTATAATACTATATTTTGTTGTTGATCGCGTGTAGCGCAGTAGGAGGAGGCGCCGACTGTCGCGTGCACCCGATACAAGGTTCCTGGTTCGGATTTCCCGCCCAGGCCACCCAAGCCTTCCATCCCTCCGGGGTCGGCGAATTTGGTACCAGACTTGTCTGGTAAGGATAGAGCGCTGACTTGTTCATCGGCTGGCAAGTCATTGTATCTCCAAATACGCATTCAAATCGCCTCCACGATATCGCGTAGAAGTAGATTGCGTGGCGCATCCCAAAAGGAATTGAATAACGCCGTCCTTTATCCTTTATCCTTTTATATTTTGTTGCATTATTTGTGGCCCTTATGTGAGCTTGAAAGCCCGTTTCTCTCTCCCATTTCACCAATGCTCCACTTTTACTCTTTTCAACATACCGAACTCGTGTTCGCCACCCACGCACAACTTTCCTTTATTAAAGACCCTAACTTCCCAAACGAAATGAGTATACTAAGCAGGGATGTGCGGAAATTTTTTCGAGAAAAGCAGAACACGGAAACGGAAATAACTTAAAACTGAATACTTCGTTCAATTTCTCGTATATATAAATATATCCATAATAGTAGCTATAAAATGTTGCCGTTAACGAACTTAGAGAACGGGCAAGCCAGCACTGCGACTCTTTTTCAGCAAAATGCAACAATAAAAAAATCCTTGCATTCGTATCAATGCTAAGTTGACTTTTCAGACTTTACTAGTGCAACAAATCAAAGTTTACGCAAAATCTTTCTGTAAATAGGAAGATATTAAACGCAATGAACCCAGCTGACGAGTGAGATCCCAGAGATTTAGTCACTCATGACACTTAATCGATTCTACTGAATGTCCCGTATCTAACCTAATTGGGGAGCAGCACTAAGGTTACAGCTGCGTTTAGCACCCACGACACGACACCCACTCTCTGAGTTTCCATGGGTGCCATAGTATCATTTGGCAGTAGCCTAAGCTCTGGGACAAATTCAAAGGAGGGGTGGAGAGGCAAGACACCGCATGCCCTCTCCCGACTAGGACAACTCGAATGCCACACATGGAAGCAATATTCACAACTAATGGTGCTTATTGAGCCCTGCTCTAGAATTGGTGTTGCAGGCCAGACTCAATATTATCATGGAAAAAGATAAGCATGCTCCGGATAAGGAATTTGATTCCAGTTTCAAACACTCATGAAACCTGTTGTCTTAGGTCTATGTTATTCTCCCGCGAGAGCATCTGCGGAAGGGCGGGAATCGCGCCGAGACTCCTCACCTGACCAATCGCCACGCCCGCCGTCCGCCGTGCACCCTTGGTCCGCGGACGTTCCGCGGATGCTCCCGCGGGAGTATAACAGAGGCCTTACACTATTCGGTAGTACATCGTTTACACGGTTTGAAAGCAGCACAATCACAAAAAGGTGATGCGTACGTAGTTGATCTCTTTCTTCAGCTTTTCGGTAAGTTCGAGAGGTGAATGAAGGCAGTGCAGAACAATCAAAGAGTGATGAATCTGTGCAATAGGAGCTCAATCCGTCTCTCGATATCGTACCGATTACCGGCGAACTGTTGCAGAAACGACGCGAACGATAGAAAGTTTATTCACAACAGAAGAAAACAGCGAATAAAACGTTAACACTGAAGCACTGAGACACGGAGGAGACGGCTGGAGGAAAAGGTGCCGCTAGCTGGTTTGCTGAAAAGAAATAGTAGTCCAGAAGGCCACTAAGGCCGCGGAGACTCCCGACTCACTAAGGGAAGGGACTCTCACAGGGGACAGGTACCCACACAGGTTGCCAGAGGAGGGAACAGGACTCGGTACACTCGCCGTGGCACCTCCTTGATGGCTGCGAAAGTCGTCCACCCGGGTGGCTAGCTAGGCGCCTTTTATGCGGGCTCTCCCGCGCGCTACCCCTCCACAGGCAATTGATCTCACGCCTACTGACCCGTCTGTGACCACCCCAAGGCCTAGGTTCGTGCTACCTATAGTGCCCTGCGCTTTAGGGGCACCCTTTCCTTCATACTCCTTGCCTCCTCCGTCTCTCCTCTATTGCACAAGTCACCATTTCCGTTCCATCTTCCGTTTTTAGACCTCCCGTTCCGTTCCGTGTTCCTCTCTCTTTTGGAAGAGAGAGGAACACGGAACGGAACGGGAGGTCTAAAAACGGCCGAAACCAGAATTCGGAACACGGAAACGGAAATTCCGCACATCCCTGATACTAATGCTCTAGTGCACATTAGTCGTTGAAGTCGTTGATGGACTCTAGACACAACAGCCTCGAAACCGTCCTTCATACTGCGATCAGTTGCTGATAACGTCGAGGCTCACTATACGTCTCGCTGCCATAGATATCCTGACTATGAGGGCCGTGCTATGAGGGTTTCAAAGCTAAGACACTGTGGTCGTTGCCTTTGCCACAATTACGGCGTTCCGCTGTGCACGGTTTCTTGCACCAACCACACTGATCTCACAATACAGTAATGTGTTCCGTTCCTCCATTGAAAAGGAGAAAGAACTAACCGTCACCCGCCAGCATTCCTGCAACTATTGGGTTCATCGAAAAGCCTTGCAACACTTTACGCTACTCCCTGTTAAATTTGTTAAAGCTCTTACAGTATTGATCTTGTGTGGTGACTTCACAGTATATTTACGAAGCTTCCTCAAGCGTACTATATAAGGCCTCGTCGAGTACGAATACAGCAGTAATGTCACCTATAAGCAGCAGTGTCCTACGACCTATCGTCTACTACGAATTTCCGCAAGAACTGCAGCCTCCAACATCTGCGCTGCATTCAAGGAGGAATTCGTTCACTATTCCACAGTGGCTCGTTGGTATCAGCTCTTCAAGGCTGGAGATATCTCTCTCGAAGATTGACCTCGTTCCGGACACCCTCTGTAGTGGAAGAAGACAGCTTGCGCGAAGCATTCAAGGTTAAGTCAAATTCAACCACTATCGAATTGGCGGCGACACTTGGATGCACGCAAACCACTGTCAGTGTTGCTGAGTGAAATCAGTGAATCAGGCTTCTTCGCCCGCACAGAAAGGACTTCCTGAAGGACATTGTTACTGGTGATGAAATCTGGGTTCTTTATCTAAACTACACCGCAAGAGTCAATGGCTCCCACACGAGGAACCGGCTCCAAACAACCGAAACGTGGACACCACGAAAAGAAGGTTCTTCTGCGTTGCTGGTGGGACTCAAAAGGCATGCTTTACTGGAGTTTCTGGATAGTAAGATCACAGTTACAGCATCTGTATGCGCTACCCAGATCCTAAGCTTGGCCGACGCCATGCGCCAAAAACGTCCAGAACGGGAAAATGTCCAGCGCGACAACGCGCGTCCTCATGTCGCAAAAGTGAGTGGCGAGAAAATCAAGGAGTTAGGCTGGGAAGTTCTGCCCCATCCACCGTACTCTCCAGACCTCGCTCCTTCTGACAACCACCTGTTCAGAGCTCTGAAGCAGCATCTTCGAGGTAGAGAGTTCGATGATCGACGTCAACTGGAAATGGAGGTTTCTGAATTGTTTTCCTTACAGCCCTCGGAATTCTGGCGGAAAGGAATTGAAAGGCTGCTTGAAAAATGGGGCAGGATCTTACACTTGGATGGGGAATATATCGTGGACTGGTTTTTGTATATTGTATTACATTGTATTGTATAACAATATTGTTGTGCTAGTGTTGCAGACTTTTCGGACTATTTGAATGCTTTCCGTAGCTTTACAAAGGATCGACGGCAGCCGGCTGTGCTTGTGTGGAGGATCGTTGAGGTGGTGCAGGTTGCAGTTGCTGAAGATAGTGACCGCTGACATGGTGGAGTTGTGTTAGAGTTTTGTTAGGGTGAGAATGAATTCTTCTTTGGTAGATGGTGATAAACAGATACAGTACCGGACGCGTCTTTTGAATAGACGCCGAAAAAACCGCACTTTTGCGGCTTTTGCGTCTTTTTGCTATAACTCACCCAAAGGTCATCCATTTGAAAAACGAAGGGTACATCTGAGCTCAGGAGATCGAGCTCTATCGTTTGGTATATACATTTCATATGAAAGATCAAAAATGGGCAAAATTGAAAACTTGCGCTCCATTGAGAAGGCCGGCCGCGGACGAGTTGTCGGCCGCAAGGCGTCGAAAACCGTTACATGCCCACAATTCCTCTAATTTGAGGTGTTTTGAGGAACGGATGGTACCGTTTGATTCGTCTCTTCGAGATCTACACAATCATGTATACAATTTCGCCAAACCACCGCATTTTCGCAGTGGATGGTCAACAATGGCTGGAGCAGACTTTTTGCTATTGGAGAAGCTTGTATTCCAGGACTTGCATGTTCTCGAAGCATCTGAAGCATGGCGTAATGTGCTTTGTCATGCCAGGAGTCCTCTGAGAGTGCGCCGTGCACAATGTATATAGGATCGAACCTATCAATCGACTGGGCGCGACAGCTCGTAGAGTGGGCGTTTGGAGAGTTTTTATCAGAAATTCGCAGCCGCCCTACTCAGGATTTGCTGTACTCTGTCCGGCAAAATTAAGGAGTGCGCCGGGAGCAATGCATATAGAATGGAACCTATCAGTCGAGTGGGGCAACCGCTCGCGGATTGCACGCGCGGGCGTTTTCAGAGCGCAGTAACTCTGTCAAATTCGAATCGTTTCGGCTGCAAGTCTTGGGTCTTGTAGTCAGTAAAACGGCCTAGTAGTACGCTAAAGCAGAGCGGGGTAGCTTAAGAAGCGGCAATGTTACAGGGGTGCGAATATGAAGGTGAGGCTTGTGTGACGTATTTTTTTCCGATTTCGGTGGACCACTGCGGGAAGACGCGGCAAGCTAACAGCCTCAAAACGCGTAGGCGAACAGGCTGTTAAGGGTACTTTGCGATTATATGCTCAGAACACCTCAGCTGCGTAAACTGTCTTAGCTTCAGCTGCAGTTTGAAGCGGCAGAAGATAGCAGTTAGAGTTTCCTGCGCTCTTACTCAGCCAACATTGAGTTTTCGACACTCGCAATGGTACCACTCTGTTCACCATGAAAAGCGCTATCGAATGGTATCAATTTCGACCGACTTCGGGAACATCGATTTTTTGACGGTTTCCCATTGAGGGCGAGGCCGCTCGAGACCGCGGCCCGCGGCAGGCGGACGGTGACGTCATCGAAAATCGATATCTTCAAATTGTGCCATGCTTGGTACCATTCGATAGAGTTTCTCATGCTGAATTGAACGGCGTTACAAAGAGCAGGCAAAACTGTAATATGGGCGAGTAACAGCGAGGAGAACATCGACCGTTATTGTGCTAAATTGCACGCGCGGGCTTGTTCGGAGCGCGATAACTCTGTCAGCTTCAAATCTTTCTGGGTGGAACGTGCGGGTTCTGTAGGCAGTAATATGGCCTAGTAAAGCGCAAAAGCACAGCAAATTATCTTACGAATTGGCAAGGTTACCGCGGTGCGAAAATGCAGGTTGGGCATGTGTGACACGACTTTTTCAGATTTCGGTCGACCGCTGCGGGTACAAGAGGCGAGCTCACGGCATGCAAACTCGTTGACGAGCAAAACAGCGAAGGCACTTTACGAAGATCTGCTTCTAACTCTCCAGCTGCCTAAACTGCCTTGCCATTTTAGAGCGGCGGACGGCAGCGGTGAAGCTTCGTCCGCCCTTACTCGCCCATGTTCGAGCTTTCGAGCCCCATCAAGGGTACCACTTTGTTCAGCTCGAAAAAACCCTATCGAACGGTATCAATTTCGACCAATTTTGAAAACATCGATTTTTTGACACTTTCTCATCGAAGACGGCCGCGCCAGACGGACGATGACGTCATCGAAAGTCGAAATCGGCGGAATTTTCAAAGACGGACGGCAAATTCGTAATCAGCGCCCCAAATAACCGCTAGACGATTTTGGACGAAGTTTGGATAAGAAAATTTGGCCAATTTCGAAATCGTCGACTTTCGATTGCGTCATCGTCCCGAGGAAAACTGTGAAAAAATCAATTTTCCCGGAGTTCGCCGAGATTGATACCGTTCGATAGAGCTTTTCGAGCTTAGCAGAACGGTGCCATCTGGTGCGTCAAAAACTTAAATTTGGGCGAGTAAGGGCGGAAGAAACTTCGCCGCTGCCCTCTGCATCTCCAAAACGGCAGCTGGGACTAATGCAGGTTAGGCAGATGAGGAGCTATGGACACTTCATCGTAAAGCAGCTTAACTGCATTGATAGCCATTCGTAGGCCATTAGCTGATCGCGCGTCCCCACAGTGGTCGACTGAAATCGGAAAAAAATCGTGTCACACAAGGTTTACCTGCATTTTCGCACCGCTGTAACTTTATACAATCATAAGCTACGTTGCTATTTTTCAGCGCACTTCTTTAACATTCTACTGCTTACAAAATCCACAAGTCGTAGCCGGAAAAATTCAAATGTGACAGAGTTATTGCGCTCAGAACACGCCCGCGCGTGCAATTTAGCACAACAACGGTCTATGTTCTCCGTGCTCTTACTCGCACAGATAACAGTTCTCGCGACTCATAAATACCGTTCAATTCAGCACGAAAAGCTCTATGAAACGGTATCAAACTCGACCCATTTCGGAAATATCGATTTTCGATGACGTCATCGTCCGTCTGCCGCGGGCCGCGGTCTCGAGCGGCCTCGCCCTCAATGGGAAACCGTCAAAAAATCGATGTTCCCGAAGTCGGTCGAAATTGATACCATTCGATAGCGCATTTCATGGTGAACAGAGTGTTACCATTGCGAGTGTCGAAAACTCAATGTTGGCTGAGTAAGAGCGCAAGAAACTCTAACTGCTATCTTCTGCCGCTTCAAACTGCAGCTGAAGCTAAGGCAGTTTACGCAGCTGAGGTGTTCTGAGCATGTAATCGCAAAGTACCCTTAACAGCCTGTTCGCCTACGCGTTTTGAGGCTGTCAGCTTGCCGCGTCTTCCCGCAGTGCTCCACCGAAATCGGAAAAAAATACGTCACACAAGCCTCACCTCCATATTCGCACCCCTGTAACACTGCCGCTTCTTCAGCTACCCCGCTCTACTTTAGCGTACTACTAGGCCGTTTTACTGCCTACAAGGCTCAGGACTTGCATCCGAAAAGATTCGAATTTTACAGAGTTACTGCGCTCTGAAAACGCCCGCGCGTGCAATCCGCGAGCGGTTGCCCCACTCGACTGATAGGTTCCATTCTATATGCATTGCTCCCGGCGCACTCCTTAATTTCGCCGGACAGAGTACAGCAAATCCTGAGTAGGGCGGCTGCGAATTTCTGATAAAAACTCTCCAAACGCCCACTCTACGAGCTGTCGCGCCCAGTCGATTGATAGGTTCGATCCTATATACATTGTGCACGGCGCACTCTCAGAGGACTCCTGGCATGACAAAGCACATTACGCCATGCTTCAGATGCTTCGAGAACATGCAAGTCCTGGAATATAAGCTTCTCCAATAGCAAAAAGTCTGCTCCAGCCATTTTTGACCATCCACTGCGAAAATGCGGTGGTTTGGCGAAATTGTATACATGATTGTGTAGATCTCGAAGAGACGAATCAAACGGTACCATCCGTTCCTCAAAACACCTCAAATTAGAGGAATTGTGGGCATGTAACTGTTTTCGACGCCTTGCGGCCGACAACTCGTCCGCGGCCGGCCTTCTCAATGGAGCGCAAGTTTTCAATTTTGCCCATTTTTGATCTTTCATATGAAATGTATATACCAAACGATAGAGCTCGATCTCCTGAGCTCAGATGTACCCTTCGTTTTTCAAATGGATGACCTTTGGGTGAGTTATAGCAAAAAGACGCAAAAGCCGCAAAAGTGCGGTTTTTTCGGCGTCTATTCAAAAGACGCGTCCGGTACTGTAGTTGCTGGTGCACTTCTAGCATGAGGAACGTAGAAGGGTGCCGGTAGCGTTTATAGTGAAGATATAAGGGCTTGATGGTGTTTTGGTGTGGAATAATGTAGGGTAGGCGGAGACGGCCTACAGTATGATCCGGAATTGGAATGAGGAGAAGAAACAGCAGTAGATGTTTTCGTAGTTTCCATAGTAAATTTTAGATGAACATCTGCAACTTGCAGGACAGCGTGATCAACAGCCGACACATTTTTCTGAAGCGACTCTTGGACTGTGGCTGGTTTGTTAGCCCATGTTGTCGTGGAATGGCTTTGCCAAAATGATCTGCTAGTGGGTCCATTTGCAGGAACTTGCAGAATATTGCTTCTATTCGGTTGAACAGAAATCTGAGCCTCTGCGTTACGAGGTTTAATGAGGTTAGTGTTATCAACGCCCTGCAACAAGCGATTTTCATCAGCTTGGCTTTGAGAAGTCTGCGGTTCCAGAACAAGTTTTCGACTTTTCCTGGATTTTAGCAGCTTCTGTCGACGTATTCACTCTCGATGTGGGATGACTGGAAACGGGAGGTGCAGGTTGCGGCAGAATCTCCTCACTGTTCGTGGCATGCAGAAGAGGCTTGTAGGGCTTGAGTAGCGATCAGCTCAACCCTCAGCATGATTAATGCTGGTGAGGATTGGGCTGAGCGCAGAGTGAGGAGTGGTGATTTCTAGCTCAGAATCGAAGGCAAAATTTTGAGTAACAGACATTTATGGTGTAAATAGAGGACAGACACTTGAGGCAAAGTTGAATGAGTCTCGCTTGGGTCTTCCTTTGCGTTGTGGCGGTGTAGAAGCTGCGGTCTGTAGTAGGATGGGTTTGGGAGCTGCAGTAAGGCAATCCTTTTCCGTTTGCCATCACATGATGCCTATCGCAACTAGAGAGTAGATCAGTCGTACTATGAGTGGTAAGGAATTCGTGCTCTTGATGGTTTAACCGCTTATACGGATTGTTCGGGTGGTTGGCATGATATTTCGTCTGGAGTAGAGCACTTCCTTTAGAACGATGCTGGTAAATAGGTTCAGTAATTCTGATTGACCAACAATGTGGCTGTAGGGTGTCTTGTCGTAGACGAGGTCACTCCTTCTTCTTCTCCTCCTGAGCGTTTAGTCCCGCGCAGTCGCAGGGTCCGCTGTTCTTGTGATCTGTCGCCACCTCATCCTATCAAGGGCGTCATCTGCCGTGGCGCCGACTTCGGCGAGATCTCTCTTGATGACGTCCTTCCATCTTTTCCTTGGGGCTCCTCTCGGACGCTTTCCGGGTGCCTCGAAATCCAGGGCCAACCTTGTGGGGTGATCCTCTGGTCTTCTGAGGACGTGTCCATACCACCTCAGGCGCTGCTCTCTCATCTTCAGCTGGATCGGGGCTGTCTTCATCAGTGCCCTAACATCCTCGTTTCGCACCCTGTCCCGACGGGTCCATCCACATCCCACCTCAGCATCCTCATCTCCGCCGCGTGCAGTTGCCGCTCCTGCGCCTTACCCAGGGCCCAGCACTCACTGCCGTAGAGGAGGGCAGGTCTCACTACTGTTCTATACAGCTTGCCTTTGAGCGTCCTGGAGCATCTACGGTCCCTGTAGACTCCCTCCACTTGAGCCAGGCTGCGTTTATCCATCCCCTGACCGCCTGGTCCACACTTCCTTCCTCGGATAGGTCACTTCCGAGGTAGCGGAATTCTTCCACCTTCTCGATTGCTTCCCCCCTGGCAGTCTAGGATCGATCCAGCGCACTGCTCAGAGCTGATGAACTTCGTCTTCTTCACGTTCAGCCGTAGGCCGTTGTCTGCGAGGGCTCTCTGCCACAGCTGCACCTTCTCCTCCAGCTCCTCCTGGTTGTCGGCTACTAGGGCGATGTCGTCCGCGTAGAGGATCGTTCTGAGAGGGCCTTCCTCAAGGTGGTTCACTATAGAGTCAAGCGTCAGCAAGAAGAGGAACGGGCTCAGAGCCGACCCTTGGTGTACCCCCACTGTGATGTCCACTTTCCTTGTCACCCCGTGTGGAGTTCGTATCGCCGCTTTCGAGCCCTCGTACATGTCCCTTATGACCGTAATCAGACGTTCCGGGACACCCCTCCCTCGGAGGGCTTTCTAGATTACGGCCCGAGCTAGCCTGTCGCAGGCCTACTCCAGGTCCAGGAATGCCAGGTAGCAGGGTTTTCGTTTCTCCCGATATTTCTCCATCACCTGACGAGCGATGAAGATAGCGTCTGTGGTGGACCTCTCAGGCATGAAGCCCCACTGCACCTGGGAGATGGGTACCATCTCCCTCAGCCTTGAGTCGACCAGTCGTTCGTAGATCTTCATCGTGTGTGAGATCAGTTTGATCCCTCGGTAGTTGGAGCATTCGGAAGCGTCTCCGTTCTGCTTGAAGATGGGGACTATGGTGCTGTTCCTCCAGTCATCCGGCATCTTACCTTCTTTCGTGATCCTGTTGAGGAACTGCGTCAGCCAGTTGATTCCGAGGTCCCCGAGCACCTTCCAAGCCTCTACTGGCACACCGTCAGGCCCTGCTGCCTTTCCGAGTTTCATCTTCCCTATGGCCTTGCGAACCTCTTCTTGCGTCCAGGGTGGGATGGGTCCTTCCGTTGGTTGTTCTTCCTCGGCCTCCCGACGAGGGAACTCCTCGTTCAGGAGTTCTTTGAAGTACTCCTCCCATCTCTCTCTGACCTCTACCGGCTTCCGTAACACCCTACCGTCAGCACTCTTCACCGCCTTCACTACTCGAATGTCGAGGCTAGCTCTATGACGAGCCTTGGCCAGGCGGATGGCGAACCTCTCCCTCTGGCCCGTCTAGTTTCTCGTACAGGGCATCCATTTCCGCGTTCTTTGCCTTCGCTACAGCTGTTTTTGCCAGCCTCTTCAGCTTCCTGTAGGCTGTGAGATGCTCGGGTGCCCTCGTCTTCTGCCACAGCTTGTATGCCTCCTTCTTCCTCTTCACCGCAGCCTGCACCTCTTCGTTCCAGAACCATGCCGATCTATCCCCTCTGGTTCCTCCCTTTGTTTCTCCCAGGGTTTCCTTGGCACATCTCAGGATTGTTTGGGCTACCCTCCTCCAGCTCTCATTCACGGGACCAGCTGGATCTGGAAGGCCTGCTTTGAGCACTGCCCTTCGCAGCTCGTTCCGCTCTGAACCCCGCAGTCTCCACCATCGGATCCTGGGTTCTGTTCTTACCTTGGGTTTGCTGGGTAGAGGTATGGCCAGGTCAGCTACCAATGGCCTGTGCTGTGGTGCTACATCTTCAGCCGGAAGGACCTTCACATCCCGGACAGTTTTCAGGGCAGCCCTTCGATGTGGTCGACTTCCGTCCTTCTTCCTCCGCTAGCATAGGTCACCTTCTGGCTCTCCCTCTTCGCGAAGAAGGTGCTACAGACAGCCAGGTCATGGGCGATGGCCAGATCCAGAACTCGTTCTCCATCCGGGTTTATCAGGCCGATCCCTTTACCTCCATGAACCCTTTCCACTCCTCTTCTGTTACTCCCCACATGCCCGTTCATGTCCCCTGCTATGGAGGGGTAGTCGCCTTCTGGTACGGACCTTATGGCTTCCTCGAGCGAGAGGTAGAAGTCATCCTTGTCATGCTTGGAGCATCCGGTCTGCGGAGCGTAGACAGACATGATGGTCCAGTAACCCTCCTTCGTGTCCAGCCGCAGTGACATGATGCGGTCATTTATTCTTTGGACAGCCGCTACTGAATCCTTGAGGGACTCCGCGACAGCTATCCCTACCCCGTTCCTCTTGGTGTCCTCTCCGTTGTAGTACAGCTTGACCCCTTCTCCGATCTCCTTGGCTTTCGCCCCTTTCCATCGCGTTTCCTGCAGACACAGGACTTGTATCCTTCTGCACTTCATCAGGTCAGCCACTTCCCTAGATCTTCCGGTCAGCGTTCCCACATTCAGAGTCCCCAGTCGAACTAGCTTCTTTAGCCGAGGTCGTTCGGCCCTCGGTAGCCCTCGCATACTGACCACAGAACTCGGGCGGGGGTTCGTGCGCCACTTCCGGGTGACGTCCTAGCCTTTACACTGATTCTATTGCGACTTGTGATCATGGTTTTGTGACGAGGTTTCTCCATCAGCCGGCCTGTCAACCTGGGCCTGACGCTGGAACCGTTGCCATTTTTGCAATTTTTGCAGGGCATGGCGTGCCGGAGCCGGGAGTCGAACCTGTGACCGTTTGTGCATGAAACTACATTACTAACTACAAGGCTTACTCGGCTGTCGTAGACGAGGTCACTCTAGATAGCAATATGTTGAAAAGAATTTTTCTTAGTGCAGTTTCCCTTGAATCGCCTACGTCACCAAGTCCGCGAACTAGCGACAACATCTTGCTATAGAGTTCTGGTAGGTGCCGTTCTTCAGGATCGCAAACTCTTAGCTGTGCTAGCTTGGTGTAGAGAATATGCCTCATGGTAACTCGTCATCGTAGTGAGTCTTCAAAATATTCATAGAAATGCTGTAGTTTGCAGCTGTCACTGATTTTTCCTGCATGGATTGAAGTAAGGGACCACAAGGACAGGAATTCAAAAAGGAGTATTTGGTTACGTCATCCAGTTGAGGCTTGTTGCCGATGAGTGTTGTTTTGAATCTTGCAGATAATTCGAGGTAATCGAACAGGTTTCCGTCGATTATTGGAAGCTCCATTTTGGAAAATATTGAAGCGTCTACGAATTTAGGCAATGGGAAAATTCTTGTGCAGAGTTCCTCCTAGAGAGCTTGTCCGATCGGGTCGACTTCTTAGGTAACTCATCTGGTGGAATTCTTGATGTTTGGAACTACGTGAAGATTTGTGGCTGATGAATCCGACGGCACACCGAGGTTGCGGGAATTGTATACTTGAATACTTGTAATTGTATACTTGAAGTAAGTCGCGGTAATCTCCATATCTTGAAATGTATTCATCGAACACCTTGTTCTACTGGATCATCTGCCCATCCGGATTGGTGTTGTGTAAGTTGTAGAGCTGAGATCCGCACGCGGTGATTTGATTTCGTCCTACGTCCCGGTCTATGGGTTGGATGTAGTAGTCGGGGAGAGTGGTGTGAACAGCGGATATCCGATGTTCCAGCCGCTTCTTCTGTAGTCCCATCTGTCGTCGGGTCGGAGATGAGCACTGGAGAGTTGCTACACGTTGAAGGTCGACATTTGTTTGGAATAGTCGGTTGCAGTAAGGTTTATCCCCCACGAATAATTGTCTGAAAGGAATGGAAGAAATGCCTGGCAGAGAATTAGCGAATTTTATATACTCCCATAGCTAAATCATGAGTAATACTAGCAATCAATAACACCGTTGCACAAGCACTTCATTCTTCGGGATCAGCAAGCGCCTTCGGGATCTGGCATCAACAGCAGCGCCTCGTTCACGGTGCTTACGACAACTCGCATCGACAAGAGTGGCAGTGATGGTGGATCAGGAAGACAAGTGATACATTGCGCAAACAAAAGCATTTTTCTCAGGGTTGTGCTCGGCTCACGATAATCACTAGCGTCGAAAGATTGATTGCTTGTCGCAGGTCATGTTTTGTAGCCCTTGTATAACTAGTCAGCGGTGGAACCGAGATGCCGCGATGTCGCGTCGGCGATCCGTAATCACTTCTTTATCAAAGGTGCGACGCTGCGGCGGCATTGCATTGCATTGTTCGAGACACTGCATCCAAGAGCCATCATTTCACCACTGTATCTGTCTCATGCAACGCTCTTTCATAGACCTAACTTCCACTATACCTCTGACACACACAATTGGATGCGTACAAGCGCTAAATAAATCGCTGAAACTGGAAGAGGTCTGGCGCTACGAGTACAAGAACACCTAGTCAGCAAAAGCAACAGTAATCATTTCTAGAACACTAGACGGCAACTGGTTCAAATTCGATTTTGTGGTGATAAGCGGTGCTTATTCAAGATGCGCAGTCCGCTCAAGCAGTAGTTTAGGGTAACAAAAGACGTCGATTGCGAATCAGTCCATTCGAGTAAAGAATTGATGTGGATGATGGGGACGACTGTGAAATAATGTACCATTCAGCAGTTCGAAACAGGCTGTCCATCTCAGATTGAGCGGGACACACTGTGGAGCAATCATCCATGTACCTACACATTAAAGTGTAGGCAGGCGTTCCAAAAGAGGACCTTCCACCTTGGACGTGAATGGTACCGCTAACGCAAGAGCTAACCTCTCACCCACAGCCAACCTTCTGCCTGTAGTACCCCCGACCACTTGAATACGTTACACATCAGACATTCATTCACCAACGTCATTATCTGACTCACACTGTGGCCATGCAGGTTCACACTTGATTTGTTCTCAATAAGGAATTCAGATACGGCCTGCATGACGCTTTCCTTCGCTATGTTGGTATACAACGAGGAGACGTTGAAAGATTCCATAACGTATCCATCCTCGATCCTGGTGGTTCGGAGTTGAAAAACGTGCAAAAATTTACGTTTGCGTGATGGAGGATTGCAAACAACATTGCTTTAACGAATCACCGTTTGGCGTGTCTATCAATAAGTTTACCAACAATTAGATGTGAAATGGAGTTTGGTCGACCACATTTTATTAGGTGGGGCCAAAAGTAATGAGACAAATTGAAAAAATCTTTATCTCTCTATAACTAAATTACAACTCAACGATGCTGAGGAATGTATTTGCCATTAAGGGCAATGACCTTGCTGCCATCGCTCAGCCAACTTCCTGATCCCATCCTTCCAGAACTGCTTGGGCCTGGTGTTGATCAACTGCTCGATGTGGTTGTCAAGGACTGCTTGGGTTCTTGTGTCCCTTCCGACCAGAAAGTCCTGTAGGCTCAAGAAGTAGTGTTAGTCGCATGGAGAGATGTCCGGCGAATACGGTGGGTGAGGCATGTGAACGTAGCCAGCTGGCCAAGCTTATCCGTGGTTACTTGTTACCGATGGGGTGCGGCGTTGTCGAAGAGGAGAACCTTCTTGAAGCGCTGCGAATGAATAAGAGTGAGTCGCTGGCCCATCTCTTCTATTTCATTCACAATGGCCTTGGAGTTCATCGTAGTGCTCTTGGGAAACAGCTTCCGGTAAACCGATCCATGGGCGCAGACCCAAAAGCTCCAAAGGTGCTTTTCGCCGTGAACATCTCCCCGAACGAAGGTCGGTAACAGGTCACCAGTCCTCACCCAGACTCGCTGCTCGGCTGGGTTAAGGTAGAAGACGTACTTCTCATCTTGCGTGAATATTAAGCCCAGGCTGCTCGGGGTTGGGAATTGGGCGAGATTTGCGCGACACAGGTCAACTCGTCAGACTGTGGTTTCGGCATGAGGCAGACTCGGGTTTAGGCATGCTTCTGGAAAGGACGAAAGTGGTCACTTCTCAGGTGGCCTTCAGTTAGTAGCATACAGACATACAAATACGATAAGCACGAAACCAGACTCCAGCCATGAGATATGTGGACACGGCAATGGGTGTCTCATTACTTTTAGCCCCTCCCTAATAAAAAATTAAACAAAAGTTTTAAAATGAAAGCTATGTCACGACATCTGTTGATTTTATTCACTTGATTTTCATTGAAGTAGTAGGCATTACCATCTTCGACGCTTTCGAGGTGAAAAAACTTCGACAAAAAAAAATTTTGACACTAGACGGGGAGCTTTCAGATGGCAAACCCATCGACAACCGTTGTAATGGGTGATTGGAGAGCCACAAGGTGGTCAGCTTTTTGGATATTCTTGTTGGTCTTAATGTAGACAGTAAACATTTGGCAAAAAAGACTGTACGGTTTTATCGAGCTCAGTAAATCAGACTTGTATATAATAAAGCACTTGCGCGCTTCGCGCGACCTTAGAGAATCACTAAGCCAAGATCCCTCACTTCAAGCAGCTGCTCTAGTTGTGCAGCCTTCTCGGCAACCTAGCAGTGAAAAGGAGGTATTTGAAAACCTTAATAATTTCGAACCTTGGTCTACCTTCTTTAAGATGAGGTGAGTAGTTCTTAAATATGAAGCCGTCCAGCTGTCCCACCCTCCATCCTTCACATCACTTCAACGTCGGCACTATCCTCAGTCAGTTCAGAAACGTAATTTATTTGCGTTAATCAGTGCTTTCGTCCCCAGACTGTTTTTCACCCCCCCCCTGCCATAATCGGTTAAACCTGGGAGAAAGCCACCGGTCAGGCGATCGATAATATCGATCGATGCTGGCCTCCCATTGAAAATTTCCACCTGATGTGTAGCACCCCTTCGGCCATAGTACCCGCGTGTCTCCCCCTTACCATGATCGGTTAAATCTGGGAGAAAACCACCGGCTTGTACCCCACACCCCCCCCATCCCGATCGGTTAAATCTGGGAGAAAACCACCGGCTTGTACCCCACACCCCTTCCCCACCCCGATCGGTTCAATCTGGGAGAAACCCACCGGTTAGGCGATCGATAATATCGATCGATGCTGGCCTCCCATTGAAACTTTCCACCTGATGTGTAGCACTCCTTCGGCCATAGTACCCGCGTGTCTCCCCCCCCCCACCCCGATCGGTTAAACCCGGGAGAAAACCAGCGGTCAGGTGATCGATAATATAGATCGATATCGATTGGTCGACTTCAGATTCGCGTTCAGCGACCTCGATTACCCCCAGGGCTGATGTTACAGGGCGCTTGCACGACATCCACAGAAAAATCGATAATATCGATCGATATCGATTGGTCGACTTCAGATTCGTGTTCAGCGACCTCGATTACCCCCACGGCTGAAGTTTCAGTGCGCTTGCACGACATCCACAGAAAAATCGATAATATCGATCGATATCGATTGGTCGACTTCAGATTCGTGTTCAGCGACCTCGATTACCCCAGGGCTGAAGTTACAGGGCGCTTGCACGACATCCACAGGAAAATCGATAATATCGATCGATATCGATTGGTCGACTTCAGATTCGTGTTCAGCGACCTCGATTACCCCACGGCTGAGGTTTCAGTGCGCTTGCACGACATCCACAGAAAAATCGATAATATCGATCGATGCTGGCCTCCCATTGAAACATTCCACCCGATGTGGAGCACTCCTTCGGCCATAGTACCCGCGTGTCTCCCCCTTACCATGATCGGTTAAATCTAGGAGAAAACCACCGGCTTGTACCCCACACCCCTTCCCCACCCCGATCGGTTCAATCTGAGAGAAACCCACCGGTCAGGCGATCGATAATATCGATCGATATCGATTGGTCGACTTCAGATTCGTGTTCAGCGACCTCGATTACCCCCACGGCTGAAGTTTCAGTGCGCTTGCACGACATCCACAGAAAAATCGATAATATCGATCGATATCGATTGGTCGACTTCAGATTCGTGTTCAGCGACCTCGATTACCCCAGGGCTGAAGTTACAGGGCGCTTGCACGACATCCACAGGAAAATCGATAATATCGATCGATATCGATTGGTCGACTTCAGATTCGTGTTCAGCGACCTCGATTACCCCACGGCTGAGGTTTCAGTGCGCTTGCACGACATCCACAGAAAAATCGATAATATCGATCGATGCTGGCCTCCCATTGAAACATTCCACCCGATGTGGAGCACTCCTTCGGCCATAGTACCCGCGTGTCTCCCCCTTACCATGATCGGTTAAATCTAGGAGAAAACCACCGGCTTGTACCCCACACCCCTTCCCCACCCCGATCGGTTCAATCTGAGAGAAACCCACCGGTCAGGCGATCGATAATATCGATCGATATCGATTGTTGATCGATTTCAGATTCGTGTTCAGCGACCTCGATTACTCCCAGGGCTGATGTTTCAGGGCGCTTGCACAATATCCACAGAAAAATCGATAATATCGATCGATATCGATTGGTCGACTTCAGATTCGTGTTCAGCGACCTCGATTACCCCAGGGCTGATGTTACAGGGCGCTTGCACGACATCCACAGGAAAATCGATAATATCGATCGATATCGATTGGTCGACTTCAGATTCGTGTTCAGCGACCTCGATTACCCCAGGGCTGAAGTTACAGGGCGCTTGCACGACATCCACAGAAAAATCGATAATATCGATCGATACTGGCCTCCCATTGAAACATTCCACCCGATGTGGAGCACTCCTTCGGCCATAGTACCCGCGTGTCTCCCCCTTACCATGATCGGTTAAATCTAGGAGAAAACCACCGGCTTGTACCCCACACCCCTTCCCCACCCCGATCGGTTCAATCTGAGAGAAACCCACCGGTCAGGCGATCGATAATATCGATCGATATCGATTGATCGATTTCAGATTCGTGTTCAGCGACCTCGATTACTCCCAGGGCTGATGTTTCAGGGCGCTTGCACAACATCCACAGAAAAATCGATAATATCGATCGATATCGATTGGTCGACTTCAGATTCGTGTTCAGCGACCTCGATTACCCCAGGGCTGATGTTACAGGGCGCTTGCACGACATCCACAGGAAAATCGATAATATCGATCGATATCGATTGGTCGACTTCAGATTCGTGTTCAGCGACCTCGATTACCCCCAGGGCTGATGTTTCAAGGCGCTTCCACGACATCCACAGGAAAATCGATAATATCGATCGATATCGATTGGTCGACTTCAGATTCGTGTTCAGCGACCTCGATTACCCCAAGGCTGATGTTACAGGGCGCTTGCACGACATCCACAGAAAAATCGATAATATCGATCGATATCGATTGGTCGACTTCAGATTCGTGTTCAGCGACCTCGATTACCCCACGGCTGAGGTTTCAGTGCGCTTGCACGACATCCACAGAAAAATCGATAATATCGATCGATGCTGGCCTCCCATTGAAACATTCCACCCGATGTGGAGCACTCCTTCGGCCATAGTACCCGCGTGTCTCCCCCTTACCATGATCGGTTAAATCTAGGAGAAAACCACCGGCTTGTACCCCACACCCCTTCCCCACCCCGATCGGTTAAACCCGGGAGAAAACCAGCGGTCAGGCGATCGATAATATCGATCGATATCGATTGATCGATTTCAGATTCGTGTTCAGCGACCTCGATTACCCCCACGGCTGATGTTCCAAGGCACTTGCACAATATCCACAGAAAAATCGATAATATCGATCGATATCGATTGGTCGACTTCAGATTCGTGTTCAGCGACCTCGATTACCCCAGGGCTGATGTTACAGGGCGCTTGCACGACATCCACAGGAAAATCGATAATATCGATCGATATCGATTGGTCGACTTCAGATTCGTGTTCAGCGACCTCGATTACCCCAGGGCTGAAGTTACAGGGCGCTTGCACGACATCCACAGGAAAATCGATAATATCGATCGATATCGATTGGTCGACTTCAGATTCGTGTTCAGCGACCTCGATTACCCCACGGCTGAGGTTTCAGTGCGCTTGCACGACATCCACAGAAAAATCGATAATATCGATCGATGCTGGCCTCCCATTGAAACATTCCACCCGATGTGGAGCACTCCTTCGGCCATAGTACCCGCGTGTCTCCCCCTTACCATGATCGGTTAAATCTAGGAGAAAACCACCGGCTTGTACCCCACACCCCTTCCCCACCCCGATCGGTTCAATCTGAGAGAAACCCACCGGTCAGGCGATCGATAATATCGATCGATATCGATTGGTCGACTTCAGATTCGTGTTCAGCGACCTCGATTACCCCCACGGCTGAAGTTTCAGTGCGCTTGCACGACATCCACAGAAAAATCGATAATATCGATCGATATCGATTGGTCGACTTCAGATTCGTGTTCAGCGACCTCGATTACCCCAGGGCTGAAGTTACAGGGCGCTTGCACGACATCCACAGGAAAATCGATAATATCGATCGATATCGATTGGTCGACTTCAGATTCGTGTTCAGCGACCTCGATTACCCCACGGCTGAGGTTTCAGTGCGCTTGCACGACATCCACAGAAAAATCGATAATATCGATCGATGCTGGCCTCCCATTGAAACATTCCACCCGATGTGGAGCACTCCTTCGGCCATAGTACCCGCGTGTCTCCCCCTTACCATGATCGGTTAAATCTAGGAGAAAACCACCGGCTTGTACCCCACACCCCTTCCCCACCCCGATCGGTTCAATCTGAGAGAAACCCACCGGTCAGGCGATCGATAATATCGATCGATATCGATTGTTGATCGATTTCAGATTCGTGTTCAGCGACCTCGATTACTCCCAGGGCTGATGTTTCAGGGCGCTTGCACAATATCCACAGAAAAATCGATAATATCGATCGATATCGATTGGTCGACTTCAGATTCGTGTTCAGCGACCTCGATTACCCCAGGGCTGATGTTACAGGGCGCTTGCACGACATCCACAGGAAAATCGATAATATCGATCGATATCGATTGGTCGACTTCAGATTCGTGTTCAGCGACCTCGATTACCCCAGGGCTGAAGTTACAGGGCGCTTGCACGACATCCACAGAAAAATCGATAATATCGATCGATACTGGCCTCCCATTGAAACATTCCACCCGATGTGGAGCACTCCTTCGGCCATAGTACCCGCGTGTCTCCCCCTTACCATGATCGGTTAAATCTAGGAGAAAACCACCGGCTTGTACCCCACACCCCTTCCCCACCCCGATCGGTTCAATCTGAGAGAAACCCACCGGTCAGGCGATCGATAATATCGATCGATATCGATTGATCGATTTCAGATTCGTGTTCAGCGACCTCGATTACTCCCAGGGCTGATGTTTCAGGGCGCTTGCACAACATCCACAGAAAAATCGATAATATCGATCGATATCGATTGGTCGACTTCAGATTCGTGTTCAGCGACCTCGATTACCCCAGGGCTGATGTTACAGGGCGCTTGCACGACATCCACAGGAAAATCGATAATATCGATCGATATCGATTGGTCGACTTCAGATTCGTGTTCAGCGACCTCGATTACCCCCAGGGCTGATGTTTCAAGGCGCTTCCACGACATCCACAGGAAAATCGATAATATCGATCGATATCGATTGGTCGACTTCAGATTCGTGTTCAGCGACCTCGATTACCCCAAGGCTGATGTTACAGGGCGCTTGCACGACATCCACAGAAAAATCGATAATATCGATCGATATCGATTGGTCGACTTCAGATTCGTGTTCAGCGACCTCGATTACCCCACGGCTGAGGTTTCAGTGCGCTTGCACGACATCCACAGAAAAATCGATAATATCGATCGATGCTGGCCTCCCATTGAAACATTCCACCCGATGTGGAGCACTCCTTCGGCCATAGTACCCGCGTGTCTCCCCCTTACCATGATCGGTTAAATCTAGGAGAAAACCACCGGCTTGTACCCCACACCCCTTCCCCACCCCGATCGGTTCAATCTGAGAGAAACCCACCGGTCAGGCGATCGATAATATCGATCGATATCGATTGATCGATTTCAGATTCGTGTTCAGCGACCTCGATTACCCCCACGGCTGATGTTCCAAGGCACTTGCACAATATCCACAGAAAAATCGATAATATCGATCGATATCGATTGGTCGACTTCAGATTCGTGTTCAGCGACCTCGATTACCCCAGGGCTGATGTTACAGGGCGCTTGCACGACATCCACAGGAAAATCGATAATATCGATCGATATCGATTGGTCGACTTCAGATTCGTGTTCAGCGACCTCGATTACCCCCAGGGCTGATGTTTCAAGGCGCTTGCACGACATCCACTGAAAAATCGATAATATCGATCGATACTGGCCTCCCATTGAAACATTCCACCCGATGTGGAGCACTCCTTCGGCCATAGTACCCGCGTGTCTCCCCCTTACCATGATCGGTTAAATCTAGGAGAAAACCACCGGCTTGTACCCCACACCCCTTCCCCACCCCGATCGGTTCAATCTGAGAGAAACCCACCGGTCAGGCGATCGATAATATCGATCGATATCGATTGATCGATTTCAGATTCGTGTTCAGCGACCTCGATTACTCCCAGGGCTGATGTTTCAGGGCGCTTGCACAACATCCACAGAAAAATCGATAATATCGATCGATATCGATTGGTCGACTTCAGATTCGTGTTCAGCGACCTCGATTACCCCAGGGCTGATGTTACAGGGCGCTTGCACGACATCCACAGGAAAATCGATAATATCGATCGATATCGATTGGTCGACTTCAGATTCGTGTTCAGCGACCTCGATTACCCCCAGGGCTGATGTTTCAAGGCGCTTCCACGACATCCACAGGAAAATCGATAATATCGATCGATATCGATTGGTCGACTTCAGATTCGTGTTCAGCGACCTCGATTACCCCAGGGCTGATGTTACAGGGCGCTTGCACGACATCCACAGGAAAATCGATAATATCGATCGATATCGATTGGTCGACTTCAGATTCGTGTTCAGCGACCTCGATTACCCCCAGGGCTGATGTTTCAAGGCGCTTCCACGACATCCACAGGAAAATCGATAATATCGATCGATATCGATTGGTCGACTTCAGATTCGTGTTCAGCGACCTCGATTACCCCAAGGCTGATGTTACAGGGCGCTTGCACGACATCCACAGAAAAATCGATAATATCGATCGATATCGATTGGTCGACTTCAGATTCGTGTTCAGCGACCTCGATTACCCCACGGCTGAGGTTTCAGTGCGCTTGCACGACATCCACAGAAAGATCGATAATATCGATCGATGCTGGCCTCCCATTGAAACATTCCACCCGATGTGGAGCACTCCTTCGGCCATAGTACCCGCGTGTCTCCCCCTTACCATGATCGGTTAAATCTAGGAGAAAACCACCGGCTTGTACCCCACACCCCTTCCCCACCCCGATCGGTTCAATCTGAGAGAAACCCACCGGTCAGGCGATCGATAATATCGATCGATATCGATTGATCGATTTCAGATTCGTGTTCAGCGACCTCGATTACCCCCACGGCTGATGTTTCAAGGCGCTTGCACAATATCCACAGAAAAATCGATAATATCGATCGATATCGATTGGTCGACTTCAGATTCGTGTTCAGCGACCTCGATTACCCCAGGGCTGATGTTACAGGGCGCTTGCACGACATCCACAGGAAAATCGATAATATCGATCGATATCGATTGGTCGACTTCAGATTCGTGTTCAGCGACCTCGATTACCCCCAGGGCTGATGTTTCAAGGCGCTTGCACGACATCCACTGAAAAATCGATAATATCGATCGATACTGGCCTCCCATTGAAACATTCCACCCGATGTGGAGCACTCCTTCGGCCATAGTACCCGCGTGTCTCCCCCTTACCATGATCGGTTAAATCTAGGAGAAAACCACCGGCTTGTACCCCACACCCCTTCCCCACCCCGATCGGTTCAATCTGAGAGAAACCCACCGGTCAGGCGATCGATAATATCGATCGATATCGATTGATCGATTTCAGATTCGTGTTCAGCGACCTCGATTACTCCCAGGGCTGATGTTTCAGGGCGCTTGCACAACATCCACAGAAAAATCGATAATATCGATCGATATCGATTGGTCGACTTCAGATTCGTGTTCAGCGACCTCGATTACCCCAGGGCTGATGTTACAGGGCGCTTGCACGACATCCACAGGAAAATCGATAATATCGATCGATATCGATTGGTCGACTTCAGATTCGTGTTCAGCGACCTCGATTACCCCCAGGGCTGATGTTTCAAGGCGCTTCCACGACATCCACAGGAAAATCGATAATATCGATCGATATCGATTGGTCGACTTCAGATTCGTGTTCAGCGACCTCGATTACCCCAAGGCTGATGTTACAGGGCGCTTGCACGACATCCACAGAAAAATCGATAATATCGATCGATATCGATTGGTCGACTTCAGATTCGTGTTCAGCGACCTCGATTACCCCACGGCTGAGGTTTCAGTGCGCTTGCACGACATCCACAGAAAAATCGATAATATCGATCGATGCTGGCCTCCCATTGAAACATTCCACCCGATGTGGAGCACTCCTTCGGCCATAGTACCCGCGTGTCTCCCCCTTACCATGATCGGTTAAATCTAGGAGAAAACCACCGGCTTGTACCCCACACCCCTTCCCCACCCCGATCGGTTCAATCTGAGAGAAACCCACCGGTCAGGCGATCGATAATATCGATCGATATCGATTGTTCGATTTCAGATTCGTGTTCAGCGACCTCGATTACCCCCACGGCTGATGTTTCAAGGCGCTTCCACGACATCCACAGAAAAATCGATATTATCGATCGATATCGATTGGTCGACTTCAGATTCGCGTTCAGCGACCTCGATTACCCCAGGGCTGATGTTACAGGGCGCTTGCACGACATCCACAGGAAAATCGATAATATCGATCGATATCGATTGGTCGACTTCAGATTCGTGTTCAGCGACCTCGATTACCCCCAGGGCTGATGTTTCAAGGCGCTTCCACGACATCCACAGGAAAATCGATAATATCGATCGATATCGATTGGTCGACTTCAGATTCGTGTTCAGCGACCTCGATTACCCCAGGGCTGATGTTACAGGGCGCTTGCACGACATCCACAGGAAAATCGATAATATCGATCGATATCGATTGGTCGACTTCAGATTCGTGTTCAGCGACCTCGATTACCCCCAGGGCTGATGTTTCAAGGCGCTTCCACGACATCCACAGGAAAATCGATAATATCGATCGATATCGATTGGTCGACTTCAGATTCGTGTTCAGCGACCTCGATTACCCCAAGGCTGATGTTACAGGGCGCTTGCACGACATCCACAGAAAAATCGATAATATCGATCGATATCGATTGGTCGACTTCAGATTCGTGTTCAGCGACCTCGATTACCCCACGGCTGAGGTTTCAGTGCGCTTGCACGACATCCACAGAAAGATCGATAATATCGATCGATGCTGGCCTCCCATTGAAACATTCCACCCGATGTGGAGCACTCCTTCGGCCATAGTACCCGCGTGTCTCCCCCTTACCATGATCGGTTAAATCTAGGAGAAAACCACCGGCTTGTACCCCACACCCCTTCCCCACCCCGATCGGTTCAATCTGAGAGAAACCCACCGGTCAGGCGATCGATAATATCGATCGATATCGATTGATCGATTTCAGATTCGTGTTCAGCGACCTCGATTACTCCCAGGGCTGATGTTTCAGGGCGCTTGCACAACATCCACAGAAAAATCGATAATATCGATCGATATCGATTGGTCGACTTCAGATTCGTGTTCAGCGACCTCGATTACCCCAGGGCTGATGTTACAGGGCGCTTGCACGACATCCACAGGAAAATCGATAATATCGATCGATATCGATTGGTCGACTTCAGATTCGTGTTCAGCGACCTCGATTACCCCCACGGCTGATGTTTCAAGGCGCTTGCACAATATCCACAGAAAAATCGATAATATCGATCGATATCGATTGGTCGACTTCAGATTCGTGTTCAGCGACCTCGATTACCCCAGGGCTGATGTTACAGGGCGCTTGCACGACATCCACAGGAAAATCGATAATATCGATCGATATCGATTGGTCGACTTCAGATTCGTGTTCAGCGACCTCGATTACCCCCAGGGCTGATGTTTCAAGGCGCTTGCACGACATCCACTGAAAAATCGATAATATCGATCGATACTGGCCTCCCATTGAAACATTCCACCCGATGTGGAGCACTCCTTCGGCCATAGTACCCGCGTGTCTCCCCCTTACCATGATCGGTTAAATCTAGGAGAAAACCACCGGCTTGTACCCCACACCCCTTCCCCACCCCGATCGGTTCAATCTGAGAGAAACCCACCGGTCAGGCGATCGATAATATCGATCGATATCGATTGATCGATTTCAGATTCGTGTTCAGCGACCTCGATTACTCCCAGGGCTGATGTTTCAGGGCGCTTGCACAACATCCACAGAAAAATCGATAATATCGATCGATATCGATTGGTCGACTTCAGATTCGTGTTCAGCGACCTCGATTACCCCAGGGCTGATGTTACAGGGCGCTTGCACGACATCCACAGGAAAATCGATAATATCGATCGATATCGATTGGTCGACTTCAGATTCGTGTTCAGCGACCTCGATTACCCCCAGGGCTGATGTTTCAAGGCGCTTCCACGACATCCACAGGAAAATCGATAATATCGATCGATATCGATTGGTCGACTTCAGATTCGTGTTCAGCGACCTCGATTACCCCAAGGCTGATGTTACAGGGCGCTTGCACGACATCCACAGAAAAATCGATAATATCGATCGATATCGATTGGTCGACTTCAGATTCGTGTTCAGCGACCTCGATTACCCCACGGCTGAGGTTTCAGTGCGCTTGCACGACATCCACAGAAAAATCGATAATATCGATCGATGCTGGCCTCCCATTGAAACATTCCACCCGATGTGGAGCACTCCTTCGGCCATAGTACCCGCGTGTCTCCCCCTTACCATGATCGGTTAAATCTAGGAGAAAACCACCGGCTTGTACCCCACACCCCTTCCCCACCCCGATCGGTTCAATCTGAGAGAAACCCACCGGTCAGGCGATCGATAATATCGATCGATATCGATTGATCGATTTCAGATTCGTGTTCAGCGACCTCGATTACCCCCACGGCTGATGTTTCAAGGCGCTTCCACGACATCCACAGAAAAATCGATATTATCGATCGATATCGATTGGTCGACTTCAGATTCGCGTTCAGCGACCTCGATTACCCCCAGGGCTGATGTTACAGGGCGCTTGCACGACATCCACAGGAAAATCGATAATATCGATCGATATCGATTGGTCGACTTCAGATTCGTGTTCAGCGACCTCGATTACCCCCAGGGCTGATGTTACAGGGCGCTTGCACGACATCCACAGGAAAATCGATAATATCGATCGATATCGATTGGTCGACTTCAGATTCGTGTTCAGCGACCTCGATTACCCCCACGGCTGAAGTTTCAGTGCGCTTGCACGACATCCACAGGAAAATCGATAATATCGATCGATATCGATTGGTCGACTTCAGATTCGTGTTCAGCGACCTCGATTACCCCCAGGGCTGATGTTACAGGGCGCTTGCACGACATCCACAGGAAAATCGATAATATCGATCGATATCGATTGATCGATTTCAGATTCGTGTTCAGCGACCTCGATTACTCCCAGGGCTGATGTTTCAGGGCGCTTGCACAACATCCACAGAAAAATCGATAATATCGATCGATATCGATTGGTCGACTTCAGATTCGTGTTCAGCGACCTCGATTACCCCAGGGCTGATGTTACAGGGCGCTTGCACGACATCCACAGGAAAATCGATAATATCGATCGATATCGATTGGTCGACTTCAGATTCGTGTTCAGCGACCTCGATTACCCCCAGGGCTGATGTTTCAAGGCGCTTCCACGACATCCACAGGAAAATCGATAATATCGATCGATATCGATTGGTCGACTTCAGATTCGTGTTCAGCGACCTCGATTACCCCAAGGCTGATGTTACAGGGCGCTTGCACGACATCCACAGAAAAATCGATAATATCGATCGATATCGATTGGTCGACTTCAGATTCGTGTTCAGCGACCTCGATTACCCCACGGCTGAGGTTTCAGTGCGCTTGCACGACATCCACAGAAAAATCGATAATATCGATCGATGCTGGCCTCCCATTGAAACATTCCACCCGATGTGGAGCACTCCTTCGGCCATAGTACCCGCGTGTCTCCCCCTTACCATGATCGGTTAAATCTAGGAGAAAACCACCGGCTTGTACCCCACACCCCTTCCCCACCCCGATCGGTTCAATCTGAGAGAAACCCACCGGTCAGGCGATCGATAATATCGATCGATATCGATTGATCGATTTCAGATTCGTGTTCAGCGACCTCGATTACCCCCACGGCTGATGTTCCAAGGCACTTGCACAATATCCACAGAAAAATCGATAATATCGATCGATATCGATTGGTCGACTTCAGATTCGTGTTCAGCGACCTCGATTACCCCAGGGCTGATGTTACAGGGCGCTTGCACGACATCCACAGGAAAATCGATAATATCGATCGATATCGATTGGTCGACTTCAGATTCGTGTTCAGCGACCTCGATTACCCCCAGGGCTGATGTTTCAAGGCGCTTGCACGACATCCACTGAAAAATCGATAATATCGATCGATACTGGCCTCCCATTGAAACATTCCACCCGATGTGGAGCACTCCTTCGGCCATAGTACCCGCGTGTCTCCCCCTTACCATGATCGGTTAAATCTAGGAGAAAACCACCGGCTTGTACCCCACACCCCTTCCCCACCCCGATCGGTTCAATCTGAGAGAAACCCACCGGTCAGGCGATCGATAATATCGATCGATATCGATTGATCGATTTCAGATTCGTGTTCAGCGACCTCGATTACTCCCAGGGCTGATGTTTCAGGGCGCTTGCACAACATCCACAGAAAAATCGATAATATCGATCGATATCGATTGGTCGACTTCAGATTCGTGTTCAGCGACCTCGATTACCCCAGGGCTGATGTTACAGGGCGCTTGCACGACATCCACAGGAAAATCGATAATATCGATCGATATCGATTGGTCGACTTCAGATTCGTGTTCAGCGACCTCGATTACCCCCAGGGCTGATGTTTCAAGGCGCTTCCACGACATCCACAGGAAAATCGATAATATCGATCGATATCGATTGGTCGACTTCAGATTCGTGTTCAGCGACCTCGATTACCCCAGGGCTGATGTTACAGGGCGCTTGCACGACATCCACAGGAAAATCGATAATATCGATCGATATCGATTGGTCGACTTCAGATTCGTGTTCAGCGACCTCGATTACCCCCAGGGCTGATGTTTCAAGGCGCTTCCACGACATCCACAGGAAAATCGATAATATCGATCGATATCGATTGGTCGACTTCAGATTCGTGTTCAGCGACCTCGATTACCCCAAGGCTGATGTTACAGGGCGCTTGCACGACATCCACAGAAAAATCGATAATATCGATCGATATCGATTGGTCGACTTCAGATTCGTGTTCAGCGACCTCGATTACCCCACGGCTGAGGTTTCAGTGCGCTTGCACGACATCCACAGAAAGATCGATAATATCGATCGATGCTGGCCTCCCATTGAAACATTCCACCCGATGTGGAGCACTCCTTCGGCCATAGTACCCGCGTGTCTCCCCCTTACCATGATCGGTTAAATCTAGGAGAAAACCACCGGCTTGTACCCCACACCCCTTCCCCACCCCGATCGGTTCAATCTGAGAGAAACCCACCGGTCAGGCGATCGATAATATCGATCGATATCGATTGATCGATTTCAGATTCGTGTTCAGCGACCTCGATTACCCCCACGGCTGATGTTTCAAGGCGCTTGCACAATATCCACAGAAAAATCGATAATATCGATCGATATCGATTGGTCGACTTCAGATTCGTGTTCAGCGACCTCGATTACCCCAGGGCTGATGTTACAGGGCGCTTGCACGACATCCACAGGAAAATCGATAATATCGATCGATATCGATTGGTCGACTTCAGATTCGTGTTCAGCGACCTCGATTACCCCCAGGGCTGATGTTTCAAGGCGCTTGCACGACATCCACTGAAAAATCGATAATATCGATCGATACTGGCCTCCCATTGAAACATTCCACCCGATGTGGAGCACTCCTTCGGCCATAGTACCCGCGTGTCTCCCCCTTACCATGATCGGTTAAATCTAGGAGAAAACCACCGGCTTGTACCCCACACCCCTTCCCCACCCCGATCGGTTCAATCTGAGAGAAACCCACCGGTCAGGCGATCGATAATATCGATCGATATCGATTGATCGATTTCAGATTCGTGTTCAGCGACCTCGATTACTCCCAGGGCTGATGTTTCAGGGCGCTTGCACAACATCCACAGAAAAATCGATAATATCGATCGATATCGATTGGTCGACTTCAGATTCGTGTTCAGCGACCTCGATTACCCCAGGGCTGATGTTACAGGGCGCTTGCACGACATCCACAGGAAAATCGATAATATCGATCGATATCGATTGGTCGACTTCAGATTCGTGTTCAGCGACCTCGATTACCCCCAGGGCTGATGTTTCAAGGCGCTTCCACGACATCCACAGGAAAATCGATAATATCGATCGATATCGATTGGTCGACTTCAGATTCGTGTTCAGCGACCTCGATTACCCCAAGGCTGATGTTACAGGGCGCTTGCACGACATCCACAGAAAAATCGATAATATCGATCGATATCGATTGGTCGACTTCAGATTCGTGTTCAGCGACCTCGATTACCCCACGGCTGAGGTTTCAGTGCGCTTGCACGACATCCACAGAAAAATCGATAATATCGATCGATGCTGGCCTCCCATTGAAACATTCCACCCGATGTGGAGCACTCCTTCGGCCATAGTACCCGCGTGTCTCCCCCTTACCATGATCGGTTAAATCTAGGAGAAAACCACCGGCTTGTAACCCACACCCCTTCCCCACCCCGATCGGTTCAATCTGAGAGAAACCCACCGGTCAGGCGATCGATAATATCGATCGATATCGATTGATCGATTTCAGATTCGTGTTCAGCGACCTCGATTACCCCCACGGCTGATGTTCCAAGGCACTTGCACAATATCCACAGAAAAATCGATAATATCGATCGATATCGATTGGTCGACTTCAGATTCGTGTTCAGCGACCTCGATTACCCCAGGGCTGATGTTACAGGGCGCTTGCACGACATCCACAGGAAAATCGATAATATCGATCGATATCGATTGGTCGACTTCAGATTCGTGTTCAGCGACCTCGATTACCCCCAGGGCTGATGTTTCAAGGCGCTTGCACGACATCCACTGAAAAATCGATAATATCGATCGATACTGGCCTCCCATTGAAACATTCCACCCGATGTGGAGCACTCCTTCGGCCATAGTACCCGCGTGTCTCCCCCTTACCATGATCGGTTAAATCTAGGAGAAAACCACCGGCTTGTACCCCACACCCCTTCCCCACCCCGATCGGTTCAATCTGAGAGAAACCCACCGGTCAGGCGATCGATAATATCGATCGATATCGATTGATCGATTTCAGATTCGTGTTCAGCGACCTCGATTACTCCCAGGGCTGATGTTTCAGGGCGCTTGCACAACATCCACAGAAAAATCGATAATATCGATCGATATCGATTGGTCGACTTCAGATTCGTGTTCAGCGACCTCGATTACCCCAGGGCTGATGTTACAGGGCGCTTGCACGACATCCACAGGAAAATCGATAATATCGATCGATATCGATTGGTCGACTTCAGATTCGTGTTCAGCGACCTCGATTACCCCCAGGGCTGATGTTTCAAGGCGCTTCCACGACATCCACAGGAAAATCGATAATATCGATCGATATCGATTGGTCGACTTCAGATTCGTGTTCAGCGACCTCGATTACCCCAAGGCTGATGTTACAGGGCGCTTGCACGACATCCACAGAAAAATCGATAATATCGATCGATATCGATTGGTCGACTTCAGATTCGTGTTCAGCGACCTCGATTACCCCACGGCTGAGGTTTCAGTGCGCTTGCACGACATCCACAGAAAGATCGATAATATCGATCGATGCTGGCCTCCCATTGAAACATTCCACCCGATGTGGAGCACTCCTTCGGCCATAGTACCCGCGTGTCTCCCCCTTACCATGATCGGTTAAATCTAGGAGAAAACCACCGGCTTGTACCCCACACCCCTTCCCCACCCCGATCGGTTCAATCTGAGAGAAACCCACCGGTCAGGCGATCGATAATATCGATCGATATCGATTGATCGATTTCAGATTCGTGTTCAGCGACCTCGATTACCCCCACGGCTGATGTTTCAAGGCGCTTGCACAATATCCACAGAAAAATCGATAATATCGATCGATATCGATTGGTCGACTTCAGATTCGTGTTCAGCGACCTCGATTACCCCAGGGCTGATGTTACAGGGCGCTTGCACGACATCCACAGGAAAATCGATAATATCGATCGATATCGATTGGTCGACTTCAGATTCGTGTTCAGCGACCTCGATTACCCCCAGGGCTGATGTTTCAAGGCGCTTGCACGACATCCACTGAAAAATCGATAATATCGATCGATACTGGCCTCCCATTGAAACATTCCACCCGATGTGGAGCACTCCTTCGGCCATAGTACCCGCGTGTCTCCCCCTTACCATGATCGGTTAAATCTAGGAGAAAACCACCGGCTTGTACCCCACACCCCTTCCCCACCCCGATCGGTTCAATCTGAGAGAAACCCACCGGTCAGGCGATCGATAATATCGATCGATATCGATTGATCGATTTCAGATTCGTGTTCAGCGACCTCGATTACTCCCAGGGCTGATGTTTCAGGGCGCTTGCACAACATCCACAGAAAAATCGATAATATCGATCGATATCGATTGGTCGACTTCAGATTCGTGTTCAGCGACCTCGATTACCCCAGGGCTGATGTTACAGGGCGCTTGCACGACATCCACAGGAAAATCGATAATATCGATCGATATCGATTGGTCGACTTCAGATTCGTGTTCAGCGACCTCGATTACCCCCAGGGCTGATGTTTCAAGGCGCTTCCACGACATCCACAGGAAAATCGATAATATCGATCGATATCGATTGGTCGACTTCAGATTCGTGTTCAGCGACCTCGATTACCCCAAGGCTGATGTTACAGGGCGCTTGCACGACATCCACAGAAAAATCGATAATATCGATCGATATCGATTGGTCGACTTCAGATTCGTGTTCAGCGACCTCGATTACCCCACGGCTGAGGTTTCAGTGCGCTTGCACGACATCCACAGAAAAATCGATAATATCGATCGATGCTGGCCTCCCATTGAAACATTCCACCCGATGTGGAGCACTCCTTCGGCCATAGTACCCGCGTGTCTCCCCCTTACCATGATCGGTTAAATCTAGGAGAAAACCACCGGCTTGTACCCCACACCCCTTCCCCACCCCGATCGGTTCAATCTGAGAGAAACCCACCGGTCAGGCGATCGATAATATCGATCGATATCGATTGTTCGATTTCAGATTCGTGTTCAGCGACCTCGATTACCCCCACGGCTGATGTTTCAAGGCGCTTCCACGACATCCACAGAAAAATCGATATTATCGATCGATATCGATTGGTCGACTTCAGATTCGCGTTCAGCGACCTCGATTACCCCAGGGCTGATGTTACAGGGCGCTTGCACGACATCCACAGGAAAATCGATAATATCGATCGATATCGATTGGTCGACTTCAGATTCGTGTTCAGCGACCTCGATTACCCCCAGGGCTGATGTTTCAAGGCGCTTCCACGACATCCACAGGAAAATCGATAATATCGATCGATATCGATTGGTCGACTTCAGATTCGTGTTCAGCGACCTCGATTACCCCAGGGCTGATGTTACAGGGCGCTTGCACGACATCCACAGGAAAATCGATAATATCGATCGATATCGATTGGTCGACTTCAGATTCGTGTTCAGCGACCTCGATTACCCCCAGGGCTGATGTTTCAAGGCGCTTCCACGACATCCACAGGAAAATCGATAATATCGATCGATATCGATTGGTCGACTTCAGATTCGTGTTCAGCGACCTCGATTACCCCAAGGCTGATGTTACAGGGCGCTTGCACGACATCCACAGAAAAATCGATAATATCGATCGATATCGATTGGTCGACTTCAGATTCGTGTTCAGCGACCTCGATTACCCCACGGCTGAGGTTTCAGTGCGCTTGCACGACATCCACAGAAAGATCGATAATATCGATCGATGCTGGCCTCCCATTGAAACATTCCACCCGATGTGGAGCACTCCTTCGGCCATAGTACCCGCGTGTCTCCCCCTTACCATGATCGGTTAAATCTAGGAGAAAACCACCGGCTTGTACCCCACACCCCTTCCCCACCCCGATCGGTTCAATCTGAGAGAAACCCACCGGTCAGGCGATCGATAATATCGATCGATATCGATTGATCGATTTCAGATTCGTGTTCAGCGACCTCGATTACCCCCACGGCTGATGTTTCAAGGCGCTTGCACAATATCCACAGAAAAATCGATAATATCGATCGATATCGATTGGTCGACTTCAGATTCGTGTTCAGCGACCTCGATTACCCCAGGGCTGATGTTACAGGGCGCTTGCACGACATCCACAGGAAAATCGATAATATCGATCGATATCGATTGGTCGACTTCAGATTCGTGTTCAGCGACCTCGATTACCCCCAGGGCTGATGTTTCAAGGCGCTTGCACGACATCCACTGAAAAATCGATAATATCGATCGATACTGGCCTCCCATTGAAACATTCCACCCGATGTGGAGCACTCCTTCGGCCATAGTACCCGCGTGTCTCCCCCTTACCATGATCGGTTAAATCTAGGAGAAAACCACCGGCTTGTACCCCACACCCCTTCCCCACCCCGATCGGTTCAATCTGAGAGAAACCCACCGGTCAGGCGATCGATAATATCGATCGATATCGATTGATCGATTTCAGATTCGTGTTCAGCGACCTCGATTACTCCCAGGGCTGATGTTTCAGGGCGCTTGCACAACATCCACAGAAAAATCGATAATATCGATCGATATCGATTGGTCGACTTCAGATTCGTGTTCAGCGACCTCGATTACCCCAGGGCTGATGTTACAGGGCGCTTGCACGACATCCACAGGAAAATCGATAATATCGATCGATATCGATTGGTCGACTTCAGATTCGTGTTCAGCGACCTCGATTACCCCCAGGGCTGATGTTTCAAGGCGCTTCCACGACATCCACAGGAAAATCGATAATATCGATCGATATCGATTGGTCGACTTCAGATTCGTGTTCAGCGACCTCGATTACCCCAAGGCTGATGTTACAGGGCGCTTGCACGACATCCACAGAAAAATCGATAATATCGATCGATATCGATTGGTCGACTTCAGATTCGTGTTCAGCGACCTCGATTACCCCACGGCTGAGGTTTCAGTGCGCTTGCACGACATCCACAGAAAAATCGATAATATCGATCGATGCTGGCCTCCCATTGAAACATTCCACCCGATGTGGAGCACTCCTTCGGCCATAGTACCCGCGTGTCTCCCCCTTACCATGATCGGTTAAATCTAGGAGAAAACCACCGGCTTGTACCCCACACCCCTTCCCCACCCCGATCGGTTCAATCTGAGAGAAACCCACCGGTCAGGCGATCGATAATATCGATCGATATCGATTGATCGATTTCAGATTCGTGTTCAGCGACCTCGATTACCCCCACGGCTGATGTTTCAAGGCGCTTCCACGACATCCACAGAAAAATCGATATTATCGATCGATATCGATTGGTCGACTTCAGATTCGCGTTCAGCGACCTCGATTACCCCCAGGGCTGATGTTACAGGGCGCTTGCACGACATCCACAGGAAAATCGATAATATCGATCGATATCGATTGGTCGACTTCAGATTCGTGTTCAGCGACCTCGATTACCCCCAGGGCTGATGTTACAGGGCGCTTGCACGACATCCACAGGAAAATCGATAATATCGATCGATATCGATTGGTCGACTTCAGATTCGTGTTCAGCGACCTCGATTACCCCCACGGCTGAAGTTTCAGTGCGCTTGCACGACATCCACAGGAAAATCGATAATATCGATCGATATCGATTGGTCGACTTCAGATTCGTGTTCAGCGACCTCGATTACCCCCAGGGCTGATGTTACAGGGCGCTTGCACGACATCCACAGGAAAATCGATAATATCGATCGATATCGATTGGTCGACTTCAGATTCGTGTTCAGCGACCTCGATTACCCCCACGGCTGAAGTTTCAGTGCGCTTGCACGACATCCACAGAAAAATCGATAATATCGATCGATGCTGGCCTCCCATTGAAACATTCCACCCGATGTGGAGCACTCCTTCGGCCATAGTACCCGCGTGCCTCCCCCTTACCATGATCGGTTAAATCTAGGAGAAAACCACCGGCTTGTACCCCACACCCCTTCCCCACCCCGATCGGTTCAATCTGAGAGAAACCCACCGGTCAGGCGATCGATAATATCGATCGATATCGATTGGTCGCCTTCAGATTCGTGTTCAGCGACCTCGATTACCCCCAGGGCTGATGTTACAGGGCGCTTGAACGACATCCACAGGAAAATCGATAATATCGATCGATATCGATTGATCGATTTCAGATTCGTGTTCAGCGACCTCGATTACTCCCAGGGCTGATGTTTCAGGGCGCTTGCACAACATCCACAGGAAAATCGATAATATCGATCGATATCGATTGGTCGACTTCAGATTCGTGTTCAGCGACCTCGATTACCCCCACGGCTGAAGTTTCAGTGCGCTTGCACGACATCCACAGAAAAATCGATAATATCGATCGATATCGATTGATCGATTTCAGATTCGTGTTCAGCGACCTCGATTACCCCCAGGGCTGATGTTACAGGGCGCTTGCACGACATCCACAGGAAAATCGATAATATCGATCGATATCGATTGGTCGACTTCAGATTCGTGTTCAGCGACCTCGATTACCCCAGGGCTGATGTTACAGGGCGCTTGCACGACATCCACAGGAAAATCGATAATATCGATCGATATCGATTGGTCGACTTCAGATTCGTGTTCAGCGACCTCGATTACCCCCAGGGCTGATGTTTCAAGGCGCTTGCACGACATCCACTGAAAAATCGATAATATCGATCGATACTGGCCTCCCATTGAAACATTCCACCCGATGTGGAGCACTCCTTCGGCCATAGTACCCGCGTGTCTCCCCCTTACCATGATCGGTTAAATCTAGGAGAAAACCACCGGCTTGTACCCCACACCCCTTCCCCACCCCGATCGGTTCAATCTGAGAGAAACCCACCGGTCAGGCGATCGATAATATCGATCGATATCGATTGATCGATTTCAGATTCGTGTTCAGCGACCTCGATTACTCCCAGGGCTGATGTTTCAGGGCGCTTGCACAACATCCACAGAAAAATCGATAATATCGATCGATATCGATTGGTCGACTTCAGATTCGTGTTCAGCGACCTCGATTACCCCAGGGCTGATGTTACAGGGCGCTTGCACGACATCCACAGGAAAATCGATAATATCGATCGATATCGATTGGTCGACTTCAGATTCGTGTTCAGCGACCTCGATTACCCCCAGGGCTGATGTTTCAAGGCGCTTCCACGACATCCACAGGAAAATCGATAATATCGATCGATATCGATTGGTCGACTTCAGATTCGTGTTCAGCGACCTCGATTACCCCAAGGCTGATGTTACAGGGCGCTTGCACGACATCCACAGAAAAATCGATAATATCGATCGATATCGATTGGTCGACTTCAGATTCGTGTTCAGCGACCTCGATTACCCCACGGCTGAGGTTTCAGTGCGCTTGCACGACATCCACAGAAAAATCGATAATATCGATCGATGCTGGCCTCCCATTGAAACATTCCACCCGATGTGGAGCACTCCTTCGGCCATAGTACCCGCGTGTCTCCCCCTTACCATGATCGGTTAAATCTAGGAGAAAACCACCGGCTTGTACCCCACACCCCTTCCCCACCCCGATCGGTTCAATCTGAGAGAAACCCACCGGTCAGGCGATCGATAATATCGATCGATATCGATTGATCGATTTCAGATTCGTGTTCAGCGACCTCGATTACCCCCACGGCTGATGTTTCAAGGCGCTTCCACGACATCCACAGAAAAATCGATATTATCGATCGATATCGATTGGTCGACTTCAGATTCGCGTTCAGCGACCTCGATTACCCCCAGGGCTGATGTTACAGGGCGCTTGCACGACATCCACAGGAAAATCGATAATATCGATCGATATCGATTGGTCGACTTCAGATTCGTGTTCAGCGACCTCGATTACCCCCAGGGCTGATGTTACAGGGCGCTTGCACGACATCCACAGGAAAATCGATAATATCGATCGATATCGATTGGTCGACTTCAGATTCGTGTTCAGCGACCTCGATTACCCCCACGGCTGAAGTTTCAGTGCGCTTGCACGACATCCACAGGAAAATCGATAATATCGATCGATATCGATTGGTCGACTTCAGATTCGTGTTCAGCGACCTCGATTACCCCCAGGGCTGATGTTACAGGGCGCTTGCACGACATCCACAGGAAAATCGATAATATCGATCGATATCGATTGGTCGACTTCAGATTCGTGTTCAGCGACCTCGATTACCCCCACGGCTGAAGTTTCAGTGCGCTTGCACGACATCCACAGAAAAATCGATAATATCGATCGATGCTGGCCTCCCATTGAAACATTCCACCCGATGTGGAGCACTCCTTCGGCCATAGTACCCGCGTGCCTCCCCCTTACCATGATCGGTTAAATCTAGGAGAAAACCACCGGCTTGTACCCCACACCCCTTCCCCACCCCGATCGGTTCAATCTGAGAGAAACCCACCGGTCAGGCGATCGATAATATCGATCGATATCGATTGGTCGCCTTCAGATTCGTGTTCAGCGACCTCGATTACCCCCAGGGCTGATGTTACAGGGCGCTTGAACGACATCCACAGGAAAATCGATAATATCGATCGATATCGATTGATCGATTTCAGATTCGTGTTCAGCGACCTCGATTACTCCCAGGGCTGATGTTTCAGGGCGCTTGCACAACATCCACAGGAAAATCGATAATATCGATCGATATCGATTGGTCGACTTCAGATTCGTGTTCAGCGACCTCGATTACCCCCACGGCTGAAGTTTCAGTGCGCTTGCACGACATCCACAGAAAAATCGATAATATCGATCGATATCGATTGATCGATTTCAGATTCGTGTTCAGCGACCTCGATTACCCCCAGGGCTGATGTTACAGGGCGCTTGCACGACATCCACAGGAAAATCGATAATATCGATCGATATCGATTGGTCGACTTCAGATTCGTGTTCGGCGACCTCGATTACCCCCAGGGCTGATGTTCCAGGGCGCTTGCACGACATCCACAGGAAAATCGATAATATCGATCGATATCGATTGGTCGACTTCAGATTCGTGTTCAGCGACCTTGATTACCCCCAGGGCTGATGTTACAGGGCGCTTGCACGACATCCACAGGAAAATCGATAATATCGATCGATGTCGATTGGTCGACTTCAGATTCGTGTTCAGCGACCTCGATTACCCCACGGCTGAGGTTTCAGTGCGCTTGCACGACATCCACAGAAAAATCGATAATATCGATCGATGCTGGCCTCCCATTGAAACATTCCACCCGATGTGGAGCACTCCTTCGGCCATAGTACCCGCGTGTCTCCCCCTTACCATGATCGGTTAAATCTAGGAGAAAACCACCGGCTTGTACCCCACACCCCTTCCCCACCCCGATCGGTTCAATCTGAGAGAAACCCACCGGTCAGGTGATCGATAATATCGATCGATATCGATTGATCGATTTCAGATTCGTGTTCAGCGACCTCGATTACCCCCAGGGCTGATGTTACAGGGCGCTTGCACGACATCCACAGGAAAATCGATAATATCGATCGATATCGATTGGTCGACTTCAGATTCGTGTTCAGCGACCTTGATTACCCCCAGGGCTGATGTTACAGGGCGCTTGCACGACATCCACAGGAAAATCGATAATATCGATCGATGTCGATTGGTCGACTTCAGATTCGTGTTCAGCGACCTCGATTACCCCACGGCTGAGGTTTCAGTGCGCTTGCACGACATCCACAGAAAAATCGATAATATCGATCGATGCTGGCCTCCCATTGAAACATTCCACCCGATGTGGAGCACTCCTTCGGCCATAGTACCCGCGTGTCTCCCCCTTACCATGATCGGTTAAATCTAGGAGAAAACCACCGGCTTGTACCCCACACCCCTTCCCCACCCCGATCGGTTCAATCTGAGAGAAACCCACCGGTCAGGTGATCGATAATATCGATCGATATCGATTGATCGATTTCAGATTCGTGTTCAGCGACCTCGATTACCCCCAGGGCTGATGTTACAGGGCGCTTGCACGACATCCACAGGAAAATCGATAATATCGATCGATATCGATTGGTCGACTTCAGATTCGTGTTCGGCGACCTCGATTACCCCCAGGGCTGATGTTCCAGGGCGCTTGCACGACATCCACAGGAAAATCGATAATATCGATCGATATCGATTGGTCGACTTCAGATTCGTGTTCAGCGACCTTGATTACCCCCAGGGCTGATGTTACAGGGCGCTTGCACGACATCCACAGGAAAATCGATAATATCGATCGATGTCGATTGGTCGACTTCAGATTCGTGTTCAGCGACCTCGATTACCCCACGGCTGAGGTTTCAGTGCGCTTGCACGACATCCACAGAAAAATCGATAATATCGATCGATGCTGGCCTCCCATTGAAACATTCCACCCGATGTGGAGCACTCCTTCGGCCATAGTACCCGCGTGTCTCCCCCTTACCATGATCGGTTAAATCTAGGAGAAAACCACCGGCTTGTACCCCACACCCCTTCCCCACCCCGATCGGTTCAATCTGAGAGAAACCCACCGGTCAGGCGATCGATAATATCGATCGATATCGATTGATCGATTTCAGATTCGTGTTCAGCGACCTCGATTACCCCCAGGGCTGATGTTACAGGGCGCTTGCACGACATCCACAGGAAAATCGATAATATCGATCGATATCGATTGGTCGACTTCAGATTCGTGTTCGGCGACCTCGATTACCCCCAGGGCTGATGTTCCAGGGCGCTTGCACGACATCCACAGGAAAATCGATAATATCGATCGATATCGATTGGTCGACTTCAGATTCGTGTTCAGCGACCTTGATTACCCCCAGGGCTGATGTTACAGGGCGCTTGCACGACATCCACAGGAAAATCGATAATATCGATCGATGTCGATTGGTCGACTTCAGATTCGTGTTCAGCGACCTCGATTACCCCACGGCTGAGGTTTCAGTGCGCTTGCACGACATCCACAGAAAAATCGATAATATCGATCGATGCTGGCCTCCCATTGAAACATTCCACCCGATGTGGAGCACTCCTTCGGCCATAGTACCCGCGTGTCTCCCCCTTACCATGATCGGTTAAATCTAGGAGAAAACCACCGGCTTGTACCCCACACCCCTTCCCCACCCCGATCGGTTCAATCTGAGAGAAACCCACCGGTCAGGCGATCGATAATATCGATCGATATCGATTGATCGATTTCAGATTCGTGTTCAGCGACCTCGATTACTCCCAGGGCTGATGTTTCAGGGCGCTTGCACAACATCCACAGAAAAATCGATAATATCGATCGATATCGGTTGGTCGACTTCAGATTCGTGTTCAGCGACCTCGATTACCCCAGGGCTGATGTTACAGGGCGCTTGCACGACATCCACAGGAAAATCGATAATATCGATCGATATCGATTGGTCGACTTCAGATTCGTGTTCAGCGACCTCGATTACCCCACGGCTGAGGTTTCAGTGCGCTTGCACGACATCCACAGAAAAATCGATAATATCGATCGATGCTGGCCTCCCATTGAAACATTCCACCCGATGTGGAGCACTCCTTCGGCCATAGTACCCGCGTGTCTCCCCCTTACCATGATCGGTTAAATCTAGGAGAAAACCACCGGCTTGTACCCCACACCCCTTCCCCACCCCGATCGGTTCAATCTGAGAGAAACCCACCGGTCAGGCGATCGATAATATCGATCGATATCGATTGATCGATTTCAGATTCGTGTTCAGCGACCTCGATTACTCCCAGGGCTGATGTTTCAGGGCGCTTGCACAACATCCACAGAAAAATCGATAATATCGATCGATATCGATTGGTCGACTTCAGATTCGTGTTCAGCGACCTCGATTACCCCAGGGCTGATGTTACAGGGCGCTTGCACGACATCCACAGGAAAATCGATAATATCGATCGATATCGATTGGTCGACTTCAGATTCGTGTTCAGCGACCTCGATTACCCCCACGGCTGAAGTTTCAGTGCGCTTGCACGACATCCACAGAAAAATCGATAACATCGATCGATATCGATTGATCGATTTCAGATTCGTGTTCAGCGACCTCGATTACCCCCAGGGCTGATGTTACAGGGCGGCCACAGGAAAATCGATATCAATTGGTCGACTTCAGATTCGTGTTCGGCGACCTCGATTACCCCCAGGGCTGATGTTCCAGGGCGCTTGCACGACATCAACAGGAAAATCGATAATATCGATCGATATCGATTGGTCGACTTCAGATTCGTGTTCGGCGACCTCGATTACCCCCAGGGCTGATGTTTCAAGGCGCTTCCACGACACACACAGAAAAATCGATAATATCGATCGATATCGATTTCCTCCCCTGCTGTGAACGCCTCCCGTCGATGATCGTCTAAATGCCCAAGCACGGTTGCCGACGTGTTCGGCACGTCTACGGCTCGCCATGCACGGTCGCTGACGTGTTCGGCACGTCTACGGCTCGCCATGCACGGTCGCCGACGCGTTCGGCACGTCTACGGCTCGCCAGGCACGGTTGCCAACGTGTTCGGCACGTCTACGGCATCGCCAGGCACGGTTGCCGACGTGTTCGGCACGTCTACGGCTCGCCAGGCACGGTTGCCAACGTGTTCGGCACGTCTACGGCATCGCCATGCACGGTTGCCGACGTGTTCGGCACGTCTGCGGCATCGTCGGGCACGGTTGCCGACGTGTTCGGCACGTCTACGGCATCGCCAGGCACGGTTGCCAACGTGTTCGGCACGTCTACGGCATCGTCGTGCACGGTTGCCAACGTGTTCGGCACGTCTACGGCATCGTCGGGCACGGTTGCCAACGTGTTCGGCACGTCTACGGCATCGTCGGGCACGGTTGCCAACGTGTTCGGCACGTCTACGGCATCGCCGGGCACGGTTGCCAACGTGTTCGGCACGTCTACGGCATCGTCGGGCACGGTTGCCAACGTGTTCGGCACGTCTACGGCATCGTCGGGCACGGTTGCCAACGTGTTCGGCACGTCTACGGCATCGTCGGTCACGGTTGCCAACGTGTTCGGCACGTCTACGGCATCGCCGGGCACGGTTGCCGACGTGTTTGGCACATCTACGGCTCGCCATGCACGGTCACCGACGTGTTCGGCACGTCTACGGCTCGCCATGCACGGTCGCCGACGCGTTCGGCACGTCTACGGCATCGCCAGGCACGGTTGCTGACGTGTTCGGCACGTCTACGGCATCGTCGGGCACGGTTGCCAACGTGTTCGGCACGTCAACGGCATCGTCGGGCACGGTTGCCAACGTGTTCGGCACGTCTACGGCATCGCCATGCACGGTTGCCGACGTGTTTGGCACGTCTACGGCTCGCCATGCACGGTTGCCGACGTGTTTGGCACGTCTACGGCTCGCCATGCACGGTCGCCGACGTGTTCGGCACGTCTACGGCATCGTCGGGCACGGTTGCCAACGTGTTCGGCACGTCTACGGCATCGTCGGGCACGGTTGCCAACGTGTTCGGCACGTCTACGGCATCGTCGGGCACGGTTGCCAACGTGTTTGGCACGTCTACGGCATCGCCGGGCACGGTTGCCGACGTGTTCGGCACGTCTACGGCTCGCCATGCACGGTTGCCGACGTGTTTGGCACGTCTACGGCTCGCCATGCACGGTCGCCGACGTGTTCGGCACGTCTACGGCTCGCCATGCACGGTCGCCGACGCGTTCGGCACGTCTACGGCATCGCCAGGCACGGTTGCCGACGTGTTCGGCACGTCTACGGCATCGTCGGGCACGGTTGCCAACGTGTTCGGCACGTCTACGGCTCGCCAGGCACGGTTGCCGACGTGTTCGGCACGTCTACGGCTCGCCAGGCACGGTTGCCAACGTGTTCGGCACGTCTACGGCATCGTCGGGCACGGTTGCCAACGTGTTCGGCACGTCTACGGCATCGCCGGGCACGGTTGCCAACGTGTTTGGCACATCTACGGCTCGCCATGCACGGTCGCCGACGTGTTCGGCACGTCTACGGCATCGTCGTGCACGGTTGCCAACGTGTTCGGCACGTCTACGGCATCGTCGGGCACGGTTGCCAACGTGTTTGGCACGTCTACGGCATCGTCGGGCACGGTTGCCAACGTGTTCGGCACGTCTACGGCATCGCCGGGCACGGTTGCCAACGTGTTCGGCACGTCTACGGCATCGCCAGGCACGGTTGCCGACGTGTTCGGCACGTCTACGGGATCGCCAGGCACGGTTGCCAACGTGTTCGGCACGTCTACGGCTTCGCCATGCACGGTCGCCGTCGTGTTCGGCACGTCTACGGCTCGCCAGGCACGGTTGCCGACGTGTTCGGCACGTCTGCGGCATCGTCGGGCACGGTTGCCGACGTGTTCGGCACGTCTACGGCTCGCCAGGCACGGTTGCCAACGTGTTCGGCACGTCTACGGCATCGTCGGGCACGGTTGCCAACGTGTTCGGCACGTCTACGGCATCGCCGGGCACGGTTGCCAACGTGTTTGGCACATCTACGGCTCGCCATGCACGGTCGCCGACGTGTTCGGCACGTCTACGGCTCGCCATGCACGGTCGCCGACGTGTTCGGCACGTCTACGGCTCGCCATGCACGGTCGCCGACGCGTTCGGCACGTCTACGGCATCGCCAGGCACGGTTGCCGACGTGTTCGGCACGTCTACGGCATCGTCGGGCACGGTTGCCAACGTGTTCGGCACGTCTACGGCTCGCCAGGCACGGTTGCCGACGTGTTCGGCACGTCTACGGCTCGCCAGGCACGGTTGCCAACGTGTTCGGCACGTCTACGGCATCGTCGGGCACGGTTGCCAACGTGTTCGGCACGTCTACGGCATCGCCGGGCACGGTTGCCAACGTGTTTGGCACATCTACGGCTCGCCATGCACGGTCGCCGACGTGTTCGGCACGTCTACGGCATCGTCGTGCACGGTTGCCAACGTGTTCGGCACGTCTACGGCATCGTCGGGCACGGTTGCCAACGTGTTTGGCACGTCTACGGCATCGTCGGGCACGGTTGCCAACGTGTTCGGCACGTCTACGGCATCGCCGGGCACGGTTGCCAACGTGTTCGGCACGTCTACGGCATCGCCAGGCACGGTTGCCGACGTGTTCGGCACGTCTACGGGATCGCCAGGCACGGTTGCCAACGTGTTCGGCACGTCTACGGCTTCGCCATGCACGGTCGCCGTCGTGTTCGGCACGTCTACGGCTCGCCAGGCACGGTTGCCGACGTGTTCGGCACGTCTGCGGCATCGTCGGGCACGGTTGCCGACGTGTTCGGCACGTCTACGGCTCGCCAGGCACGGTTGCCAACGTGTTCGGCACGTCTACGGCATCGTCGTGCACGGTTGCCAACGTGTTCGGCACGTCTACGGCATCGTCGGGCACGGTCGCCGACGTGTTCGGCACGTCTACGGCATCGTCGGGCACGGTTGCCAACGTGTTCGGCACGTCTACGGCATCGTCGGGCACGGTTGCCAACGTGTTCGGCACGTCTACGGCATCGTCGGGCACGGTTGCCAACGTGTTTGGCACGTCTACGGCATCGCCGGGCACGGTTGCCGACGTGTTCGGCACGTCTACGGCTCGCCATGCACGGTTGCCGACGTGTTTGGCACGTCTACGGCTCGCCATGCACGGTCGCCGACGCGTTCGGCACGTCTACGGCATCGCCAGGCACGGTTGCCAACGTGTTCGGCACGTCTACGGCATCGCCATGCACGGTTGCCGACGTGTTCGGCACGTCTACGGCTCGCCATGCACGGTCGCCGACGCGTTCGGCACGTCTACGGCTCGCCAGGCACGGTTGCCAACGTGTTCGGCACGTCTACGGCATCGCCATGCACGGTTGCCGACGTGTTCGGCACGTCTACGGCTCGCCATGCACGGTCGCCGACGCGTTCTGCACGTCTACGGCATCGTCGGGCACGGTTGCCGACGTGTTCGGCACGTCTACGGCTCGCCAGGCACGGTTGCCAACGTGTTCGGCACGTCTACGGCATCGCCATGCACGGTTGCCGACGTGTTCGGCACGTCTACGGCTCGCCAGGCACGGTTGCCAACGTGTTCGGCACGTCTACGGCATCGCCATGCACGGTTGCCGACGTGTTCGGCACGTCTACGGCTCGCCATGCACGGTCGCCGACGCGTTCGGCACGTCTACGGCATCGTCGGGCACGGTTGCCGACGTGTTCGGCACGTCTACGGCTCGCCAGGCACGGTTGCCACGTGTTCGGCACGTCTACGGCATCGCCGGGCACGGTTGCCAACGTGTTCGGCACGTCTACGGCTCGCCAGGCACGGTTGCCAACGTGTTCGGCACGTCTACGGCATCGCCATGCACGGTTGCCGACGTGTTCGGCACGTCTACGGCTCGCCAGGCACGGTTGCCACGTGTTCGGCACGTCTACGGCATCGCCGGGCACGGTTGCCAACGTGTTCGGCACGTCTACGGCTCGCCAGGCACGGTTGCCAACGTGTTCGGCACGTCTACGGCATCGCCATGCACGGTTGCCGACGTGTTCGGCACGTCTACGGCTCGCCAGGCACGGTTGCCAACGTGTTCGGCACGTCTACGGCTCGCCATGCACGGTCGCCGACGTGTTCGGCACGTCTACGGCTCGCCATGCACGGTCGCCGACGCGTTCGGCACGTCTACGGCATCGCCAGGCACGGTTGCCGACGTGTTCGGCACGTCTACGGCATCGTCGGGCACGGTTGCCAACGTGTTCGGCACGTCTACGGCTCGCCAGGCACGGTTGCCGACGTGTTCGGCACGTCTACGGCTCGCCATGCACGGTCGCCGTCGTGTTCGGCACGTCTACGGCTCGCCAGGCACGGTTGCCGACGTGTTCGGCACGTCTGCGGCATCGTCGGGCACGGTTGCCGACGTGTTCGGCACGTCTACGGCTCGCCAGGCACGGTTGCCAACGTGTTCGGCACGTCTACGGCATCGTCGTGCACGGTTGCCAACGTGTTCGGCACGTCTACGGCATCGTCGGGCACGGTCGCCGACGTGTTCGGCACGTCTACGGCATCGTCGGGCACGGTTGCCAACGTGTTCGGCACGTCTACGGCATCGTCGGGCACGGTTGCCAACGTGTTCGGCACGTCTACGGCATCGTCGGGCACGGTTGCCAACGTGTTTGGCACGTCTACGGCATCGCCGGGCACGGTTGCCGACGTGTTCGGCACGTCTACGGCATCGCCGGGCACGGTTGCCGACGTGTTCGGCACGTCTACGGCATCGCCGGGCACGGTTGCCGACGTGTTCGGCACGTCTACGGCTCGCCATGCACGGTTGCCGACGTGTTTGGCACGTCTACGGCTCGCCATGCACGGTCGCCGACGCGTTCGGCACGTCTACGGCATCGCCAGGCACGGTTGCCAACGTGTTCGGCACGTCTACGGCATCGCCATGCACGGTTGCCGACGTGTTCGGCACGTCTACGGCTCGCCATGCACGGTCGCCGACGCGTTCGGCACGTCTACGGCTCGCCAGGCACGGTTGCCAACGTGTTCGGCACGTCTGCGGCATCGCCATGCACGGTTGCCGACGTGTTCGGCACGTCTACGGCTCGCCATGCACGGTCGCCGACGCGTTCGGCACGTCTACGGCTCGCCAGGCACGGTTGCCAACGTGTTCGGCACGTCTACGGCATCGCCATGCACGGTTGCCGACGTGTTCGGCACGTCTACGGCTCGCCAGGCACGGTTGCCAACGTGTTCGGCACGTCTACGGCATCGCCATGCACGGTTGCCGACGTGTTCGGCACGTCTACGGCTCGCCATGCACGGTCGCCGACGCGTTCGGCACGTCTACGGCATCGTCGGGCACGGTTGCCGACGTGTTCGGCACGTCTACGGCTCGCCAGGCACGGTTGCCAACGTGTTCGGCACGTCTACGGCATCGCCATGCACGGTTGCCGACGTGTTCGGCACGTCTACGGCTCGCCAGGCACGGTTGCCACGTGTTCGGCACGTCTACGGCATCGCCGGGCACGGTTGCCAACGTGTTCGGCACGTCTACGGCTCGCCAGGCACGGTTGCCGACGTGTTCGGCACGTCTACGGCTCGCCATGCACGGTTGCCGACGTGTTTGGCACGTCTACGGCTCGCCATGCACGGTCGCCGACGCGTTCGGCACGTCTACGGCATCGCCAGGCACGGTTGCCAACGTGTTCGGCACGTCTACGGCATCGCCAGGCACGGTTGCCAACGTGTTCGGCACGTCTACGGCATCGCCATGCACGGTTGCCGACGTGTTCGGCACGTCTACGGCTCGCCATGCACGGTCGCCGACGCGTTCGGCACGTCTACGGCTCGCCAGGCACGGTTGCCGACGTGTTCGGCACGTCTGCGGCATCGTCGGGCACGGTTGCCGACGTGTTCGGCACGTCTACGGCTCGCCATGCACGGTTGCCGACGTGTTCGGCACGTCTACGGCTCGCCAGGCACGGTTGCCAACGTGTTCGGCACGTCTACGGCATCGCCATGCACGGTTGCCGACGTGTTCGGCACGTCTGCGGCATCGTCGGGCACGGTTGCCGACGTGTTCGGCACGTCTACGGCTCGCCAGGCACGGTTGCCAACGTGTTCGGCACGTCTACGGCATCGCCATGCACGGTTGCCGACGTGTTCGGCACGTCTACGGCATCGCCAGGCACGGTTGCCGACGTGTTCGGCACGTCTACGGCTCGCCAGGCACGGTTGCCAACGTGTTCGGCACGTCTACGGCTCGCCATGCACGGTCGCCGACGCGTTCGGCACGTCTACGGCATCGCCAGGCACGGTTGCCGACGTGTTCGGCACGTCTACGGCATCGTCGGGCACGGTTGCCAACGTGTTCGGCACGTCTACGGCTCGCCAGGCACGGTTGCCGACGTGTTCGGCACGTCTACGGCTCGCCATGCACGGTCGCCGTCGTGTTCGGCACGTCTACGGCTCGCCAGGCACGGTTGCCGACGTGTTCGGCACGTCTGCGGCATCGTCGGGCACGGTTGCCGACGTGTTCGGCACGTCTACGGCTCGCCAGGCACGGTTGCCAACGTGTTCGGCACGTCTACGGCATCGTCGTGCACGGTTGCCAACGTGTTCGGCACGTCTACGGCATCGTCGGGCACGGTCGCCGACGTGTTCGGCACGTCTACGGCATCGTCGGGCACGGTTGCCAACGTGTTCGGCACGTCTACGGCATCGTCGGGCACGGTTGCCAACGTGTTCGGCACGTCTACGGCATCGTCGGGCACGGTTGCCAACGTGTTTGGCACGTCTACGGCATCGCCGGGCACGGTTGCCGACGTGTTCGGCACGTCTACGGCATCGCCGGGCACGGTTGCCGACGTGTTCGGCACGTCTACGGCATCGCCGGGCACGGTTGCCGACGTGTTCGGCACGTCTACGGCTCGCCATGCACGGTTGCCGACGTGTTTGGCACGTCTACGGCTCGCCATGCACGGTCGCCGACGCGTTCGGCACGTCTACGGCATCGCCAGGCACGGTTGCCAACGTGTTCGGCACGTCTACGGCATCGCCATGCACGGTTGCCGACGTGTTCGGCACGTCTACGGCTCGCCATGCACGGTCGCCGACGCGTTCGGCACGTCTACGGCTCGCCAGGCACGGTTGCCAACGTGTTCGGCACGTCTGCGGCATCGCCATGCACGGTTGCCGACGTGTTCGGCACGTCTACGGCTCGCCATGCACGGTCGCCGACGCGTTCGGCACGTCTACGGCTCGCCAGGCACGGTTGCCAACGTGTTCGGCACGTCTACGGCATCGCCATGCACGGTTGCCGACGTGTTCGGCACGTCTACGGCTCGCCAGGCACGGTTGCCAACGTGTTCGGCACGTCTACGGCATCGCCATGCACGGTTGCCGACGTGTTCGGCACGTCTACGGCTCGCCATGCACGGTCGCCGACGCGTTCGGCACGTCTACGGCTCGCCATGCACGGTTGCCGACGTGTTTGGCACGTCTACGGCTCGCCATGCACGGTCGCCGACGCGTTCGGCACGTCTACGGCATCGCCAGGCACGGTTGCCAACGTGTTCGGCACGTCTACGGCATCGCCGGGCACGGTTGCCAACGTGTTCGGCACGTCTACGGCTCGCCAGGCACGGTTGCCGACGTGTTCGGCACGTCTACGGCTCGCCATGCACGGTTGCCACGTGTTCGGCACGTCTACGGCATCGCCGGGCACGGTTGCCAACGTGTTCGGCACGTCTACGGCTCGCCAGGCACGGTTGCCGACGTGTTCGGCACGTCTACGGCTCGCCATGCACGGTTGCCGACGTGTTTGGCACGTCTACGGCTCGCCATGCACGGTCGCCGACGCGTTCGGCACGTCTACGGCATCGCCAGGCACGGTTGCCAACGTGTTCGGCACGTCTACGGCATCGCCAGGCACGGTTGCCAACGTGTTCGGCACGTCTACGGCATCGCCATGCACGGTTGCCGACGTGTTCGGCACGTCTACGGCTCGCCATGCACGGTCGCCGACGCGTTCGGCACGTCTACGGCTCGCCAGGCACGGTTGCCGACGTGTTCGGCACGTCTGCGGCATCGTCGGGCACGGTTGCCGACGTGTTCGGCACGTCTACGGCTCGCCATGCACGGTTGCCGACGTGCTCGGCACGTCTACGGCTCGCCAGGCACGGTTGCCAACGTGTTCGGCACGTCTACGGCATCGCCATGCACGGTTGCCGACGTGTTCGGCACGTCTGCGGCATCGTCGGGCACGGTTGCCGACGTGTTCGGCACGTCTACGGCTCGCCAGGCACGGTTGCCAACGTGTTCGGCACGTCTACGGCATCGCCATGCACGGTTGCCGACGTGTTCGGCACGTCTGCGGCATCGTCGGGCACGGTTGCCGACGTGTTCGGCACGTCTACGGCTCGCCAGGCACGGTTGCCAACGTGTTCGGCACGTCTACGGCATCGCCATGCACGGTTGCCGACGTGTTCGGCACGTCTACGGCATCGCCAGGCACGGTTGCCGACGTGTTCGGCACGTCTACGGCTCGCCAGGCACGGTTGCCAACGTGTTCGGCACGTCTACGGCATCGCCATGCACGGTTGCCGACGTGTTCGGCACGTCTACGGCTCGCCATGCACGGTCGCCGACGCGTTCGGCACGTCTACGGCATCGCCAGGCACGGTTGCCGACGTGTTCGGCACGTCTGCAGCATCGTCGGGCACGGTTGCCGACGTGTTCGGCACGTCTACGGCATCGCCAGGCACGGTTGCCGACGTGTTCGGCACGTCTGCAGCATCGTCGGGCACGGTTGCCGACGTGTTCGGCACGTCTGCAGCATCGTCGGGCACGGTTGCCGACGTGTTCGGCACGTCTACGGCTCGCCAGGTACGGTTGCCAACGTGTTCGGCACGTCTGCGGCATCGTCGGGCACGGTTGCCGACGTGTTCGGCACGTCTACGTCTCGCCAGGCACGGTTGCCAACGTGTTCGGCACGTCTACGGCATCGCCAGGCACGGTTGCCAACGTGTTCGGCACGTCTACGGCATCGCCAGGCACGGTCGCCGACGCGTTCGGCACGTCTACGGCATCGCCAGGCACGGTTGCCGACGTGTTCGGCACGTCTACGGCATCGCCAGGCACGGCTGCCGACGTGTTCGGCACGTCTACGGCTCGCCAGGCACGGTTGCCAACGTGTTCGGCACGTCTACGGCATCGCCATGCACGGTTGCCGACGTGTTCGGCACGTCTACGGCATCGTCGGGCACGGTTGCCAACGTGTTCGGCACGTCTACGGCATCGTCGGGCACGGTTGCCGACGTGTTCGGCACGTCTGCGGCATCGTCGGGCACGGTTGCCGACGTGTTCGGCACGTCTACGGCGTCGTCGGGCACGGTTGCCAACGTGTTCGGCACGTCTACGGCATCGCCGGGCACGGTTGCCAACGTGTTCGGCACGTCTACGGCATCGTCGGGCACGGTTGCCGACGTGTTCGGCACGTCTACGGCATGGCCAGGCACGGTTGCCAACGTGTTCGGCACGTCTACGGCATCGTCGGGCACGGTTGCCAACGTGTTCGGCACGTCTACGGCATCGTCGGGCACGGTTGCCAACGTGTTCGGCACGTCTACGGCATCGCCATGCACGGTTGCCAACGTGTTCGGCACGTCTACGGCATCGTCGGGCACGGTTGCCAACGTGTTCGGCACGTCTACGGCTCGCCAGGCACGGTTGCCAACGTGTTCGGCACGTCTACGGCATCGCCATGCACGGTTGCCGACGTGTTCGGCACGTCTACGGCATCGTCGGGCACGGTTGCCAACGTGTTCGGCACGTCTACGGCATCGTCGTGCACGGTTGCCAACGTGTTCGGCACGTCTACGGCATCGTCGGGCACGGTTGCCAACGTGTTTGGCACGTCTACGGCATCGTCGGGCACGGTTGCCAACGTGTTCGGCACGTCTACGGCATCGCCGGGCACGGTTGCCAACGTGTTCGGCACGTCTACGGCATCGCCAGGCACGGTTGCCGACGTGTTCGGCACGTCTACGGGATCGCCAGGCACGGTTGCCAACGTGTTCGGCACGTCTACGGCTTCGCCATGCACGGTTGCCAACGTGTTTGGCACATCTACGGCTCGCCATGCACGGTCGCCGACGTGTTCGGCACGTCTACGGCTCGCCATGCACGGTCGCCGACGTGTTTGGCACATCTACGGCTCGCCATGCACGGTCGCCGACGTGTTCGGCACGTCTACGGCTCGCCATGCACGGTCGCCGACGTGTTCGGCACGTCTACGGCTCGCCATGCACGGTCGCCGACGCGTTCGGCACGTCTACGGCATCGCCATGCACGGTCGCCGACGTGTTCGGCACGTCTACGGCATCGTCGTGCACGGTTGCCAACGTGTTCGGCACGTCTACGGCATCGTCGGGCACGGTTGCCAACGTGTTTGGCACGTCTACGGCTCGCCAGGCACGGTTGCCAACGTGTTCGGCACGTCTACGGCATCGTCGTGCACGGTCGCCGACGTGTTCGGCACGTCTACGGCATCGTCGGGCACGGTTGCCAACGTGTTCGGCACGTCTACGGCATCGTCGGGCACGGTTGCCAACGTGTTCGGCACGTCTACGGCATCGTCGGGCACGGTTGCCAACGTGTTTGGCACGTCTACGGCATCGCCGGGCACGGTTGCCGACGTGTTCGGCACGTCTACGGCTCGCCATGCACGGTTGCCGACGTGTTTGGCACGTCTACGGCTCGCCATGCACGGTCGCCGACGCGTTCGGCACGTCTACGGCATCGCCAGGCACGGTTGCCAACGTGTTCGGCACGTCTACGGCATCGCCATGCACGGTTGCCGACGTGTTCGGCACGTCTACGGCTCGCCATGCACGGTCGCCGACGTGTTCGGCACGTCTACGGCTCGCCAGGCACGGTTGCCACGTGTTCGGCACGTCTACGGCATCGCCATGCACGGTTGCCGACGTGTTTGGCACGTCTACGGCTCGCCATGCACGGTCGCCGACGCGTTCGGCACGTCTACGGCATCGCCAGGCACGGTTGCCAACGTGTTCGGCACGTCTACGGCATCGCCATGCACGGTTGCCGACGTGTTCGGCACGTCTACGGCTCGCCATGCACGGTCGCCGACGCGTTCGGCACGTCTACGGCATCGTCGGGCACGGTTGCCGACGTGTTCGGCACGTCTACGGCTCGCCAGGCACGGTTGCCAACGTGTTCGGCACGTCTACGGCATCGCCATGCACGGTTGCCGACGTGTTCGGCACGTCTACGGCTCGCCAGGCACGGTTGCCAACGTGTTCGGCACGTCTACGGCATCGCCATGCACGGTTGCCGACGTGTTCGGCACGTCTACGGCTCGCCATGCACGGTCGCCGACGCGTTCGGCACGTCTACGGCATCGTCGGGCACGGTTGCCGACGTGTTCGGCACGTCTACGGCTCGCCAGGCACGGTTGCCACGTGTTCGGCACGTCTACGGCATCGCCGGGCACGGTTGCCAACGTGTTCGGCACGTCTACGGCTCGCCAGGCACGGTTGCCAACGTGTTCGGCACGTCTACGGCATCGTCGGGCACGGTTGCCAACGTGTTTGGCACGTCTACGGCATCGCCGGGCACGGTTGCCGACGTGTTCGGCACGTCTACGGCATCGCCGGGCACGGTTGCCGACGTGTTCGGCACGTCTACGGCTCGCCATGCACGGTTGCCGACGTGTTTGGCACGTCTACGGCTCGCCATGCACGGTCGCCGACGCGTTCGGCACGTCTACGGCATCGCCAGGCACGGTTGCCAACGTGTTCGGCACGTCTACGGCATCGCCATGCACGGTTGCCGACGTGTTCGGCACGTCTACGGCTCGCCATGCACGGTTGCCGACGTGTTCGGCACGTCTACGGCTCGCCAGGCACGGTTGCCACGTGTTCTGCACGTCTACGGCATCGCCGGGCACGGTTGCCAACGTGTTCGGCACGTCTACGGCTCGCCAGGCACGGTTGCCAACGTGTTCGGCACGTCTACGGCATCGCCATGCACGGTTGCCGACGTGTTCGGCACGTCTACGGCTCGCCAGGCACGGTTGCCAACGTGTTCGGCACGTCTACGGCTTCGCCATGCACGGTCGCCGTCGTGTTCGGCACGTCTACGGCTCGCCAGGCACGGTTGCCGACGTGTTCGGCACGTCTGCGGCATCGTCGGGCACGGTTGCCGACGTGTTCGGCACGTCTACGGCTCGCCAGGCACGGTTGCCAACGTGTTCGGCACGTCTACGGCATCGTCGTGCACGGTTGCCAACGTGTTCGGCACGTCTACGGCATCGTCGGGCACGGTCGCCGACGTGTTCGGCACGTCTACGGCATCGTCGGGCACGGTTGCCAACGTGTTCGGCACGTCTACGGCATCGTCGGGCACGGTTGCCAACGTGTTCGGCACGTCTACGGCATCGTCGGGCACGGTTGCCAACGTGTTTGGCACGTCTACGGCATCGCCGGGCACGGTTGCCGACGTGTTCGGCACGTCTACGGCTCGCCATGCACGGTTGCCGACGTGTTTGGCACGTCTACGGCTCGCCATGCACGGTCGCCGACGCGTTCGGCACGTCTACGGCATCGCCAGGCACGGTTGCCAACGTGTTCGGCACGTCTACGGCATCGCCATGCACGGTTGCCGACGTGTTCGGCACGTCTACGGCTCGCCATGCACGGTCGCCGACGCGTTCGGCACGTCTACGGCTCGCCAGGCACGGTTGCCAACGTGTTCGGCACGTCTACGGCATCGCCATGCACGGTTGCCGACGTGTTCGGCACGTCTACGGCTCGCCATGCACGGTCGCCGACGCGTTCGGCACGTCTACGGCATCGTCGGGCACGGTTGCCGACGTGTTCGGCACGTCTACGGCTCGCCAGGCACGGTTGCCAACGTGTTCGGCACGTCTACGGCATCGCCATGCACGGTTGCCGACGTGTTCGGCACGTCTACGGCTCGCCAGGCACGGTTGCCAACGTGTTCGGCACGTCTACGGCATCGCCATGCACGGTTGCCGACGTGTTCGGCACGTCTACGGCTCGCCATGCACGGTCGCCGACGCGTTCGGCACGTCTACGGCATCGTCGGGCACGGTTGCCGACGTGTTCGGCACGTCTACGGCTCACCAGGCACGGTTGCCACGTGTTCGGCACGTCTACGGCATCGCCGGGCACGGTTGCCAACGTGTTCGGCACGTCTACGGCTCGCCAGGCACGGTTGCCAACGTGTTCGGCACGTCTACGGCATCGCCATGCACGGTTGCCGACGTGTTCGGCACGTCTACGGCTCGCCATGCACGGTCGCCGACGCGTTCGGCACGTCTACGGCATCGTCGGGCACGGTTGCCGACGTGTTCGGCACGTCTACGGCTCGCCAGGCACGGTTGCCAACGTATTCAGCACGTCTACGGCATCGCCATGCACGGTTGCCAACGTGTTCGGCACGTCTACGGCATCGTCGGGCACGGTTGCCGACGTGTTTGGCACGTCTACGGCATCGCCGGGCACGGTTGCCGACGTGTTCGGCACGTCTACGGCTCGCCAGGCACGGTTGCCAACGTGTTCGGCACGTCTACGGCATCGCCAGGCACGGTTGCCGACGTGTTCGGCACGTCTACGGCATCGCCATGCACGGTTGCCGACGTGTTCGGCACGTCTACGGCTCGCCATGCACGGTCGCCGACGCGTTCGGCACGTCTACGGCATCGCCAGGCACGGTTGCCGACGTGTTCGGCACGTCTACGGCTCGCCATGCACGGTCGCCGACGTGTTCGGCACGTCTACGGCTCGCCATGCACGGTCGCCGACGCGTTCGGCACGTCTACGGCATCGCCAGGCACGGTTGCCGACGTGTTCGGCACGTCTACGGCATCGCCAGGCACGGTTGCCAACGTGTTCGGCACGTCTACGGCATCGCCATACACGGTTGCCGACGTGTTCGGCACGTCTACGGCTCGCCATGCACGGTCGCCGACGCGTTCGGCACGTCTACGGCATCGCCAGGCACGGTTGCCGACGTGTTCGGCACGTCTACGGCTCGCCAGGCACGGTTGCCGACGTGTTCGGCACGTCTACGGCATCGCCAGGCACGGTTGCCAACGTGTTCGGCACGTCTACGGCATCGTCGGGCACGGTTGCCAACGTGTTCGGCACGTCTACGGCATCGCCGGGCACGGTTGCCAACGTGTTCGGCACGTCTACGGCTCGCCAGGCACGGTTGCCAACGTGTTCGGCACGTCTACGGCATCGCCATGCACGGTTGCCGACGTGTTCGGCACGTCTACGGCTCGCCAGGCACGGTTGCCACGTGTTCGGCACGTCTACGGCTCGCCAGGCACGGTTGCCAACGTGTTTGGCACGTCTACGGCTCGCCATGCACGGTCGCCGACGTGTTCAGCACGTCTACGGCTCGCCAGGCACGGTTGCCAACGTGTTCGGCACGTCTACGGCATCGCCATGCACGGTTGCCGACGTGTTCGGCACGTCTACGGCTCGCCAGGTACGGTTGCCAACGTGTTCGGCACGTCTACGGCATCGCCATGCACGGTTGCCGACGTGTTCGGCACGTCTGCGGCATCGTCGGGCACGGTTGCCGACGTGTTCGGCACGTCTACGGCATCGCCAGGCACGGTTGCCGACGTGTTCGGCACGTCTGCGGCATCGTCGGGCACGGTTGCCGACGTGTTCGGCACGTCTACGGCTCGCCAGGCACGGTTGCCAACGTGTTCGGCACGTCTGCAGCATCGTCGGGCACGGTTGCCGACGTGTTCGGCACGTCTACGGCATCGCCAGGCACGGTTGCCGACGTGTTCGGCACGTCTGCAGCATCGTCGGGCACGGTTGCCGACGTGTTCGGCACGTCTACGGCTCGCCAGGTACGGTTGCCAACGTGTTCGGCACGTCTGCGGCATCGTCGGGCACGGTTGCCGACGTGTTCGGCACGTCTACGTCTCGCCAGGCACGGTTGCCAACGTGTTCGGCACGTCTACGGCATCGCCATGCACGGTTGCCGACGTGTTCGGCACGTCTACGGCATCGCCAGGCACGGTTGCCGACGTGTTCGGCACGTCTACGGCTCGCCAGGCACGGTTGCCGACGTGTTCGGCACGTCTACGGCTCGCCAGGCACGGTTGCCAACGTGTTCGGCACGTCTACGGCATCGCCATGCACGGTTGCCGACGTGTTCGGCACGTCTGCGGCATCGTCGGGCACGGTTGCCGACGTGTTCGGCACGTCTACGGCTCGCCAGGCACGGTTGCCGACGTGTTCGGCACGTCTACGGCTCGCCAGGCACGGTTGCCAACGTGTTCGGCACGTCTACGGCTCGCCATGCACGGTTGCCGACGTGTTCGGCACGTCTGCGGCATCGTCGGGCACGGTTGCCGACGTGTTCGGCACGTCTACGGCTCGCCATGCACGGTTGCCGACGTGTTCGGCACGTCTACGGCTCGCCAGGCACGGTCGCCGACGCGTTCGGCACGTCTACGGCATCGCCAGGCACGGTTGCCGACGTGTTCGGCACGTCTACGGCTCGCCATGCACGGTCGCCGTCGCGTTCGGCACGTCTACGGCATCGCCAGGCACGGTTGCCGACGTGTTCGGCACGTCTACGGCTCGCCAGGCACGGTTGCCGACGTGTTCGGCACGTCTACGGCTCGCCAGGCACGGTTGCCAACGTGTTCGGCACGTCTACGGCATCGCCATGCACGGTTGCCGACGTGTTCGGCACGTCTGCGGCATAGTCGGGCACGGTTGCCGACGTGTTCGGCACGTCTACGGCTCGCCAGGCACGGTTGCCAACGTGTTCGGCACGTCTACGGCATCGCCATGCACGGTTGCCGACGTGTTCGGCACGTCTACGGCATCGCCAGGCACGGTTGCCGACGTGTTCGGCACGTCTACGGCTCGCCAGGCACGGTTGCCAACGTGTTCGGCACGTCTACGGCATCGCCATGCACGGTTGCCGACGTGTTCGGCACGTCTACGGCTCGCCATGCACGGTCGCCGACGCGTTCGGCACGTCTACGGCATCGCCAGGCACGGTTGCCGACGTGTTCGGCACGTCTACGGCTCGCCAGGCACGGTTGCCGACGTGTTCGGCACGTCTACGGCATCGTCGGGCACGGTTGCCAACGTGTTCGGCACGTCTACGGCTCGCCAGGCACGGTTGCCAACGTGTTCGGCACGTCTGCAGCATCGTCGGGCACGGTTGCCGACGTGTTCGGCACGTCTACGGCATCGCCAGGCACGGTTGCCGACGTGTTCGGCACGTCTGCAGCATCGTCGGGCACGGTTGCCGACGTGTTCGGCACGTCTACGGCTCGCCAGGTACGGTTGCCAACGTGTTCGGCACGTCTGCGGCATCGTCGGGCACGGTTGCCGACGTGTTCGGCACGTCTACGTCTCGCCAGGCACGGTTGCCAACGTGTTCGGCACGTCTACGGCATCGCCAGGCACGGTTGCCAACGTGTTCGGCACGTCTACGGCATCGCCATGCACGGTTGCCGACGTGTTCGGCACGTCTACGGCTCGCCAGGCACGGTTGCCAACGTGTTCGGCACGTCTACGGCTCGCCATGCACGGTCGCCGACGCGTTCGGCACGTCTACGGCATCGTCGGGCACGGTTGCCAACGTGTTCGGCACGTCTGCGGCATCGTCGGGCACGGTTGCCGACGTGTTCGGCACGTCTACGGCTCGCCAGGCACGGTCGCCGACGCGTTCGGCACGTCTACGGCATCGCCAGGCACGGTTGCCGACGTGTTCGGCACGTCTACGGCATCGCCAGGCACGGCTGCCGACGTGTTCGGCACGTCTACGGCTCGCCAGGCACGGTTGCCAACGTGTTCGGCACGTCTACGGCATCGCCATGCACGGTTGCCGACGTGTTCGGCACGTCTACGGCATCGTCGGGCACGGTTGCCAACGTGTTCGGCACGTCTACGGCATCGTCGGGCACGGTTGCCAACGTGTTCGGCACGTCTACGGCTCGCCAGGCACGGTTGCCAACGTGTTCGGCACGTCTACGGCATCGCCATGCACGGTTGCCGACGTGTTCGGCACGTCTGCGGCATCGTCGGGCACGGTTGCCGACGTGTTCGGCACGTCTACGGCATCGCCATGCACGGTTGCCGACGTGTTTGGCACGTCTACGGTTCGCCATGCACGGTCGCCGACGTGTTCGGCACGTCTACGGCTCGCCATGCACGGTCGCCGACGTGTTCGGCACGTCTACGGCATCGTCGGGCACGGTTGCCAACGTGTTCGGCACGTCTACGGCATCGTCGGGCACGGTTGCTAACGTGTTCGGCACGTCTACGGCATCGTCGGGCACGGTTGCCAACGTGTTCGGCACGTCTACGGCTCGCCAGGCACGGTTGCCAACGTGTTCGGCACGTCTACGGCATCGCCATGCACGGTTGCCGACGTGTTCGGCACGTCTGCGGCATCGTCGGGCACGGTTGCCGACGTGTTCGGCACGTCTACGGCATGGCCAGGCACGGTTGCCAACGTGTTCGGCACGTCTACGGCATCGTCGGGCACGGTTGCCAACGTGTTCGGCACGTCTACGGCATCGTCGGGCACGGTTGCCAACGTGTTCGGCACGTCTACGGCATCGTCGGGCACGGTCGCCGACGCGTTCGGCACGTCTACGGCATCGCCAGGCACGGTTGCCAACGTGTTCGGCACGTCTACGGCTTCGCCATGCACGGTCGCCGCCGTGTTCGGCACGTCTACGGCTCGCCAGGCACGGTTGCCAACGTGTTCGGCACGTCTACGGCATTGCCATGCACGGTTGCCGACGTGTTCGGCACGTCTACGGCTCGCCATGCACGGTCGCCGACGTGTTCGGCACGTCTACGGCATCGTCGGGCACGGTTGCCAACGTGTTCGGCACGTCTACGGCTCGCCAGGCACGGTTGCCAACGTGTTCGGCACGTCTACGGCATCGCCATGCACGGTTGCCGACGTGTTCGGCACGTCTGCGGCATCGTCGGGCACGGTTGCCGACGTGTTCGGCACGTCTACGGCATGGCCAGGCACGGTTGCCAACGTGTTCGGCACGTCTACGGCATCGTCGGGCACGGTTGCCAACGTGTTCGGCACGTCTACGGCATCGTCGGGCACGGTTGCCAACGTGTTCGGCACGTCTACGGCATCGCCATGCACGGTTGCCGACGTGTTTGGCACGTCTACGGTTCGCCATGCACGGTCGCCGACGTGTTCGGCACGTCTACGGCTCGCCATGCACGGTCGCCGACGCGTTCGGCACGTCTACGGCATCGCCAGGCACGGTTGCCGACGTGTTTGGCACGTCTACGGCTCGCCATGCACGGTCGCCGACGTGTTCGGCACGTCTACGGCATCGTCGGGCACGGTTGCCAACGTGTTCGGCACGTCTACGGCATCGTCGGGCACGGTTGCCGACGTGTTCGGCACGTCTACGGCATCGCCGGGCACGGTTGCCGACGTGTTCGGCACGTCTACGGCTCGCCATGCACGGTTGCCGACGTGTTTGGCACGTCTACGGCTCGCCATGCACGGTCGCCGACGTGTTCGGCACGTCTACGGCTCGCCATGCACGGTCGCCGACGCGTTCGGCACGTCTACGGCATCGCCAGGCACGGTTGCCGACGTGTTCGGCACGTCTACGGCTCGCCAGGCACGGTTGCCAACGTGTTCGGCACGTCTACGGCTTCGCCATGCACGGTCGCCGCCGTGTTCGGCACGTCTACGGCTCGCCAGGCACGGTTGCCAACGTGTTCGGCACGTCTACGGCATCGCCATGCACGGTTGCCGACGTGTTCGGCACGTCTACGGCTCGCCATGCACGGTCGCCGACGTGTTCGGCACGTCTACGGCATCGTCGGGCACGGTTGCCAACGTGTTCGGCACGTCTACGGCATCGTCGGGCACGGTTGCCAACGTGTTTGGCACGTCTACGGTTCGCCATGCACGGTCGCCGACGTGTTCGGCACGTCTACGGCTCGCCATGCACGGTCGCCGACGCGTTCGGCACGTCTACGGCATCGCCAGGCACGGTTGCCGACGTGTTTGGCACGTCTACGGCTCGCCATGCACGGTCGCCGACGTGTTCGGCACGTCTACGGCATCGTCGGGCACGGTTGCCAACGTGTTCGGCACGTCTACGGCATCGTCGGGCACGGTTGCTAACGTGTTCGGCACGTCTACGGCATCGTCGGGCACGGTTGCCAACGTGTTCGGCACGTCTACGGCTCGCCAGGCACGGTTGCCGACGTGTTCGGCACGTCTGCGGCATCGTCGGGCACGGTTGCCGACGTGTTCGGCACGTCTACGGCATGGCCAGGCACGGTTGCCAACGTGTTCGGCACGTCTACGGCATCGTCGGGCACGGTTGCCAACGTGTTCGGCACGTCTACGGCATCGTCGGGCACGGTTGCCAACGTGTTCGGCACGTCTACGGCATCGTCGGGCACGGTTGCCAACGTGTTCGGCACGTCTACGGCATCGCCATGCACGGTTGCCGACGTGTTCGGCACGTCTGCGGCATCGTCGGGCACGGTTGCCGACGTGTTCGGCACGTCTACGGCATGGCCAGGCACGGTTGCCAACGTGTTCGGCACGTCTACGGCATCGTCGGGCACGGTTGCCAACGTGTTCGGCACGTCTACGGCATCGTCGGGCACGGTTGCCAACGTGTTCGGCACGTCTACGGCATCGTCGGGCACGGTCGCCGACGCGTTCGGCACGTCTACGGCATCGCCAGGCACGGTTGCCAACGTGTTCGGCACGTCTACGGCTTCGCCATGCACGGTCGCCGCCGTGTTCGGTACGTCTACGGCTCGCCAGGCACGGTTGCCAACGTGTTCGGCACGTCTACGGCATCGCCATGCACGGTTGCCGACGTGTTCGGCACGTCTACGGCTCGCCATGCACGGTCGCCGACGTGTTCGGCACGTCTACGGCATCGTCGGGCACGGTTGCCAACGTGTTCGGCACGTCTACGGCTCGCCAGGCACGGTTGCCAACGTGTTCGGCACGTCTACGGCATCGCCATGCACGGTTGCCGACGTGTTCGGCACGTCTGCGGCATCGTCGGGCACGGTTGCCGACGTGTTCGGCACGTCTACGGCATGGCCAGGCACGGTTGCCAACGTGTTCGGCACGTCTACGGCATCGTCGGGCACGGTTGCCAACGTGTTCGGCACGTCTACGGCATCGTCGGGCACGGTTGCCAACGTGTTCGGCACGTCTACGGCATCGCCATGCACGGTTGCCGACGTGTTTGGCACGTCTACGGTTCGCCATGCACGGTCGCCGACGTGTTCGGCACGTCTACGGCTTGCCATGCACGGTCGCCGACGCGTTCGGCACGTCTACGGCATCGCCAGGCACGGTTGCCGACGTGTTTGGCACGTCTACGGCTCGCCATGCACGGTCGCCGACGTGTTCGGCACGTCTACGGCATCGTCGGGCACGGTTGCCAACGTGTTCGGCACGTCTACGGCATCGTCGGGCACGGTTGCTAACGTGTTCGGCACGTCTACGGCGTCGTCGGGCACGGTTGCCAACGTGTTCGGCACGTCTACGGCATCGCCGGGCACGGTTGCCGACGTGTTCGGCACGTCTACGGCTCGCCAGGCACGGTTGCCAACGTGTTCGGCACGTCTACGGCATCGTCGGGCACGGTTGCCAACGTGTTCGGCACGTCTACGGCATCGTCGGGCACGGTTGCCGACGTGTTCGGCACGTCTACGGCATCGCCAGGCACGGTTGCCGACGTGTTCGGCACGTCTACGGCATCGCCAGGCACGGTTGCCGACGTGTTCGGCACGTCTACGGCTCGCCATGCACGGTTGCCGACGTGTTCGGCACGTCTACGGCTCGCCATGCACGGTCGCCGACGCGTTCGGCACGTCTACGGCATCGCCAGGCACGGTTGCCGACGTGTTCGGCACGTCTACGGCTCGCCAGGCACGGTTGCCGACGTGTTCGGCACGTCTACGGCATCGTCGGGCACGGTTGCCAACGTGTTCGGCACGTCTACGGCATCGTCGGGCACGGTTGCCAACGTGTTCGGCACGTCTACGGCATCGCCGGGCACGGTTGCCAACGTGTTCGGCACGTCTACGGCATCGTCGGGCACGGTTGCCAACGTGTTCGGCACGTCTACGGCATCGTCGGGCACGGTTGCCAACGTGTTCGGCACGTCTACGGCATCGTCGGGAACGGTTGCCAACGTGTTCGGCACGTCTACGGCATCGCCGGGCACGGTTGCCGACGTGTTCGGCACGTCTACGGCTCGCCATGCACGGTTGCCGACGTGTTTGGCACGTCTACGGCTCGCCATGCACGGTCGCCGACGTGTTCGGCACGTCTACGGCTCGCCATGCACGGTCGCCGACGCGTTCGGCACGTCTACGGCATCGCCAGGCACGGTTGCCGACGTGTTCGGCACGTCTACGGCTCGCCAGGCACGGTTGCCAACGTGTTCGGCACGTCTACGGCTTCGCCATGCACGGTCGCCGCCGTGTTCGGCACGTCTACGGCTCGCCAGGCACGGTTGCCAACGTGTTCGGCACGTCTACGGCATCGCCATGCACGGTTGCCGACGTGTTCGGCACGTCTACGGCTCGCCATGCACGGTCGCCGACGTGTTCGGCACGTCTACGGCATCGTCGGGCACGGTTGCCAACGTGTTCGGCACGTCTACGGCATCGTCGGGCACGGTTGCCAACGTGTTCGGCACGTCTACGGCTCGCCAGGCACGGTTGCCAACGTGTTCGGCACGTCTACGGCATCGCCATGCACGGTTGCCGACGTGTTCGGCACGTCTGCGGCATCGTCGGGCACGGTTGCCGACGTGTTCGGCACGTCTACGGCATGGCCAGGCACGGTTGCCAACGTGTTCGGCACGTCTACGGCATCGTCGGGCACGGTTGCCAACGTGTTCGGCACGTCTACGGCATCGTCGGGCACGGTTGCCAACGTGTTCGGCACGTCTACGGCATCGCCATGCACGGTTGCCGACGTGTTTGGCACGTCTACGGTTCGCCATGCACGGTCGCCGACGTGTTCGGCACGTCTACGGCTCGCCATGCACGGTCGCCGACGCGTTCGGCACGTCTACGGCATCGCCAGGCACGGTTGCCGACGTGTTCGGCACGTCTACGGCTCGCCAGGCACGGTTGCCAACGTGTTCGGCACGTCTACGGCATCGTCGGGCACGGTTGCCAACGTGTTCGGCACGTCTACGGCTCGCCAGGCACGGTTGCCAACGTGTTCGGCACGTCTACGGCATCGCCATGCACGGTTGCCGACGTGTTTGGCACGTCTACGGCTCGCCATGCACGGTTGCCAACGTGTTTGGCACGTCTACGGCTCGCCATGCACGGTCGCCGACGTGTTCGGCACGTCTACGGCATCGTCGGGCACGGTTGCCAACGTGTTCGGCACGTCTACGGCATCGTCGGGCACGGTTGCCAACGTGTTCGGCACGTCTACGGCATCGTCGGGCACGGTTGCCGACGTGTTCGGCACGTCTACGGCTCGCCAGGCACGGTTGCCAACGTGTTCGGCACGTCTACGGCATCGTCGGGCACGGTTGCCAACGTGTTCGGCACGTCTACGGCATCGTCGGGCACGGTTGCCAACGTGTTCGGCACGTCTACGGCTCGCCAGGCACGGTTGCCGACGTGTTCGGCACGTCTACGGCTCGCCAGGCACGGTCGCCGACGTGTTCGGCACGTCTACGGCATCGTCGGGCACGGTTGCCAACGTGTTCGGCACGTCTACGGCATCGTCGGGCACGGTTGCCAACGTGTTCGGCACGTCTACGGCATCGTCGGGCACGGTTGCCGACGTGTTCGGCACGTCTACGGCTCGCCAGGCACGGTCGCCGCCGTGTTCGGCACGTCTACGGCTCGCCAGGCACGGTTGCCAACGTGTTCGGCACGTCTACGGCATCGCCATGCACGGTTGCCGACGTGTTCGGCACGTCTACGGCTCGCCATGCACGGTTGCCAACGTGTTTGGCACGTCTACGGCTCGCCATGCACGGTCGCCGACGTGTTCGGCACGTCTACGGCATCGTCGGGCACGGTTGCCAACGTGTTCGGCACGTCTACGGCATCGTCGGGCACGGTTGCCAACGTGTTCGGCACGTCTACGGCATCGCCATGCACGGTTGCCGACGTGTTCGGCACGTCTACGGCTCGCCAGGCACGGTTGCCAACGTGTTCGGCACGTCTACGGCATCGTCGGGCACGGTTGCCAACGTGTTCGGCACGTCTACGGCATCGTCGGGCACGGTTGCCAACGTGTTCGGCACGTCTACGGCATCGCCATGCACGGTTGCCGACGTGTTCGGCACGTCTACGGCATCGTCGGGCACGGTTGCCAACGTGTTCGGCACGTCTACGGCTCGCCAGGCACGGTTGCCAACGTGTTCGGCACGTCTACGGCATCGCCATGCACGGTTGCCGACGTGTTTGGCACGTCTACGGCTCGCCATGCACGGTTGCCAACGTGTTTGGCACGTCTACGGCATCGTCGGGCACGGTTGCCAACGTGTTCGGCACGTCTACGGCATCGTCGGGCACGGTTGCCAACGTGTTCGGCACGTCTACGGCATCGTCGGGCACGGTTGCCAACGTGTTCGGCACGTCTACGGCATCGTCGGGCACGGTTGCCAACGTGTTCGGCACGTCTACGGCTCGCCAGGCACGGTCGCCGACGCGTTCGGCACGTCTACGGCTCGCCATGCACGGTCGCCGACGCGTTCGGCACGTCTACGGCATCGCCAGGCACGGTTGCCGACGTGTTCGGCACGTCTACGGCTCGCCAGGCACGGTTGCCAACGTGTTCGGCACGTCTACGGCATCGTCGGGCACGGTTGCCAACGTGTTCGGCACGTCTACGGCTCGCCAGGCACGGTTGCCAACGTGTTCGGCACGTCTACGGCATCGCCATGCACGGTTGCCGACGTGTTTGGCACGTCTACGGCTCGCCATGCACGGTTGCCAACGTGTTTGGCACGTCTACGGCATCGTCGGGCACGGTTGCCAACGTGTTCGGCACGTCTACGGCATCGTCGGGCACGGTTGCCAACGTGTTCGGCACGTCTACGGCATCGTCGGGCACGGTTGCCAACGTGTTCGGCACGTCTACGGCATCGTCGGGCACGGTTGCCAACGTGTTCGGCACGTCTACGGCATCGCCATGCACGGTTGCCGACGTGTTTGGCACGTCTACGGTTCGCCATGCACGGTCGCCGACGCGTTCGGCACGTCTACGGCATCGCCAGGCACGGTTGCCGACGTGTTCGGCACGTCTACGGCTCGCCAGGCACGGTTGCCAACGTGTTCGGCACGTCTACGGCATCGTCGGGCACGGTTGCCAACGTGTTCGGCACGTCTACGGCTCGCCAGGCACGGTTGCCAACGTGTTCGGCACGTCTACGGCATCGCCATGCACGGTTGCCAACGTGTTCGGCACGTCTACGGCTCGCCATGCACGGTTGCCAACGTGTTCGGCACGTCTACGGCATCGTCGGGCACGGTTGCCAACGTGTTCGGCACGTCTACGGCATCGTCGGGCACGGTTGCCAACGTGTTCGGCACGTCTACGGCATCGCCATGCACGGTTGCCGACGTGTTTGGCACGTCTACGGTTCGCCATGCACGGTCGCCGGCGTGTTCGGCACGTCTACGGCTCGCCATGCACGGTCGCCGACGCGTTCGGCACGTCTACGGCATCGCCAGGCACGGTTGCCGACGTGTTTGGCACGTCTACGGCTCGCCATGCACGGTCGCCGACGTGTTCGGCACGTCTACGGCATCGTCGGGCACGGTTGCCAACGTGTTCGGCACGTCTACGGCATCGTCGGGCACGGTTGCTAACGTGTTCGGCACGTCTACGGCGTCGTCGGGCACGGTTGCCAACGTGTTCGGCACGTCTACGGCATCGCCGGGCACGGTTGCCGACGTGTTCGGCACGTCTACGGCTCGCCAGGCACGGTTGCCAACGTGTTCGGCACGTCTACGGCATCGTCGGGCACGGTTGCCAACGTGTTCGGCACGTCTACGGCATCGTCGGGCACGGTTGCCGACGTGTTCGGCACGTCTACGGCATCGCCAGGCACGGTTGCCGACGTGTTCGGCACGTCTACGGCATCGCCAGGCACGTTTGCCGACGTGATCGGCACGTCTACGGCTCGCCATGCACGGTTGCCGACGTGTTCGGCACGTCTACGGCTCGCCATGCACGGTCGCCGACGCGTTCGGCACGTCTACGGCATCGCCAGGCACGGTTGCCGACGTGTTCGGCACGTCTACGGCTCGCCAGGCACGGTTGCCGACGTGTTCGGCACGTCTACGGCATCGTCGGGCACGGTTGCCAACGTGTTCGGCACGTCTACGGCATCGTCGGGCACGGTTGCCAACGTGTTCGGCACGTCTACGGCATCGCCGGGCACGGTTGCCAACGTGTTCGGCACGTCTACGGCATCGTCGGGCACGGTTGCCAACGTGTTCGGCACGTCTACGGCATCGTCGGGCACGGTTGCCAACGTGTTCGGCTCGTCTACGGCATCGTCGGGAACGGTTGCCAACGTGTTCGGCACGTCTACGGCATCGCCGGGCACGGTTGCCGACGTGTTCGGCACGTCTACGGCTCGCCATGCACGGTTGCCGACGTGTTTGGCACGTCTACGGCTCGCCATGCACGGTCGCCGACGTGTTCGGCACGTCTACGGCTCGCCATGCACGGTCGCCGACGCGTTCGGCACGTCTACGGCATCGCCAGGCACGGTTGCCGACGTGTTCGGCACGTCTACGGCTCGCCAGGCACGGTTGCCAACGTGTTCGGCACGTCTACGGCTTCGCCATGCACGGTCGCCGCCGTGTTCGGCACGTCTACGGCTCGCCAGGCACGGTTGCCAACGTGTTCGGCACGTCTACGGCATCGCCATGCACGGTTGCCGACGTGTTCGGCACGTCTACGGCTCGCCATGCACGGTCGCCGACGTGTTCGGCACGTCTACGGCATCGTCGGGCACGGTTGCCAACGTGTTCGGCACGTCTACGGCATCGTCGGGCACGGTTGCCAACGTGTTCGGCACGTCTACGGCTCGCCAGGCACGGTTGCCAACGTGTTTGGCACGTCTACGGCTCGCCATGCACGGTTGCCAACGTGTTTGGCACGTCTACGGCTCGCCATGCACGGTCGCCGACGTGTTCGGCACGTCTACGGCATCGTCGGGCACGGTTGCCAACGTGTTCGGCACGTCTACGGCATCGTCGGGCACGGTTGCCAACGTGTTCGGCACGTCTACGGCATCGTCGGGCACGGTTGCCAACGTGTTCGGCACGTCTACGGCATCGTCGGGCACGGTTGCCAACGTGTTCGGCACGTCTACGGCATCGCCATGCACGGTTGCCGACGTGTTTGGCACGTCTACGGTTCGCCATGCACGGTCGCCGACGCGTTCGGCACGTCTACGGCATCGCCAGGCACGGTTGCCGACGTGTTCGGCACGTCTACGGCTCGCCAGGCACGGTTGCCAACGTGTTCGGCACGTCTACGGCATCGTCGGGCACGGTTGCCAACGTGTTCGGCACGTCTACGGCATCGTCGGGCACGGTTGCCAACGTGATCGGCACGTCTACGGCTCGCCAGGCACGGTTGCCAACGTGTTCGGCACGTCTACGGCATCGCCATGCACGGTTGCCGACGTGTTTGGCACGTCTACGGCTCGCCATGCACGGTTGCCAACGTGTTTGGCACGTCTACGGCATCGTCGGGCACGGTTGCCAACGTGTTCGGCACGTCTACGGCATCGTCGGGCACGGTTGCCAACGTGTTCGGCACGTCTACGGCATCGTCGGGCACGGTTGCCAACGTGTTCGGCACGTCTACGGCATCGTCGGGCACGGTTGCCAACGTGTTCGGCACGTCTACGGCATCGCCATGCACGGTTGCCGACGTGTTTGGCACGTCTACGGTTCGCCATGCACGGTCGCCGACGCGTTCGGCACGTCTACGGCATCGCCAGGCACGGTTGCCGACGTGTTCGGCACGTCTACGGCTCGCCAGGCACGGTTGCCAACGTGTTCGGCACGTCTACGGCATCGTCGGGCACGGTTGCCAACGTGTTCGGCACGTCTACGGCTCGCCAGGCACGGTTGCCAACGTGTTCGGCACGTCTACGGCATCGCCATGCACGGTTGCCAACGTGTTCGGCACGTCTACGGCTCGCCATGCACGGTTGCCAACGTGTTCGGCACGTCTACGGCATCGTCGGGCACGGTTGCCAACGTGTTCGGCACGTCTACGGCATCGTCGGGCACGGTTGCCAACGTGTTCGGCACGTCTACGGCATCGCCATGCACGGTTGCCGACGTGTTTGGCACGTCTACGGTTCGCCATGCACGGTCGCCGACGTGTTCGGCACGTCTACGGCTCGCCATGCACGGTCGCCGACGCGTTCGGCACGTCTACGGCATCGCCAGGCACGGTTGCCGACGTGTTTGGCACGTCTACGGCTCGCCATGCACGGTCGCCGACGTGTTCGGCACGTCTACGGCATCGTCGGGCACGGTTGCCAACGTGTTCGGCACGTCTACGGCATCGTCGGGCACGGTTGCTAACGTGTTCGGCACGTCTACGGCGTCGTCGGGCACGGTTGCCAACGTGTTCGGCACGTCTACGGCATCGCCGGGCACGGTTGCCGACGTGTTCGGCACGTCTACGGCTCGCCAGGCACGGTTGCCAACGTGTTCGGCACGTCTACGTCATCGTCGGGCACGGTTGCCAACGTGTTCGGCACGTCTACGGCATCGTCGGGCACGGTTGCCGACGTGTTCGGCACGTCTACGGCATCGCCAGGCACGGTTGCCGACGTGTTCGGCACGTCTACGGCATCGCCAGGCACGGTTGCCGACGTGTTCGGCACGTCTACGGCTCGCCATGCACGGTTGCCGACGTGTTCGGCACGTCTACGGCTCGCCATGCACGGTCGCCGACGCGTTCGGCACGTCTACGGCATCGCCAGGCACGGTTGCCGACGTGTTCGGCACGTCTACGGCTCGCCAGGCACGGTTGCCGACGTGTTCGGCACGTCTACGGCATCGTCGGGCACGGTTGCCAACGTGTTCGGCACGTCTACGGCATCGTCGGGCACGGTTGCCAACGTGTTCGGCACGTCTACGGCATCGCCGGGCACGGTTGCCAACGTGTTCGGCACGTCTACGGCATCGTCGGGCACGGTTGCCAACGTGTTCGGCACGTCTACGGCATCGTCGGGCACGGTTGCCAACGTGTTCGGCTCGTCTACGGCATCGTCGGGAACGGTTGCCAACGTGTTCGGCACGTCTACGGCATCGCCGGGCACGGTTGCCGACGTGTTCGGCACGTCTACGGCTCGCCATGCACGGTTGCCGACGTGTTTGGCACGTCTACGGCTCGCCATGCACGGTCGCCGACGTGTTCGGCACGTCTACGGCTCGCCATGCACGGTCGCCGACGCGTTCGGCACGTCTACGGCATCGCCAGGCACGGTTGCCGACGTGTTCGGCACGTCTACGGCTCGCCAGGCACGGTTGCCAACGTGTTCGGCACGTCTACGGCTTCGCCATGCACGGTCGCCGCCGTGTTCGGCACGTCTACGGCTCGCCAGGCACGGTTGCCAACGTGTTCGGCACGTCTACGGCTCGCCATGCACGGTCGCCGACGTGTTCGGCACGTCTACGGCATCGTCGGGCACGGTTGCCAACGTGTTCGGCACGTCTACGGCATCGTCGGGCACGGTTGCCAACGTGTTCGGCACGTCTACGGCTCGCCAGGCACGGTTGCCAACGTGTTCGGCACGTCTACGGCATCGCCATGCACGGTTGCCGACGTGTTCGGCACGTCTACGGCTCGCCATGCACGGTCGCCGACGCGTTTGGCACGTCTACGGCTCGCCATGCACGGTTGCCAACGTGTTTGGCACGTCTGCGGCATCGTCGGGCACGGTTGCCGACGTGTTCGGCACGTCTACGGCATGGCCAGGCACGGTTGCCAACGTGTTCGGCACGTCTACGGCATCGTCGGGCACGGTTGCCAACGTGTTCGGCACGTCTACGGCATCGTCGGGCACGGTTGCCAACGTGTTCGGCACGTCTACGGCATCGCCATGCACGGTTGCCGACGTGTTTGGCACGTCTACGGTTCGCCATGCACGGTCGCCGACGTGTTCGGCACGTCTACGGCTCGCCATGCACGGTCGCCGACGCGTTCGGCACGTCTACGGCATCGCCAGGCACGGTTGCCGACGTGTTTGGCACGTCTACGGCTCGCCATGCACGGTCGCCGACGTGTTCGGCACGTCTACGGCATCGTCGGGCACGGTTGCCAACGTGTTCGGCACGTCTACGGCATCGTCGGGCACGGTTGCTAACGTGCTCGGCACGTCTACGGCGTCGTCGGGCACGGTTGCCAACGTGTTCGGCACGTCTACGGCATCGCCGGGCACGGTTGCCGACGTGTTCGGCACGTCTACGGCTCGCCAGGCACGGTTGCCAACGTGTTCGGCACGTCTACGGCATCGTCGGGCACGGTTGCCAACGTGTTCGGCACGTCTACGGCATCGTCGGGCACGGTTGCCGACGTGTTCGGCACGTCTACGGCATCGCCAGGCACGGTTGCCGACGTGTTCGGCACGTCTACGGCATCGCCAGGCACGGTTGCCGACGTGTTCGGCACGTCTACGGCTCGCCATGCACGGTTGCCGACGTGTTCGGCACGTCTACGGCTCGCCATGCACGGTCGCCGACGCGTTCGGCACGTCTACGGCATCGCCAGGCACGGTTGCCGACGTGTTCGGCACGTCTACGGCTCGCCAGGCACGGTTGCCGACGTGTTCGGCACGTCTACGGCATCGTCGGGCACGGTTGCCAACGTGTTCGGCACGTCTACGGCATCGTCGGGCACGGTTGCCAACGTGTTCGGCACGTCTACGGCATCGCCGGGCACGGTTGCCAACGTGTTCGGCACGTCTACGGCATCGTCGGGCACGGTTGCCAACGTGTTCGGCACGTCTACGGCATCGTCGGGCACGGTTGCCAACGTGTTCGGCACGTCTACGGCATCGTCGGGAACGGTTGCCAACGTGTTCGGCACGTCTACGGCATCGCCGGGCACGGTTGCCGACGTGTTCGGCACGTCTACGGCTCGCCATGCACGGTTGCCGACGTGTTTGGCACGTCTACGGCTCGCCATGCACGGTCGCCGACGTGTTCGGCACGTCTACGGCTCGCCATGCACGGTCGCCGACGCGTTCGGCACGTCTACGGCATCGCCAGGCACGGTTGCCGACGTGTTCGGCACGTCTACGGCTCGCCAGGCACGGTTGCCAACGTGTTCGGCACGTCTACGGCTTCGCCATGCACGGTCGCCGCCGTGTTCGGCACGTCTACGGCTCGCCAGGCACGGTTGCCAACGTGTTCGGCACGTCTACGGCATCGCCATGCACGGTTGCCGACGTGTTCGGCACGTCTACGGCTCGCCATGCACGGTCGCCGACGTGTTCGGCACGTCTACGGCATCGTCGGGCACGGTTGCCAACGTGTTCGGCACGTCTACGGCATCGTCGGGCACGGTTGCCAACGTGTTTGGCACGTCTACGGTTCGCCATGCACGGTCGCCGACGTGTTCGGCACGTCTACGGCTCGCCATGCACGGTCGCCGACGCGTTCGGCACGTCTACGGCATCGCCAGGCACGGTTGCCGACGTGTTTGGCACGTCTACGGCTCGCCATGCACGGTCGCCGACGTGTTCGGCACGTCTACGGCATCGTCGGGCACGGTTGCCAACGTGTTCGGCACGTCTACGGCATCGTCGGGCACGGTTGCTAACGTGTTCGGCACGTCTACGGCATCGTCGGGCACGGTTGCCAACGTGTTCGGCACGTCTACGGCTCGCCAGGCACGGTTGCCAACGTGTTCGGCACGTCTACGGCATCGCCATGCACGGTTGCCGACGTGTTCGGCACGTCTGCGGCATCGTCGGGCACGGTTGCCGACGTGTTCGGCACGTCTACGGCATGGCCAGGCACGGTTGCCAACGTGTTCGGCACGTCTACGGCATCGTCGGGCACGGTTGCCAACGTGTTCGGCACGTCTACGGCATCGTCGGGCACGGTTGCCAACGTGTTCGGCACGTCTACGGCATCGTCGGGCACGGTCGCCGACGCGTTCGGCACGTCTACGGCATCGCCAGGCACGGTTGCCAACGTGTTCGGCACGTCTACGGCTTCGCCATGCACGGTCGCCGCCGTGTTCGGCACGTCTACGGCTCGCCAGGCACGGTTGCCAACGTGTTCGGCACGTCTACGGCATCGCCATGCACGGTTGCCGACGTGTTCGGCACGTCTACGGCTCGCCATGCACGGTCGCCGACGCGTTCGGCACGTCTACGGCATCGTCGGGCACGGTTGCCAACGTGTTCGGCACGTCTACGGCATCGTCGGGCACGGTTGCCAACGTGTTCGGCACGTCTACGGCATCGCCATGCACGGTTGCCGACGTGTTTGGCACGTCTACGGTTCGCCATGCACGGTCGCCGACGCGTTCGGCACGTCTACGGCATCGCCAGGCACGGTTGCCGACGTGTTCGGCACGTCTACGGCTCGCCAGGCACGGTTGCCAACGTGTTCGGCACGTCTACGGCATCGTCGGGCACGGTTGCCAACGTGTTCGGCACGTCTACGGCTCGCCAGGCACGGTTGCCAACGTGTTCGGCACGTCTACGGCATCGCCATGCACGGTTGCCAACGTGTTCGGCACGTCTACGGCTCGCCATGCACGGTTGCCAACGTGTTCGGCACGTCTACGGCATCGTCGGGCACGGTTGCCAACGTGTTCGGCACGTCTACGGCATCGTCGGGCACGGTTGCCAACGTGTTCGGCACGTCTACGGCATCGCCATGCACGGTTGCCGACGTGTTTGGCACGTCTACGGTTCGCCATGCACGGTCGCCGACGTGTTCGGCACGTCTACGGCTCGCCATGCACGGTCGCCGACGCGTTCGGCACGTCTACGGCATCGCCAGGCACGGTTGCCGACGTGTTTGGCACGTCTACGGCTCGCCATGCACGGTCGCCGACGTGTTCGGCACGTCTACGGCATCGTCGGGCACGGTTGCCAACGTGTTCGGCACGTCTACGGCATCGTCGGGCACGGTTGCTAACGTGTTCGGCACGTCTACGGCGTCGTCGGGCACGGTTGCCAACGTGTTCGGCACGTCTACGGCATCGCCGGGCACGGTTGCCGACGTGTTCGGCACGTCTACGGCTCGCCAGGCACGGTTGCCAACGTGTTCGGCACGTCTACGGCATCGTCGGGCACGGTTGCCAACGTGTTCGGCACGTCTACGGCATCGTCGGGCACGGTTGCCGACGTGTTCGGCACGTCTACGGCATCGCCAGGCACGGTTGCCGACGTGTTCGGCACGTCTACGGCATCGCCAGGCACGGTTGCCGACGTGTTCGGCACGTCTACGGCTCGCCATGCACGGTTGCCGACGTGTTCGGCACGTCTACGGCTCGCCATGCACGGTCGCCGACGCGTTCGGCACGTCTACGGCATCGCCAGGCACGGTTGCCGACGTGTTCGGCACGTCTACGGCTCGCCAGGCACGGTTGCCGACGTGTTCGGCACGTCTACGGCATCGTCGGGCACGGTTGCCAACGTGTTCGGCACGTCTACGGCATCGTCGGGCACGGTTGCCAACGTGTTCGGCACGTCTACGGCATCGCCGGGCACGGTTGCCAACGTGTTCGGCACGTCTACGGCATCGTCGGGCACGGTTGCCAACGTGTTCGGCACGTCTACGGCATCGTCGGGCACGGTTGCCAACGTGTTCGGCTCGTCTACGGCATCGTCGGGAACGGTTGCCAACGTGTTCGGCACGTCTACGGCATCGCCGGGCACGGTTGCCGACGTGTTCGGCACGTCTACGGCTCGCCATGCACGGTTGCCGACGTGTTTGGCACGTCTACGGCTCGCCATGCACGGTCGCCGACGTGTTCGGCACGTCTACGGCTCGCCATGCACGGTCGCCGACGCGTTCGGCACGTCTACGGCATCGCCAGGCACGGTTGCCGACGTGTTCGGCACGTCTACGGCTCGCCAGGCACGGTTGCCAACGTGTTCGGCACGTCTACGGCTTCGCCATGCACGGTCGCCGCCGTGTTCGGCACGTCTACGGCTCGCCAGGCACGGTTGCCAACGTGTTCGGCACGTCTACGGCATCGCCATGCACGGTTGCCGACGTGTTCGGCACGTCTACGGCTCGCCATGCACGGTCGCCGACGTGTTCGGCACGTCTACGGCATCGTCGGGCACGGTTGCCAACGTGTTCGGCACGTCTACGGCATCGTCGGGCACGGTTGCCAACGTGTTCGGCACGTCTACGGCTCGCCAGGCACGGTTGCCAACGTGTTCGGCACGTCTACGGCATCGCCATGCACGGTTGCCGACGTGTTCGGCACGTCTACGGCTCGCCATGCACGGTCGCCGACGCGTTTGGCACGTCTACGGCTCGCCATGCACGGTTGCCAACGTGTTTGGCACGTCTACGGCTCGCCATGCACGGTCGCCGACGTGTTCGGCACGTCTACGGCATCGTCGGGCACGGTTGCCAACGTGTTCGGCACGTCTACGGCATCGTCGGGCACGGTTGCCAACGTGTTCGGCACGTCTAGGCATCGTCGGGCACGGTTGCCAACGTGTTCGGCACGTCTACGGCATCGTCGGGCACGGTTGCCAACGTGTTCGGCACGTCTACGGCATCGCCATGCACGGTTGCCGACGTGTTTGGCACGTCTACGGTTCGCCATGCACGGTCGCCGACGTGTTCGGCACGTCTACGGCTCGCCAGGCACGGTTGCCGACGTGTTTGGCACGTCTACGGCTCGCCATGCACGGTTGCCAACGTGTTTGGCACGTCTACGGCTCGCCATGCACGGTCGCCGACGTGTTCGGCACGTCTACGGCATCGTCGGGCACGGTTGCCAACGTGTTCGGCACGTCTACGGCATCGTCGGGCACGGTTGCCAACGTGTTCGGCACGTCTACGGCATCGTCGGGCACGGTTGCCAACGTGTTCGGCACGTCTACGGCATCGCCGGGCACGGTTGCCGACGTGTTCGGCACGTCTACGGCTCGCCATGCACGGTTGCCGACGTGTTTGGCACGTCTACGGCTCGCCATGCACGGTCGCCGACGTGTTCGGCACGTCTACGGCTCGCCATGCACGGTCGCCGACGCGTTCGGCACGTCTACGGCATCGCCAGGCACGGTTGCCGACGTGTTCGGCACGTCTACGGCTCGCCAGGCACGGTTGCCAACGTGTTCGGCACGTCTACGGCTTCGCCATGCACGGTCGCCGTCGTGTTCGGCACGTCTACGGCTCGCCAGGCACGGTTGCCAACGTGTTCGGCACGTCTACGGCATCGCCATGCACGGTTGCCGACGTGTTCGGCACGTCTACGGCTCGCCATGCACGGTCGCCGACGTGTTCGGCACGTCTACGGCATCGTCGGGCACGGTTGCCAACGTGTTCGGCACGTCTACGGCATCGTCGGGCACGGTTGCCAACGTGTTCGGCACGTCTACGGCTCGCCAGGCACGGTTGCCAACGTGTTCGGCACGTCTACGGCATCGCCATGCACGGTTGCCGACGTGTTCGGCACGTCTGCGGCATCGTCGGGCACGGTTGCCGACGTGTTCGGCACGTCTACGGCATGGCCAGGCACGGTTGCCAACGTGTTCGGCACGTCTACGGCATCGTCGGGCACGGTTGCCAACGTGTTCGGCACGTCTACGGCATCGTCGGGCACGGTTGCCAACGTGTTCGGCACGTCTACGGCATCGCCATGCACGGTTGCCGACGTGTTTGGCACGTCTACGGTTCGCCATGCACGGTCGCCGACGTGTTCGGCACGTCTACGGCTCGCCATGCACGGTCGCCGACGCGTTCGGCACGTCTACGGCATCGCCAGGCACGGTTGCCGACGTGTTCGGCACGTCTACGGCTCGCCAGGCACGGTTGCCAACGTGTTCGGCACGTCTACGGCATCGTCGGGCACGGTTGCCAACGTGTTCGGCACGTCTACGGCTCGCCAGGCACGGTTGCCAACGTGTTCGGCACGTCTACGGCATCGCCATGCACGGTTGCCGACGTGTTTGGCACGTCTACGGCTCGCCATGCACGGTTGCCAACGTGTTTGGCACGTCTACGGCTCGCCATGCACGGTCGCCGACGTGTTCGGCACGTCTACGGCATCGTCGGGCACGGTTGCCAACGTGTTCGGCACGTCTACGGCATCGTCGGGCACGGTTGCCAACGTGTTCGGCACGTCTACGGCATCGTCGGGCACGGTTGCCAACGTGTTCGGCACGTCTACCGCATCGCCGGGCACGGTTGCCGACGTGTTCGGCACGTCTACGGCTCGCCATGCACGGTTGCCGACGTGTTTGGCACGTCTACGGCTCGCCATGCACGGTCGCCGACGTGTTCGGCACGTCTACGGCTCGCCATGCACGGTCGCCGACGCGTTCGGCACGTCTACGGCATCGCCAGGCACGGTTGCCGACGTGTTCGGCACGTCTACGGCTCGCCAGGCACGGTTGCCAACGTGTTCGGCACGTCTACGGCATCGTCGGGCACGGTTGCCAACGTGTTCGGCACGTCTACGGCATCGTCGGGCACGGTTGCCAACGTGTTCGGCACGTCTACGGCTCGCCAGGCACGGTTGCCAACGTGTTCGGCACGTCTACGGCTCGCCAGGCACGGTTGCCAACGTGTTCGGCACGTCTACGGCATCGCCATGCACGGTTGCCGACGTGTTTGGCACGTCTACGGCTCGCCATGCACGGTTGCCGACGTGTTTGGCACGTCTACGGCTCGCCATGCACGGTCGCCGACGTGTTCGGCACGTCTACGGCATCGTCGGGCACGGTTGCCAACGTGTTCGGCACGTCTACGGCATCGTCGGGCACGGTTGCCAACGTGTTCGGCACGTCTACGGCATCGTCGGGCACGGTTGCCAACGTGTTCGGCACGTCTACGGCTCGCCAGGCACGGTTGCCAACGTGTTCGGCACGTCTACGGCATCGCCATGCACGGTTGCCGACGTGTTCGGCACGTCTGCGGCATCGTCGGGCACGGTTGCCGACGTGTTCGGCACGTCTACGGCATGGCCAGGCACGGTTGCCAACGTGTTCGGCACGTCTACGGCATCGTCGGGCACGGTTGCCAACGTGTTCGGCACGTCTACGGCATCGTCGGGCACGGTTGCCAACGTGTTCGGCACGTCTACGGCATCGCCATGCACGGTTGCCGACGTGTTCGGCACGTCTACGGCTCGCCATGCACGGTTGCCGACGTGTTTGGCACGTCTACGGCTCGCCATGCACGGTCGCCGACGTGTTCGGCACGTCTACGGCATCGTCGGGCACGGTTGCCAACGTGTTCGGCACGTCTACGGCATCGTCGGGCACGGTTGCCAACGTGTTCGGCACGTCTACGGCTCGCCAGGCACGGTTGCCAACGTGTTCGGCACGTCTACGGCTCGCCAGGCACGGTTGCCAACGTGTTCGGCACGTCTACGGCATCGCCATGCACGGTTGCCGACGTGTTCGGCACGTCTGCGGCATCGTCGGGCACGGTTGCCGACGTGTTCGGCACGTCTACGGCATGGCCAGGCACGGTTGCCAACGTGTTCGGCACGTCTACGGCATCGTCGGGCACGGTTGCCAACGTGTTCGGCACGTCTACGGCATCGCCATGCACGGTTGCCGACGTGTTCGGCACGTCTACGGCTCGCCAGGCACGGTTGCCAACGTGTTCGGCACGTCTACGGCATCGTCGGGCACGGTTGCCAACGTGTTCGGCACGTCTACGGCATCGTCGGGCACGGTTGCCAACGTGTTCGGCACGTCTACGGCTCGCCAGGCACGGTCGCCGACGCGTTCGGCACGTCTACGGCTCGCCATGCACGGTCGCCGACGCGTTCGGCACGTCTACGGCATCGCCAGGCACGGTTGCCGACGTGTTCGGCACGTCTACGGCTCGCCAGGCACGGTTGCCAACGTGTTCGGCACGTCTACGGCATCGTCGGGCACGGTTGCCAACGTGTTCGGCACGTCTACGGCTCGCCAGGCACGGTTGCCAACGTGTTCGGCACGTCTACGGCATCGCCATGCACGGTTGCCGACGTGTTTGGCACGTCTACGGCTCGCCATGCACGGTTGCCAACGTGTTTGGCACGTCTACGGCTCGCCATGCACGGTCGCCGACGTGTTCGGCACGTCTACGGCATCGTCGGGCACGGTTGCCAACGTGTTCGGCACGTCTACGGCATCGTCGGGCACGGTTGCCAACGTGTTCGGCACGTCTACGGCATCGTCGGGCACGGTTGCCAACGTGTTCGGCACGTCTACCGCATCGCCGGGCACGGTTGCCGACGTGTTCGGCACGTCTACGGCATCGTCGGGCACGGTTGCCAACGTGTTCGGCACGTCTACGGCATCGTCGGGCACGGTTGCCAACGTGTTCGGCACGTCTACGGCATCGCCATGCACGGTTGCCGACGTGTTTGGCACGTCTACGGTTCGCCATGCACGGTCGCCGACGTGTTCGGCACGTCTACGGCTCGCCATGCACGGTCGCCGACGCGTTCGGCACGTCTACGGCATCGCCAGGCACGGTTGCCGACGTGTTCGGCACGTCTACGGCATCGTCGGGCACGGTTGCCAACGTGTTCGGCACGTCTACGGCATCGTCGGGCACGGTTGCCAACGTGTTCGGCACGTCTACGGCATCGCCATGCACGGTTGCCGACGTGTTCGGCACGTCTACGGCATCGTCGGGCACGGTTGCCAACGTGTTCGGCACGTCTACGGCATCGCCATGCACGGTTGCCGACGTGTTTGGCACGTCTACGGTTCGCCATGCACGGTCGCCGACGTGTTCGGCACGTCTACGGCTCGCCATGCACGGTCGCCGACGCGTTCGGCACGTCTACGGCATCGCCAGGCACGGTTGCCGACGTGTTCGGCACGTCTACGGCTCGCCAGGCACGGTTGCCAACGTGTTCGGCACGTCTACCGCATCGCCGGGCACGGTCGCCGACGCGTTCGGCACGTCTACGGCATCGCCAGGCACGGTTGCCGACGTGTTCGGCACGTCTACGGCTCGCCAGGCACGGTTGCCAACGTGTTCGGCACGTCTACGGCATCGTCGGGCACGGTTGCCAACGTGTTCGGCACGTCTACGGCATCGTCGGGCACGGTTGCCAACGTGTTCGGCACGTCTACGGCTCGCCAGGCACGGTTGCCAACGTGTTCGGCACGTCTACGGCTCGCCAGGCACGGTTGCCAACGTGTTCGGCACGTCTACGGCATCGCCATGCACGGTTGCCGACGTGTTCGGCACGTCTGCGGCATCGTCGGGCACGGTTGCCGACGTGTTCGGCACGTCTACGGCATGGCCAGGCACGGTTGCCAACGTGTTCGGCACGTCTACGGCATCGTCGGGCACGGTTGCCAACGTGTTCGGCACGTCTACGGCATCGTCGGGCACGGTTGCCAACGTGTTCGGCACGTCTACGGCATCGCCATGCACGGTTGCCGACGTGTTCGGCACGTCTACGGCATCGTCGGGCACGGTTGCCAACGTGTTCGGCACGTCTACGGCATCGCCATGCACGGTTGCCGACGTGTTTGGCACGTCTACGGTTCGCCATGCACGGTCGCCGACGTGTTCGGCACGTCTACGGCTCGCCATGCACGGTCGCCGACGCGTTCGGCACGTCTACGGCATCGCCAGGCACGGTTGCCAACGTGTTCGGCACGTCTACCGCATCGCCGGGCACGGTCGCCGACGCGTTCGGCACGTCTACGGCATCGCCAGGCACGGTTGCCGACGTGTTCGGCACGTCTACGGCTCGCCAGGCACGGTTGCCAACGTGTTCGGCACGTCTACGGCATCGCCAGGCACGGTTGCCGACGTGTTCGGCACGTCTACGGCTCGCCATGCACGGTTGCCAACGTGTTTGGCACGTCTACGGCTCGCCATGCACGGTCGCCGACGTGTTCGGCACGTCTACTGCATCGTCGGGCACGGTTGCCAACGTGTTCGGCACGTCTACGGCATCGTCGGGCACGGTTGCCAACGTGTTCGGCACGTCTACGGCATCGTCGGGCACGGTTGCCAACGTGTTCGGCACGTCTACCGCATCGCCGGGCACGGTCGCCGACGCGTTCGGCACGTCTACGGCATCGCCAGGCACGGTTGCCGACGTGTTCGGCACGTCTACGGCTCGCCAGGCACGGTTGCCAACGTGTTCGGCACGTCTACGGCATCGTCGGGCACGGTTGCCAACGTGTTCGGCACGTCTACGGCATCGTCGGGCACGGTTGCCAACGTGTTCGGCACGTCTACGGCTCGCCAGGCACGGTTGCCAACGTGTTCGGCACGTCTACGGCTCGCCAGGCACGGTTGCCAACGTGTTCTGCACGTCTACGGCATCGCCATGCACGGTTGCCGACGTGTTCGGCACGTCTGCGGCATCGTCGGGCACGGTTGCCGACGTGTTCGGCACGTCTACGGCATGGCCAGGCACGGTTGCCAACGTGTTCGGCACGTCTACGGCATCGTCGGGCACGGTTGCCAACGTGTTCGGCACGTCTACGGCATCGTCGGGCACGGTTGCCAACGTGTTCGGCACGTCTACGGCATCGCCATGCACGGTTGCCGACGTGTTCGGCACGTCTACGGCATCGTCGGGCACGGTTGCCAACGTGTTCGGCACGTCTACGGCATCGCCATGCACGGTTGCCGACGTGTTTGGCACGTCTACGGTTCGCCATGCACGGTCGCCGACGTGTTCGGCACGTCTACGGCTCGCCATGCACGGTCGCCGACGCGTTCGGCACGTCTACGGCATCGCCAGGCACGGTTGCCGACGTGTTCGGCACGTCTACGGCTCGCCAGGCACGGTTGCCAACGTGTTCGGCACGTCTACGGCATCGTCGGGCACGGTTGCCAACGTGTTCGGCACGTCTACGGCTCGCCAGGCACGGTTGCCAACGTGTTCGGCACGTCTACGGCATCGCCATGCACGGTTGCCGACGTGTTTGGCACGTCTACGGCTCGCCATGCACGGTTGCCAACGTGTTTGGCACCTCTACGGCTCGCCATGCACGGTCGCCGACGTGTTCGGCACGTCTACGGCATCGTCGGGCACGGTTGCCAACGTGTTCGGCACGTCTACGGCATCGTCGGGCACGGTTGCCAACGTGTTCGGCACGTCTACGGCATCGTCGGGCACGGTTGCCAACGTGTTCGGCACGTCTACCGCATCGCCGGGCACGGTTGCCGACGTGTTCGGCACGTCTACGGCTCGCCATGCACGGTTGCCGACGTGTTTGGCACGTCTACGGCTCGCCATGCACGGTCGCCGACGTGTTCGGCACGTCTACGGCTCGCCATGCACGGTCGCCGACGCGTTCGGCACGTCTACGGCATCGCCAGGCACGGTTGCCGACGTGTTCGGCACGTCTACGGCTCGCCAGGCACGGTTGCCAACGTGTTCGGCACGTCTACGGCATCGTCGGGCACGGTTGCCAACGTGTTCGGCACGTCTACGGCATCGTCGGGCACGGTTGCCAACGTGTTCGGCACGTCTACGGCTCGCCAGGCACGGTTGCCAACGTGTTCGGCACGTCTACGGCTCGCCAGGCACGGTTGCCAACGTGTTTGGCACGTCTACGGCTCGCCATGCACGGTCGCCGACGTGTTCGGCACGTCTACGGCATCGTCGGGCACGGTTGCCAACGTGTTCGGCACGTCTACGGCATCGTCGGGCACGGTTGCCAACGTGTTCGGCACGTCTACGGCATCGTCGGGCACGGTTGCCAACGTGTTCGGCACGTCTACGGCATCGTCGGGCACGGTTGCCAACGTGTTCGGCACGTCTACGGCATCGCCGGGCACGGCTGCCGACGTGTTCGGCACGTCTACGGCTCGCCATGCACGGTTGCCGACGTGTTTGGCACGTCTACGGCTCGCCATGCACGGTCGCCGACGTGTTCGGCACGTCTACGGCATCGTCGGGCACGGTTGCCAACGTGTTCGGCACGTCTACGGCATCGTCGGGCACGGTTGCCAACGTGTTCGGCACGTCTACGGCTCGCCAGGCACGGTTGCCAACGTGTTCGGCACGTCTACGGCATCGCCATGCACGGTTGCCGACGTGTTCGGCACGTCTGCGGCATCGTCGGGCACGGTTGCCGACGTGTTCGGCACGTCTACGGCATGGCCAGGCACGGTTGCCGACGTGTTCGGCACGTCTACGGCTCGCCAGGCACGGTTGCCGACGTGTTCGGCACGTCTACGGCATCGCCAGGCACGGTTGCCAACGTGTTCGGCACGTCTACGGCATCGTCGGGCACGGTTGCCAACGTGTTCGGCACGTCTACGGCTCGCCATGCACGGTCGCCGACGCGTTCGGCACGTCTACGGCATCGCCATGCACGGTTGCCGACGTGTTTGGCACGTCTACGGCTCGCCATGCACGGTCGCCGACGTGTTCGGCACGTCTACGGCATCGTCGGGCACGGTTGCCAACGTGTTCGGCACGTCTACGGCTCGCCATGCACGGTTGCCGACGTGTTCGGCACGTCTGCGGCATCGTCGGGCACGGTTGCCGACGTGTTCGGCACGTCTACGGCTCGCCATGCACGGTTGCCGACGTGTTTGGCACGTCTACGGCTCGCCATGCACGGTCGCCGACGTGTTCGGCACGTCTACGGCTCGCCATGCACGGTCGCCGACGCGTTCGGCACGTCTACGGCATCGCCAGGCACGGTTGCCGACGTGTTCGGCACGTCTACGGCTCGCCAGGCACGGTTGCCGACGTGTTCGGCACGTCTACGGCTCGCCAGGCACGGTTGCCAACGTGTTCGGCACGTCTACGGCATCGCCATGCACGGTTGCCGACGTGTTCGGCACGTCTGCGGCATCGTCGGGCACGGTTGCCGACGTGTTCGGCACGTCTACGGCTCGCCAGGCACGGTTGCCAACGTGTTCGGCACGTCTACGGCATCGCCATGCACGGTTGCCGACGTGTTCGGCACGTCTACGGCATCGCCAGGCACGGCTGCCGACGTGTTCGGCACGTCTACGGCTCGCCAGGCACGGTTGCCAACGTGTTCGGCACGTCTACGGCATCGCCATGCACGGTTGCCGACGTGTTCGGCACGTCTACGGCTCGCCATGCACGGTCGCCGACGCGTTCGGCACGTCTACGGCATCGCCAGGCACGGTTGCCGACGTGTTCGGCACGTCTACGGCTCGCCAGGCACGGTTGCCGACGTGTTCGGCACGTCTACGGCTCGCCAGGCACGGCTGCCGACGTGTTCGGCACGTCTACGGCTCGCCAGGCACGGTTGCCAACGTGTTCGGCACGTCTACGGCTCGCCATGCACGGTTGCCGACGTGTTCGGCACGTCTGCGGCATCGTCGGGCACGGTTGCCGACGTGTTCGGCACGTCTACGGCTCGCCATGCACGGTTGCCGACGTGTTCGGCACGTCTACGGCTCGCCAGGCACGGTCGCCGACGCGTTCGGCACGTCTACGGCATCGCCAGGCACGGTTGCCGACGTGTTCGGCACGTCTACGGCTCGCCATGCACGGTCGCCGTCGCGTTCGGCACGTCTACGGCATCGCCAGGCACGGTTGCCGACGTGTTCGCCACGTCTACGGCTCGCCAGGCACGGTTGCCGACGTGTTCGGCACGTCTACGGCTCGCCAGGCACGGTTGCCAACGTGTTCGGCACGTCTACGGCATCGCCATGCACGGTTGCCGACGTGTTCGGCACGTCTGCGGCATCGTCGGGCACGGTTGCCGACGTGTTCGGCACGTCTACGGCTCGCCAGGCACGGTTGCCAACGTGTTCGGCACGTCTACGGCATCGCCATGCACGGTTGCCGACGTGTTCGGCACGTCTACGGCATCGCCAGGCACGGTTGCCGACGTGTTCGGCACGTCTACGGCTCGCCAGGCACGGTTGCCAACGTGTTCGGCACGTCTACGGCATCGCCATGCACGGTTGCCGACGTGTTCGGCACGTCTACGGCTCGCCATGCACGGTCGCCGACGCGTTCGGCACGTCTACGGCATCGCCAGGCACGGTTGCCGACGTGTTCGGCACGTCTACGGCTCGCCAGGCACGGTTGCCGACGTGTTCGGCACGTCTACGGCATCGTCGGGCACGGTTGCCAACGTGTTCGGCACGTCTACGGCATCGTCGGGCACGGTTGCCAACGTGTTCGGCACGTCTGCGGCATCGTCGGGCACGGTTGCCGACGTGTTCGGCACGTCTACGGCTCGCCAGGCACGGTCGCCGACGCGTTCGGCACGTCTACGGCATCGCCAGGCACGGTTGCCGACGTGTTCGGCACGTCTACGGCTCGCCATGCACGGTTGCCGACGTGTTCGGCACGTCTGCGGCATCGTCGGGCACGGTTGCCGACGTGTTCGGCACGTCTACGGCTCGCCATGCACGGTTGCCGACGTGTTTGGCACGTCTACGGCTCGCCATGCACGGTCGCCGACGTGTTCGGCACGTCTACGGCTCGCCATGCACGGTCGCCGACGCGTTCGGCACGTCTACGGCATCGCCAGGCACGGTTGCCGACGTGTTCGGCACGTCTACGGCTCGCCAGGCACGGTTGCCGACGTGTTCGGCACGTCTACGGCTCGCCAGGCACGGTTGCCAACGTGTTCGGCACGTCTACGGCATCGCCATGCACGGTTGCCGACGTGTTCGGCACGTCTGCGGCATCGTCGGGCACGGTTGCCGACGTGTTCGGCACGTCTACGGCTCGCCAGGCACGGTTGCCAACGTGTTCGGCACGTCTACGGCATCGCCATGCACGGTTGCCGACGTGTTCGGCACGTCTACGGCATCGCCAGGCACGGCTGCCGACGTGTTCGGCACGTCTACGGCTCGCCAGGCACGGTTGCCAACGTGTTCGGCACGTCTACGGCATCGCCATGCACGGTTGCCGACGTGTTCGGCACGTCTACGGCTCGCCATGCACGGTCGCCGACGCGTTCGGCACGTCTACGGCATCGCCAGGCACGGTTGCCGACGTGTTCGGCACGTCTACGGCTCGCCAGGCACGGTTGCCGACGTGTTCGGCACGTCTACGGCATCGTCGGGCACGGTTGCCAACGTGTTCGGCACGTCTACGGCATCGTCGGGCACGGTCGCCGACGTGTTCGGCACGTCTACGGCTCGCCATGCACGGTCGCCGACGCGTTCGGCACGTCTACGGCATCGCCAGGCACGGTTGCCGACGTGTTCGGCACGTCTACGGCTCGCCAGGCACGGTTGCCAACGTGTTCGGCACGTCTACGGCTCGCCAGGCACGGTTGCCAACGTGTTCGGCACGTCTACGGCATCGTCGGGCACGGTTGCCAACGTGTTCGGCACGTCTACGGCTCGCCAGGCACGGTTGCCAACGTGTTCGGCACGTCTACGGCATCGCCATGCACGGTTGCCGACGTGTTTGGCACGTCTACGGCTCGCCATGCACGGTTGCCAACGTGTTTGGCACGTCTACGGCTCGCCATGCACGGTCGCCGACGTGTTCGGCACGTCTACGGCATCGTCGGGCACGGTTGCCAACGTGTTCGGCACGTCTACGGCATCGTCGGGCACGGTTGCTAACGTGTCCGGCACGTCTACGGCATCGTCGGGCACGGTTGCCAACGTGTTCGGCACGTCTACGGCATCGCCGGGCACGGTTGCCGACGTGTTCGGCACGTCTACGGCTCGCCAGGCACGGTTGCCAACGTGTTCGGCACGTCTACGGCATCGTCGGGCACGGTTGCCAACGTGTTCGGCACGTCTACGGCATCGTCGGGCACGGTTGCCGACGTGTTCGGCACGTCTACGGCATCGCCAGGCACGGTTGCCAACGTGTTCGGCACGTCTACGGCATCGCCAGGCACGGTTGCCGACGTGTTCGGCACGTCTACGGCTCGCCATGCACGGTTGCCGACGTGTTCGGCACGTCTACGGCTCGCCATGCACGGTCGCCGACGCGTTCGGCACGTCTACGGCATCGCCAGGCACGGTTGCCGACGTGTTCGGCACGTCTACGGCTCGCCAGGCACGGTTGCCGACGTGTTCGGCACGTCTACGGCATCGTCGGGCACGGTTGCCAACGTGTTCGGCACGTCTACGGCATCGTCGGGCACGGTTGCCAACGTGTTCGGCACGTCTACGGCTCGCCAGGCACGGTTGCCAACGTGTTCGGCACGTCTACGGCATCGCCATGCACGGTTGCCGACGTGTTCGGCACGTCTGCGGCATCGTCGGGCACGGTTGCCGACGTGTTCGGCACGTCTACGGCTCGCCAGGCACGGTTGCCAACGTGTTCGGCACGTCTACGGCATCGCCATGCACGGTTGCCGACGTGTTCGGCACGTCTACGGCATCGCCAGGCACGGCTGCCGACGTGTTCGGCACGTCTACGGCTCGCCAGGCACGGTTGCCAACGTGTTCGGCACGTCTACGGCATCGCCATGCACGGTTGCCGACGTGTTCGGCACGTCTACGGCTCGCCATGCACGGTCGCCGACGCGTTCGGCACGTCTACGGCATCGCCAGGCACGGTTGCCAACGTGTTCGGCACGTCTACGGCTCGCCATGCACGGTCGCCGACGCGTTCGGCACGTCTACGGCATCGTCGGGCACGGTTGCCAACGTGTTCGGCACGTCTGCGGCATCGTCGGGCACGGTTGCCGACGTGTTCGGCACGTCTACGGCTCGCCAGGCACGGTCGCCGACGCGTTCGGCACGTCTACGGCATCGCCAGGCACGGTTGCCGACGTGTTCGGCACGTCTACGGCTCGCCATGCACGGTTGCCGACGTGTTCGGCACGTCTGCGGCATCGTCGGGCACGGTTGCCGACGTGTTCGGCACGTCTACGGCTCGCCATGCACGGTTGCCGACGTGTTTGGCACGTCTACGGCTCGCCATGCACGGTCGCCGACGTGTTCGGCACGTCTACGGCTCGCCATGCACGGTCGCCGACGCGTTCGGCACGTCTACGGCATCGCCAGGCACGGTTGCCGACGTGTTCGGCACGTCTACGGCTCGCCAGGCACGGTTGCCGACGTGTTCGGCACGTCTACGGCTCGCCAGGCACGGTTGCCAACGTGTTCGGCACGTCTACGGCATCGCCATGCACGGTTGCCGACGTGTTCGGCACGTCTGCGGCATCGTCGGGCACGGTTGCCGACGTGTTCGGCACGTCTACGGCTCGCCAGGCACGGTTGCCAACGTGTTCGGCACGTCTACGGCATCGCCATGCACGGTTGCCGACGTGTTCGGCACGTCTACGGCATCGCCAGGCACGGCTGCCGACGTGTTCGGCACGTCTACGGCTCGCCAGGCACGGTTGCCAACGTGTTCGGCACGTCTACGGCATCGCCATGCACGGTTGCCGACGTGTTCGGCACGTCTACGGCTCGCCATGCACGGTCGCCGACGCGTTCGGCACGTCTACGGCATCGCCAGGCACGGTTGCCGACGTGTTCGGCACGTCTACGGCTCGCCAGGCACGGTTGCCGACGTGTTCGGCACGTCTACGGCATCGTCGGGCACGGTTGCCAACGTGTTCGGCACGTCTACGGCATCGTCGGGCACGGTCGCCGACGTGTTCGGCACGTCTACGGCTCGCCATGCACGGTCGCCGACGCGTTCGGCACGTCTACGGCATCGCCAGGCACGGTTGCCGACGTGTTCGGCACGTCTACGGCTCGCCAGGCACGGTTGCCAACGTGTTCGGCACGTCTACGGCTCGCCAGGCACGGTTGCCAACGTGTTCGGCACGTCTACGGCATCGTCGGGCACGGTTGCCAACGTGTTCGGCACGTCTACGGCTCGCCAGGCACGGTTGCCAACGTGTTCGGCACGTCTACGGCATCGCCATGCACGGTTGCCGACGTGTTTGGCACGTCTACGGCTCGCCATGCACGGTTGCCAACGTGTTTGGCACGTCTACGGCTCGCCATGCACGGTCGCCGACGTGTTCGGCACGTCTACGGCATCGTCGGGCACGGTTGCCAACGTGTTCGGCACGTCTACGGCATCGTCGGGCACGGTTGCTAACGTGTCCGGCACGTCTACGGCATCGTCGGGCACGGTTGCCAACGTGTTCGGCACGTCTACGGCATCGCCGGGCACGGTTGCCGACGTGTTCGGCACGTCTACGGCTCGCCAGGCACGGTTGCCAACGTGTTCGGCACGTCTACGGCATCGTCGGGCACGGTTGCCAACGTGTTCGGCACGTCTACGGCTCGCCATGCACGGTCGCCGACGCGTTCGGCACGTCTACGGCATCGCCAGGCACGGTTGCCGACGTGTTCGGCACGTCTACGGCTCGCCAGGCACGGTTGCCAACGTGTTCGGCACGTCTACGGCATCGTCGGGCACGGTCGCCGACGTGTTCGGCACGTCTACGGCTCGCCATGCACGGTCGCCGACGCGTTCGGCACGTCTACGGCATCGCCAGGCACGGTTGCCGACGTGTTCGGCACGTCTACGGCTCGCCAGGCACGGTTGCCAACGTGTTCGGCACGTCTACGGCTCGCCAGGCACGGTTGCCAACGTGTTCGGCACGTCTACGGCATCGCCATGCACGGTTGCCGACGTGTTTGGCACGTCTACGGCTCGCCATGCACGGTTGCCAACGTGTTTGGCACGTCTACGGCTCGCCATGCACGGTTGCCGACGTGTTCGGCACGTCTACGGCATCGTCGGGCACGGTTGCCAACGTGTTCGGCACGTCTACGGCATCGTCGGGCACGGTTGCCAACGTGTTCGGCACGTCTACGGCTCGCCATGCACGGTCGCCGACGCGTTCGGCACGTCTACGGCATCGCCAGGCACGGTTGCCGACGTGTTCGGCACGTCTACGGCTCGCCAGGCACGGTTGCCAACGTGTTCGGCACGTCTACGGCATCGTCGGGCACGGTCGCCGACGTGTTCGGCACGTCTACGGCTCGCCATGCACGGTCGCCGACGCGTTCGGCACGTCTACGGCATCGCCAGGCACGGTTGCCGACGTGTTCGGCACGTCTACGGCTCGCCAGGCACGGTTGCCAACGTGTTCGGCACGTCTACGGCTCGCCAGGCACGGTTGCCAACGTGTTCGGCACGTCTACGGCATCGCCATGCACGGTTGCCGACGTGTTTGGCACGTCTACGGCTCGCCATGCACGGTTGCCAACGTGTTTGGCACGTCTACGGCTCGCCATGCACGGTTGCCGACGTGTTCGGCACGTCTACGGCATCGTCGGGCACGGTTGCCAACGTGTTCGGCACGTCTACGGCATCGTCGGGCACGGTCGCCGACGTGTTCGGCACGTCTACGGCTCGCCATGCACGGTCGCCGACGCGTTCGGCACGTCTACGGCTCGCCAGGCACGGTTGCCAACGTGTTCGGCACGTCTACGGCTCGCCAGGCACGGTTGCCAACGTGTTCGGCACGTCTACGGCATCGTCGGGCACGGTTGCCAACGTGTTCGGCACGTCTACGGCTCGCCAGGCACGGTTGCCAACGTGTTCGGCACGTCTACGGCATCGCCATGCACGGTTGCCGACGTGTTTGGCACGTCTACGGCTCGCCATGCACGGTTGCCAACGTGTTTGGCACGTCTACGGCTCGCCATGCACGGTCGCCGACGTGTTCGGCACGTCTACGGCATCGTCGGGCACGGTTGCCAACGTGTTCGGCACGTCTACGGCATCGTCGGGCACGGTTGCTAACGTGTTCGGCACGTCTACGGCATCGTCGGGCACGGTTGCCAACGTGTTCGGCACGTCTACGGCATCGCCGGGCACGGTTGCCGACGTGTTCGGCACGTCTACGGCTCGCCAGGCACGGTTGCCGACGTGTTCGGCACGTCTACGGCATCGTCGGGCACGGTTGCCAACGTGTTCGGCACGTCTACGGCATCGTCGGGCACGGTTGCCAACGTGTTCGGCACGTCTACGGCATCGCCGGGCACGGTTGCCAACGTGTTCGGCACGTCTACGGCATCGTCGGGCACGGTTGCCAACGTGTTCGGCACGTCTACGGCATCGTCGGGCACGGTTGCCAACGTGTTCGGCACGTCTACGGCATCGCCAGGCACGGTTGCCGACGTGTTCGGCACGTCTACGGCTCGCCATGCACGGTTGCCGACGTGTTCGGCACGTCTACGGCTCGCCATGCACGGTCGCCGACGCGTTCGGCACGTCTACGGCATCGCCAGGCACGGTTGCCGACGTGTTCGGCACGTCTACGGCTCGCCATGCACGGTCGCCGACGTGTTCGGCACGTCTACGGCATCGTCGGGCACGGTTGCCAACGTGTTCGGCACGTCTACGGCATCGTCGGGCACGGTTGCCAACGTGTTCGGCACGTCTACGGCTCGCCAGGCACGGTTGCCAACGTGTTCGGCACGTCTACGGCATCGCCATGCACGGTTGCCGACGTGTTCGGCACGTCTGCGGCATCGTCGGGCACGGTTGCCGACGTGTTCGGCACGTCTACGGCATGGCCAGGCACGGTTGCCAACGTGTTCGGCACGTCTACGGCATCGTCGGGCACGGTTGCCAACGTGTTCGGCACGTCTACGGCATCGTCGGGCACGGTTGCCAACGTGTTCGGCACGTCTACGGCATCGTCGGGCACGGTCGCCGACGCGTTCGGCACGTCTACGGCATCGCCAGGCACGGTTGCCAACGTGTTCGGCACGTCTACGGCTTCGCCATGCACGGTCGCCGCCGTGTTCGGCACGTCTACGGCTCGCCAGGCACGGTTGCCAACGTGTTCGGCACGTCTACGGCATCGCCATGCACGGTTGCCGACGTGTTCGGCACGTCTACGGCTCGCCATGCACGGTCGCCGACGTGTTCGGCACGTCTACGGCATCGTCGGGCACGGTTGCCAACGTGTTCGGCACGTCTACGGCATCGTCGGGCACGGTTGCCAACGTGTTCGGCACGTCTACGGCTCGCCAGGCACGGTTGCCAACGTGTTCGGCACGTCTACGGCATCGCCATGCACGGTTGCCGACGTGTTCGGCACGTCTGCGGCATCGTCGGGCACGGTTGCCGACGTGTTCGGCACGTCTACGGCATGGCCAGGCACGGTTGCCAACGTGTTCGGCACGTCTACGGCATCGTCGGGCACGGTTGCCAACGTGTTCGGCACGTCTACGGCATCGTCGGGCACGGTTGCCAACGTGTTCGGCACGTCTACGGCATCGCCATGCACGGTTGCCGACGTGTTTGGCACGTCTACGGTTCGCCATGCACGGTCGCCGACGTGTTCGGCACGTCTACGGCTCGCCATACACGGTCGCCGACGCGTTCGGCACGTCTACGGCATCGCCAGGCACGGTTGCCGACGTGTTTGGCACGTCTACGGCTCGCCATGCACGGTCGCCGACGTGTTCGGCACGTCTACGGCATCGTCGGGCACGGTTGCCAACGTGTTCGGCACTCTACGGCATCGTCGGGCACGGTTGCTAACGTGTTCGGCACGTCTACGGCGTCGTCGGGCACGGTTGCCAACGTGTTCGGCACGTCTACGGCATCGCCGGGCACGGTTGCCGACGTGTTCGGCACGTCTACGGCTCGCCAGGCACGGTTGCCAACGTGTTCGGCACGTCTACGGCATCGTCGGGCACGGTTGCCAACGTGTTCGGCACGTCTACGGCATCGTCGGGCACGGTTGCCGACGTGTTCGGCACGTCTACGGCATCGCCAGGCACGGTTGCCGACGTGTTCGGCACGTCTACGGCATCGCCAGGCACGGTTGCCGACGTGTTCGGCACGTCTACGGCTCGCCATGCACGGTTGCCGACGTGTTCGGCACGTCTACGGCTCGCCATGCACGGTCGCCGACGCGTTCGGCACGTCTACGGCATCGCCAGGCACGGTTGCCGACGTGTTCGGCACGTCTACGGCTCGCCAGGCACGGTTGCCGACGTGTTCGGCACGTCTACGGCATCGTCGGGCACGGTTGCCAACGTGTTCGGCACGTCTACGGCATCGTCGGGCACGGTTGCCAACGTGTTCGGCACGTCTACGGCATCGCCGGGCACGGTTGCCAACGTGTTCGGCACGTCTACGGCATCGTCGGGCACGGTTGCCAACGTGTTCGGCACGTCTACGGCATCGTCGGGCACGGTTGCCAACGTGTTCGGCACGTCTACGGCATCGTCGGGAACGGTTGCCAACGTGTTCGGCACGTCTACGGCATCGCCGGGCACGGTTGCCGACGTGTTCGGCACGTCTACGGCTCGCCATGCACGGTTGCCGACGTGTTTGGCACGTCTACGGCTCGCCATGCACGGTCGCCGACGTGTTCGGCACGTCTACGGCTCGCCATGCACGGTCGCCGACGCGTTCGGCACGTCTACGGCATCGCCAGGCACGGTTGCCGACGTGTTCGGCACGTCTACGGCTCGCCAGGCACGGTTGCCAACGTGTTCGGCACGTCTACGGCTTCGCCATGCACGGTCGCCGCCGTGTTCGGCACGTCTACGGCTCGCCAGGCACGGTTGCCAACGTGTTCGGCACGTCTACGGCATCGCCATGCACGGTTGCCGACGTGTTTGGCACGTCTACGGTTCGCCATGCACGGTCGCCGACGTGTTCGGCACGTCTACGGCATCGTCGGGCACGGTTGCCAACGTGTTCGGCACGTCTACGGCATGGCCAGGCACGGTTGCCAACGTGTTCGGCACGTCTACGGCATCGTCGGGCACGGTTGCCAACGTGTTCGGCACGTCTACGGCATCGTCGGGCACGGTTGCCAACGTGTTCGGCACGTCTACGGCATCGCCATGCACGGTTGCCGACGTGTTTGGCACGTCTACGGTTCGCCATGCACGGTCGCCGACGTGTTCGGCACGTCTACGGCTCGCCATGCACGGTCGCCGACGCGTTCGGCACGTCTACGGCATCGCCAGGCACGGTTGCCGACGTGTCCGGCACGTCTACGGCTCGCCAGGCACGGTTGCCAACGTGTTCGGCACGTCTACGGCATCGTCGGGCACGGTTGCCAACGTGTTCGGCACGTCTACGGCTCGCCAGGCACGGTTGCCAACGTGTTCGGCACGTCTACGGCATCGCCATGCACGGTTGCCGACGTGTTTGGCACGTCTACGGTTCGCCATGCACGGTCGCCGACGTGTTTGGCACGTCTACGGCTCGCCATGCACGGTCGCCGACGTGTTCGGCACGTCTACGGCATCGTCGGGCACGGTTGCCAACGTGTTCGGCACGTCTACGGCATCGTCGGGCACGGTTGCCAACGTGTTCGGCACGTCTACGGCATCGTCGGGCACGGTTGCCAACGTGTTCGGCACGTCTACGGCATCGCCATGCACGGTTGCCGACGTGTTCGGCACGTCTGCGGCATCGTCGGGCACGGTTGCCGACGTGTTCGGCACGTCTACGGCATGGCCAGGCACGGTTGCCAACGTGTTCGGCACGTCTACGGCATCGTCGGGCACGGTTGCCAACGTGTTCGGCACGTCTACGGCATCGTCGGGCACGGTTGCCAACGTGTTCGGCACGTCTACGGCATCGCCATGCACGGTTGCCGACGTGTTTGGCACGTCTACGGTTCGCCATGCACGGTCGCCGACGTGTTCGGCACGTCTACGGCTCGCCATGCACGGTCGCCGACGCGTTCGGCACGTCTACGGCATCGCCAGGCACGGTTGCCGACGTGTCCGGCACGTCTACGGCTCGCCAGGCACGGTTGCCAACGTGTTCGGCACGTCTACGGCATCGCCATGCACGGTTGCCGACGTGTTTGGCACGTCTACGGCTCGCCATGCACGGTTGCCAACGTGTTTGGCACGTCTACGGCTCGCCATGCACGGTCGCCGACGTGTTCGGCACGTCTACGGCATCGTCGGGCACGGTTGCCAACGTGTTCGGCACGTCTACGGCATCGTCGGGCACGGTTGCCAACGTGTTCGGCACGTCTACGGCATCGTCGGGCACGGTTGCCAACGTGTTCGGCACGTCTACGGCATCGTCGGGCACGGTTGCCAACGTGTTCGGCACGTCTACGGCATCGCCATGCACGGTTGCCGACGTGTTTGGCACGTCTACGGTTCGCCATGCACGGTCGCCGACGTGTTCGGCACGTCTACGGCTCGCCAGGCACGGTTGCCAACGTGTTCGGCACGTCTACGGCATCGCCATGCACGGTTGCCGACGTGTTTGGCACGTCTACGGCTCGCCATGCACGGTTGCCAACGTGTTTGGCACGTCTACGGCTCGCCATGCACGGTCGCCGACGTGTTCGGCACGTCTACGGCATCGTCGGGCACGGTTGCCAACGTGTTCGGCACGTCTACGGCATCGTCGGGCACGGTTGCCAACGTGTTCGGCACGTCTACGGCATCGTCGGGCACGGTTGCCAACGTGTTCGGCACGTCTACGGCATCGCCGGGCACGGTTGCCGACGTGTTCGGCACGTCTACGGCTCGCCATGCACGGTTGCCGACGTGTTCGGCACGTCTGCGGCATCGTCGGGCACGGTTGCCGACGTGTTCGGCACGTCTACGGCATGGCCAGGCACGGTTGCCAACGTGTTCGGCACGTCTACGGCATCGTCGGGCACGGTTGCCAACGTGTTCGGCACGTCTACGGCATCGTCGGGCACGGTTGCCAACGTGTTCGGCACGTCTACGGCATCGCCATGCACGGTTGCCGACGTGTTTGGCACGTCTACGGTTCGCCATGCACGGTCGCCGACGTGTTCGGCACGTCTACGGCTCGCCATGCACGGTCGCCGACGCGTTCGGCACGTCTACGGCATCGCCAGGCACGGTTGCCGACGTGTTCGGCACGTCTACGGCTCGCCAGGCACGGTTGCCAACGTGTTCGGCACGTCTACGGCATCGTCGGGCACGGTTGCCAACGTGTTCGGCACGTCTACGGCATCGTCGGGCACGGTTGCCAACGTGTTCGGCACGTCTACGGCATCGTCGGGCACGGTTGCCAACGTGTTCGGCACGTCTACGGCATCGTCGGGCACGGTTGCCAACGTGTTCGGCACGTCTACCGCATCGCCGGGCACGGTCGCCGACGCGTTCGGCACGTCTACGGCATCGCCAGGCACGGTTGCCGACGTGTTCGGCACGTCTACGGCTCGCCAGGCACGGTTGCCAACGTGTTCGGCACGTCTACGGCATCGTCGGGCACGGTTGCCAACGTGTTCGGCACGTCTACGGCTCGCCAGGCACGGTTGCCAACGTGTTCGGCACGTCTACGGCTCGCCAGGCACGGTTGCCAACGTGTTCGGCACGTCTACGGCTCGCCAGGCACGGTTGCCAACGTGTTCGGCACGTCTACGGCATCGCCATGCACGGTTGCCGACGTGTTCGGCACGTCTGCGGCATCGTCGGGCACGGTTGCCGACGTGTTCGGCACGTCTACGGCATGGCCAGGCACGGTTGCCAACGTGTTCGGCACGTCTACGGCATCGTCGGGCACGGTTGCCAACGTGTTCGGCACGTCTACGGCATCGTCGGGCACGGTTGCCAACGTGTTCGGCACGTCTACGGCATCGCCATGCACGGTTGCCGACGTGTTCGGCACGTCTACGGCATCGTCGGGCACGGTTGCCAACGTGTTCGGCACGTCTACGGCATCGCCATGCACGGTTGCCGACGTGTTTGGCACGTCTACGGTTCGCCATGCACGGTCGCCGACGTGTTCGGCACGTCTACGGCTCGCCATGCACGGTCGCCGACGCGTTCGGCACGTCTACGGCATCGCCAGGCACGGTTGCCGACGTGTTCGGCACGTCTACGGCTCGCCAGGCACGGTTGCCAACGTGTTCGGCACGTCTACCGCATCGCCGGGCACGGTCGCCGACGCGTTCGGCACGTCTACGGCATCGCCAGGCACGGTTGCCGACGTGTTCGGCACGTCTACGGCTCGCCAGGCACGGTTGCCAACGTGTTCGGCACGTCTACGGCATCGCCAGGCACGGTTGCCGACGTGTTCGGCACGTCTACGGCTCGCCATGCACGGTTGCCAACGTGTTTGGCACGTCTACGGCTCGCCATGCACGGTCGCCGACGTGTTCGGCACGTCTACTGCATCGTCGGGCACGGTTGCCAACGTGTTCGGCACGTCTACGGCATCGTCGGGCACGGTTGCCAACGTGTTCGGCACGTCTACGGCATCGTCGGGCACGGTTGCCAACGTGTTCGGCACGTCTACGGCATCGCCATGCACGGTTGCCGACGTGTTCGGCACGTCTGCGGCATCGTCGGGCACGGTTGCCGACGTGTTCGGCACGTCTACGGCATGGCCAGGCACGGTTGCCGACGTGTTCGGCACGTCTGCGGCATCGTCGGGCACGGTTGCCGACGTGTTCGGCACGTCTACGGCATGGCCAGGCACGGTTGCCAACGTGTTCGGCACGTCTACGGCATCGTCGGGCACGGTTGCCAACGTGTTCGGCACGTCTACGGCATCGTCGGGCACGGTTGCCAACGTGTTCGGCACGTCTACGGCATCGCCATGCACGGTTGCCGACGTGTTCGGCACGTCTACGGCATCGTCGGGCACGGTTGCCAACGTGTTCGGCACGTCTACGGCATCGCCATGCACGGTTGCCGACGTGTTTGGCACGTCTACGGTTCGCCATGCACGGTCGCCGACGTGTTCGGCACGTCTACGGCTCGCCATGCACGGTCGCCGACGCGTTCGGCACGTCTACGGCATCGCCAGGCACGGTTGCCGACGTGTTCGGCACGTCTACGGCTCGCCAGGCACGGTTGCCAACGTGTTCGGCACGTCTACGGCATCGTCGGGCACGGTTGCCAACGTGTTCGGCACGTCTACGGCTCGCCAGGCACGGTTGCCAACGTGTTCGGCACGTCTACGGCATCGCCATGCACGGTTGCCGACGTGTTTGGCACGTCTACGGCTCGCCATGCACGGTTGCCAACGTGTTTGGCACCTCTACGGCTCGCCATGCACGGTCGCCGACGTGTTCGGCACGTCTACGGCATCGTCGGGCACGGTTGCCAACGTGTTCGGCACGTCTACGGCATCGTCGGGCACGGTTGCCAACGTGTTCGGCACGTCTACGGCATCGTCGGGCACGGTTGCCAACGTGTTCGGCACGTCTACCGCATCGCCGGGCACGGTTGCCGACGTGTTCGGCACGTCTACGGCTCGCCATGCACGGTTGCCGACGTGTTTGGCACGTCTACGGCTCGCCATGCACGGTCGCCGACGTGTTCGGCACGTCTACGGCTCGCCATGCACGGTCGCCGACGCGTTCGGCACGTCTACGGCATCGCCAGGCACGGTTGCCGACGTGTTCGGCACGTCTACGGCTCGCCAGGCACGGTTGCCAACGTGTTCGGCACGTCTACGGCATCGTCGGGCACGGTTGCCAACGTGTTCGGCACGTCTACGGCATCGTCGGGCACGGTTGCCAACGTGTTCGGCACGTCTACGGCTCGCCAGGCACGGTTGCCAACGTGTTCGGCACGTCTACGGCTCGCCAGGCACGGTTGCCAACGTGTTTGGCACGTCTACGGCTCGCCATGCACGGTCGCCGACGTGTTCGGCACGTCTACGGCATCGTCGGGCACGGTTGCCGACGTGTTCGGCACGTCTACGGCATCGTCGGGCACGGTTGCCAACGTGTTCGGCACGTCTACGGCATGGCCAGGCACGGTTGCCAACGTGTTCGGCACGTCTACGGCATCGTCGGGCACGGTTGCCAACGTGTTCGGCACGTCTACGGCATCGTCGGGCACGGTTGCCAACGTGTTCGGCACGTCTACGGCATCGCCATGCACGGTTGCCGACGTGTTCGGCACGTCTACGGCTCGCCATGCACGGTTGCCGACGTGTTTGGCACGTCTACGGCTCGCCATGCACGGTCGCCGACGTGTTCGGCACGTCTACGGCATCGTCGGGCACGGTTGCCAACGTGTTCGGCACGTCTACGGCATCGTCGGGCACGGTTGCCAACGTGTTCGGCACGTCTACGGCTCGCCAGGCACGGTTGCCAACGTGTTCGGCACGTCTACGGCTCGCCAGGCACGGTTGCCAACGTGTTCGGCACGTCTACGGCATCGCCATGCACGGTTGCCGACGTGTTCGGCACGTCTGCGGCATCGTCGGGCACGGTTGCCGACGTGTTCGGCACGTCTACGGCATGGCCAGGCACGGTTGCCAACGTGTTCGGCACGTCTACGGCATCGTCGGGCACGGTTGCCAACGTGTTCGGCACGTCTACGGCATCGTCGGGCACGGTTGCCAACGTGTTCGGCACGTCTACGGCTCGCCAGGCACGGTTGCCAACGTGTTCGGCACGTCTACGGCTCGCCAGGCACGGTTGCCAACGTGTTCGGCACGTCTACGGCATCGCCATGCACGGTTGCCAACGTGTTCGGCACGTCTACGGCATCGTCGGGCACGGTTGCCAACGTGTTCGGCACGTCTACGGCATCGTCGGGCACGGTTGCCAACGTGTTCGGCACGTCTACGGCATCGTCGGGCACGGTTGCCAACGTGTTCGGCACGTCTACGGCTCGCCAGGCACGGTCGCCGACGCGTTCGGCACGTCTACGGCTCGCCATGCACGGTCGCCGACGCGTTCGGCACGTCTACGGCATCGCCAGGCACGGTTGCCGACGTGTTCGGCACGTCTACGGCTCGCCAGGCACGGTTGCCAACGTGTTCGGCACGTCTACGGCATCGTCGGGCACGGTTGCCAACGTGTTCGGCACGTCTACGGCTCGCCAGGCACGGTTGCCAACGTGTTCGGCACGTCTACGGCATCGCCATGCACGGTTGCCGACGTGTTTGGCACGTCTACGGTTCGCCATGCACGGTCGCCGACGTGTTCGGCACGTCTACGGCTCGCCATGCACGGTTGCCAACGTGTTTGGCACGTCTACGGCTCGCCATGCACGGTCGCCGACGTGTTCGGCACGTCTACGGCATCGTCGGGCACGGTTGCCAACGTGTTCGGCACGTCTACGGCATCGCCATGCACGGTTGCCGACGTGTTCGGCACGTCTACGGCATCGTCGGGCACGGTTGCCAACGTGTTCGGCACGTCTACGGCATCGCCATGCACGGTTGCCGACGTGTTTGGCACGTCTACGGTTCGCCATGCACGGTCGCCGACGTGTTCGGCACGTCTACGGCTCGCCATGCACGGTCGCCGACGCGTTCGGCACGTCTACGGCATCGCCAGGCACGGTTGCCGACGTGTTCGGCACGTCTACGGCTCGCCAGGCACGGTTGCCAACGTGTTCGGCACGTCTACGGCATCGTCGGGCACGGTTGCCAACGTGTTCGGCACGTCTACGGCTCGCCAGGCACGGTTGCCAACGTGTTCGGCACGTCTACGGCATCGCCATGCACGGTTGCCGACGTGTTCGGCACGTCTACGGCTCGCCAGGCACGGTTGCCAACGTGTTCGGCACGTCTACGGCATCGTCGGGCACGGTTGCCAACGTGTTCGGCACGTCTACGGCATCGTCGGGCACGGTTGCCAACGTGTTCGGCACGTCTACGGCTCGCCAGGCACGGTCGCCGACGCGTTCGGCACGTCTACGGCTCGCCATGCACGGTCGCCGACGCGTTCGGCACGTCTACGGCATCGCCAGGCACGGTTGCCGACGTGTTCGGCACGTCTACGGCTCGCCAGGCACGGTTGCCAACGTGTTCGGCACGTCTACGGCATCGTCGGGCACGGTTGCCAACGTGTTCGGCACGTCTACGGCTCGCCAGGCACGGTTGCCAACGTGTTCGGCACGTCTACGGCATCGCCATGCACGGTTGCCGACGTGTTTGGCACGTCTACGGCTCGCCATGCACGGTTGCCAACGTGTTTGGCACGTCTACGGCTCGCCATGCACGGTCGCCGACGTGTTCGGCACGTCTACGGCATCGTCGGGCACGGTTGCCAACGTGTTCGGCACGTCTACGGCATCGCCATGCACGGTTGCCGACGTGTTCGGCACGTCTACGGCATCGTCGGGCACGGTTGCCAACGTGTTCGGCACGTCTACGGCATCGCCATGCACGGTTGCCGACGTGTTTGGCACGTCTACGGTTCGCCATGCACGGTCGCCGACGTGTTCGGCACGTCTACGGCTCGCCATGCACGGTCGCCGACGCGTTCGGCACGTCTACGGCATCGCCAGGCACGGTTGCCGACGTGTTCGGCACGTCTACGGCTCGCCAGGCACGGTTGCCAACGTGTTCGGCACGTCTACGGCATCGTCGGGCACGGTTGCCAACGTGTTCGGCACGTCTACGGCTCGCCAGGCACGGTTGCCAACGTGTTCGGCACGTCTACGGCATCGCCATGCACGGTTGCCGACGTGTTTGGCACGTCTACGGCTCGCCATGCACGGTTGCCAACGTGTTTGGCACGTCTACGGCTCGCCATGCACGGTCGCCGACGTGTTCGGCACGTCTACTGCATCGTCGGGCACGGTTGCCAACGTGTTCGGCACGTCTACGGCATCGTCGGGCACGGTTGCCAACGTGTTCGGCACGTCTACGGCATCGTCGGGCACGGTTGCCAACGTGTTCGGCACGTCTACCGCATCGCCGGGCACGGTCGCCGACGCGTTCGGCACGTCTACGGCATCGCCAGGCACGGTTGCCGACGTGTTCGGCACGTCTACGGCTCGCCAGGCACGGTTGCCAACGTGTTCGGCACGTCTACGGCATCGTCGGGCACGGTTGCCAACGTGTTCGGCACGTCTACGGCATCGTCGGGCACGGTTGCCAACGTGTTCGGCACGTCTACGGCTCGCCAGGCACGGTTGCCAACGTGTTCGGCACGTCTACGGCTCGCCAGGCACGGTTGCCAACGTGTTCGGCACGTCTACGGCATCGCCATGCACGGTTGCCGACGTGTTCGGCACGTCTGCGGCATCGTCGGGCACGGTTGCCGACGTGTTCGGCACGTCTACGGCATGGCCAGGCACGGTTGCCAACGTGTTCGGCACGTCTACGGCATCGTCGGGCACGGTTGCCAACGTGTTCGGCACGTCTACGGCATCGTCGGGCACGGTTGCCAACGTGTTCGGCACGTCTACGGCATCGCCATGCACGGTTGCCGACGTGTTCGGCACGTCTACGGCATCGTCGGGCACGGTTGCCAACGTGTTCGGCACGTCTACGGCATCGCCATGCACGGTTGCCGACGTGTTTGGCACGTCTACGGTTCGCCATGCACGGTCGCCGACGTGTTCGGCACGTCTACGGCTCGCCATGCACGGTCGCCGACGCGTTCGGCACGTCTACGGCATCGCCAGGCACGGTTGCCGACGTGTTCGGCACGTCTACGGCTCGCCAGGCACGGTTGCCAACGTGTTCGGCACGTCTACGGCATCGCCAGGCACGGTTGCCGACGTGTTCGGCACGTCTACGGCTCGCCATGCACGGTTGCCAACGTGTTTGGCACGTCTACGGCTCGCCATGCACGGTCGCCGACGTGTTCGGCACGTCTACTGCATCGTCGGGCACGGTTGCCAACGTGTTCGGCACGTCTACGGCATCGTCGGGCACGGTTGCCAACGTGTTCGGCACGTCTACGGCATCGTCGGGCACGGTTGCCAACGTGTTCGGCACGTCTACGGCATCGCCATGCACGGTTGCCGACGTGTTCGGCACGTCTGCGGCATCGTCGGGCACGGTTGCCGACGTGTTCGGCACGTCTACGGCATGGCCAGGCACGGTTGCCGACGTGTTCGGCACGTCTGCGGCATCGTCGGGCACGGTTGCCGACGTGTTCGGCACGTCTACGGCATGGCCAGGCACGGTTGCCAACGTGTTCGGCACGTCTACGGCATCGTCGGGCACGGTTGCCAACGTGTTCGGCACGTCTACGGCATCGTCGGGCACGGTTGCCAACGTGTTCGGCACGTCTACGGCATCGCCATGCACGGTTGCCGACGTGTTCGGCACGTCTACGGCATCGTCGGGCACGGTTGCCAACGTGTTCGGCACGTCTACGGCATCGCCATGCACGGTTGCCGACGTGTTTGGCACGTCTACGGTTCGCCATGCACGGTCGCCGACGTGTTCGGCACGTCTACGGCTCGCCATGCACGGTCGCCGACGCGTTCGGCACGTCTACGGCATCGCCAGGCACGGTTGCCGACGTGTTCGGCACGTCTACGGCTCGCCAGGCACGGTTGCCAACGTGTTCGGCACGTCTACGGCATCGTCGGGCACGGTTGCCAACGTGTTCGGCACGTCTACGGCTCGCCAGGCACGGTTGCCAACGTGTTCGGCACGTCTACGGCATCGCCATGCACGGTTGCCGACGTGTTTGGCACGTCTACGGCTCGCCATGCACGGTTGCCAACGTGTTTGGCACCTCTACGGCTCGCCATGCACGGTCGCCGACGTGTTCGGCACGTCTACGGCATCGTCGGGCACGGTTGCCAACGTGTTCGGCACGTCTACGGCATCGTCGGGCACGGTTGCCAACGTGTTCGGCACGTCTACGGCATCGTCGGGCACGGTTGCCAACGTGTTCGGCACGTCTACCGCATCGCCGGGCACGGTTGCCGACGTGTTCGGCACGTCTACGGCTCGCCATGCACGGTTGCCGACGTGTTTGGCACGTCTACGGCTCGCCATGCACGGTCGCCGACGTGTTCGGCACGTCTACGGCTCGCCATGCACGGTCGCCGACGCGTTCGGCACGTCTACGGCATCGCCAGGCACGGTTGCCGACGTGTTCGGCACGTCTACGGCTCGCCAGGCACGGTTGCCAACGTGTTCGGCACGTCTACGGCATCGTCGGGCACGGTTGCCAACGTGTTCGGCACGTCTACGGCATCGTCGGGCACGGTTGCCAACGTGTTCGGCACGTCTACGGCTCGCCAGGCACGGTTGCCAACGTGTTCGGCACGTCTACGGCTCGCCAGGCACGGTTGCCAACGTGTTTGGCACGTCTACGGCATCGCCAGGCACGGTTGCCGACGTGTTCGGCACGTCTACGGCTCGCCAGGCACGGTTGCCAACGTGTTCGGCACGTCTACGGCATCGCCAGGCACGGTTGCCGACGTGTTCGGCACGTCTACGGCTCGCCATGCACGGTTGCCAACGTGTTTGGCACGTCTACGGCTCGCCATGCACGGTCGCCGACGTGTTCGGCACGTCTACGGCATCGCCAGGCACGGTTGCCGACGTGTTCGGCACGTCTACGGCTCGCCAGGCACGGTTGCCAACGTGTTCGGCACGTCTACGGCATCGCCAGGCACGGTTGCCGACGTGTTCGGCACGTCTACGGCTCGCCATGCACGGTTGCCAACGTGTTTGGCACGTCTACGGCTCGCCATGCACGGTCGCCGACGTGTTCGGCACGTCTACTGCATCGTCGGGCACGGTTGCCAACGTGTTCGGCACGTCTACGGCATCGTCGGGCACGGTTGCCAACGTGTTCGGCACGTCTACGGCATCGTCGGGCACGGTTGCCAACGTGTTCGGCACGTCTACGGCATCGCCATGCACGGTTGCCGACGTGTTCGGCACGTCTGCGGCATCGTCGGGCACGGTTGCCGACGTGTTCGGCACGTCTACGGCATGGCCAGGCACGGTTGCCGACGTGTTCGGCACGTCTGCGGCATCGTCGGGCACGGTTGCCGACGTGTTCGGCACGTCTACGGCATGGCCAGGCACGGTTGCCAACGTGTTCGGCACGTCTACGGCATCGTCGTGCACGGTTGCCAACGTGTTCGGCACGTCTACGGCATCGTCGGGCACGGTTGCCAACGTGTTCGGCACGTCTACGGCATCGCCATGCACGGTTGCCGACGTGTTCGGCACGTCTACGGCATCGTCGGGCACGGTTGCCAACGTGTTCGGCACGTCTACGGCATCGCCATGCACGGTTGCCGACGTGTTTGGCACGTCTACGGTTCGCCATGCACGGTCGCCGACGTGTTCGGCACGTCTACGGCATCGTCGGGCACGGTCGCCGACGTGTTCGGCACGTCTACGGCATCGTCGGGCACGGTTGCCAACGTGTTCGGCACGTCTACGGCATCGTCGGGCACGGTTGCCAACGTGTTCGGCACGTCTACGGCATCGCCAGGCACGGTTGCCGACGTGTTCGGCACGTCTACGGCTCGCCAGGCACGGTTGCCAACGTGTTCGGCACGTCTACGGCATCGTCGGGCACGGTTGCCAACGTGTTCGGCACGTCTACGGCATCGCCATGCACGGTTGCCGACGTGTTCGGCACGTCTACGGCATCGTCGGGCACGGTTGCCAACGTGTTCGGCACGTCTACGGCATCGTCGGGCACGGTTGCCAACGTGTTCGGCACGTCTACGGCATCGCCATGCACGGTTGCCGACGTGTTCGGCACGTCTACGGCTCGCCATGCACGGTTGCCGACGTGTTTGGCACGTCTACGGCTCGCCATGCACGGTCGCCGACGTGTTCGGCACGTCTACGGCATCGTCGGGCACGGTTGCCAACGTGTTCGGCACGTCTACGGCATCGTCGGGCACGGTTGCCAACGTGTTCGGCACGTCTACGGCTCGCCAGGCACGGTTGCCAACGTGTTCGGCACGTCTACGGCTCGCCAGGCACGGTTGCCAACGTGTTCGGCACGTCTACGGCATCGCCATGCACGGTTGCCGACGTGTTCGGCACGTCTGCGGCATCGTCGGGCACGGTTGCCGACGTGTTCGGCACGTCTACGGCATGGCCAGGCACGGTTGCCAACGTGTTCGGCACGTCTACGGCATCGTCGGGCACGGTTGCCAACGTGTTCGGCACGTCTACGGCATCGCCAGGCACGGTTGCCGACGTGTTCGGCACGTCTACGGCTCGCCATGCACGGTTGCCAACGTGTTTGGCACGTCTACGGCTCGCCATGCACGGTCGCCGACGTGTTCGGCACGTCTACGGCATCGCCAGGCACGGTTGCCGACGTGTTCGGCACGTCTACGGCTCGCCAGGCACGGTTGCCAACGTGTTCGGCACGTCTACGGCATCGCCAGGCACGGTTGCCGACGTGTTCGGCACGTCTACGGCTCGCCATGCACGGTTGCCAACGTGTTTGGCACGTCTACGGCTCGCCATGCACGGTCGCCGACGTGTTCGGCACGTCTACTGCATCGTCGGGCACGGTTGCCAACGTGTTCGGCACGTCTACGGCATCGTCGGGCACGGTTGCCAACGTGTTCGGCACGTCTACGGCATCGTCGGGCACGGTTGCCAACGTGTTCGGCACGTCTACGGCATCGCCATGCACGGTTGCCGACGTGTTCGGCACGTCTGCGGCATCGTCGGGCACGGTTGCCGACGTGTTCGGCACGTCTACGGCATGGCCAGGCACGGTTGCCGACGTGTTCGGCACGTCTGCGGCATCGTCGGGCACGGTTGCCGACGTGTTCGGCACGTCTACGGCATGGCCAGGCACGGTTGCCAACGTGTTCGGCACGTCTACGGCATCGTCGGGCACGGTTGCCAACGTGTTCGGCACGTCTACGGCATCGTCGGGCACGGTTGCCAACGTGTTCGGCACGTCTACGGCATCGCCATGCACGGTTGCCGACGTGTTCGGCACGTCTACGGCATCGTCGGGCACGGTTGCCAACGTGTTCGGCACGTCTACGGCATCGCCATGCACGGTTGCCGACGTGTTTGGCACGTCTACGGTTCGCCATGCACGGTCGCCGACGTGTTCGGCACGTCTACGGCATCGTCGGGCACGGTCGCCGACGTGTTCGGCACGTCTACGGCATCGTCGGGCACGGTTGCCAACGTGTTCGGCACGTCTACGGCATCGTCGGGCACGGTTGCCAACGTGTTTGGCACGTCTACGGCATCGCCAGGCACGGTTGCCGACGTGTTCGGCACGTCTACGGCTCGCCAGGCACGGTTGCCAACGTGTTCGGCACGTCTACGGCATCGTCGGGCACGGTTGCCAACGTGTTCGGCACGTCTACGGCATCGCCATGCACGGTTGCCGACGTGTTCGGCACGTCTACGGCATCGTCGGGCACGGTTGCCAACGTGTTCGGCACGTCTACGGCATCGTCGGGCACGGTTGCCAACGTGTTCGGCACGTCTACGGCATCGCCATGCACGGTTGCCGACGTGTTCGGCACGTCTACGGCTCGCCATGCACGGTTGCCGACGTGTTTGGCACGTCTACGGCTCGCCATGCACGGTCGCCGACGTGTTCGGCACGTCTACGGCATCGTCGGGCACGGTTGCCAACGTGTTCGGCACGTCTACGGCATCGTCGGGCACGGTTGCCAACGTGTTCGGCACGTCTACGGCTCGCCAGGCACGGTTGCCAACGTGTTCGGCACGTCTACGGCTCGCCAGGCACGGTTGCCAACGTGTTCGGCACGTCTACGGCATCGCCATGCACGGTTGCCGACGTGTTCGGCACGTCTGCGGCATCGTCGGGCACGGTTGCCGACGTGTTCGGCACGTCTACGGCATGGCCAGGCACGGTTGCCAACGTGTTCGGCACGTCTACGGCATCGTCGGGCACGGTTGCCAACGTGTTCGGCACGTCTACGGCATCGTCGGGCACGGTTGCCAACGTGTTCGGCACGTCTACGGCATCGCCATGCACGGTTGCCGACGTGTTCGGCACGTCTACGGCTCGCCAGGCACGGTTGCCAACGTGTTCGGCACGTCTACGGCATCGTCGGGCACGGTTGCCAACGTGTTCGGCACGTCTACGGCATCGTCGGGCACGGTTGCCAACGTGTTCGGCACGTCTACGGCTCGCCAGGCACGGTCGCCGACGCGTTCGGCACGTCTACGGCTCGCCATGCACGGTCGCCGACGCGTTCGGCACGTCTACGGCATCGCCAGGCACGGTTGCCGACGTGTTCGGCACGTCTACGGCTCGCCAGGCACGGTTGCCAACGTGTTCGGCACGTCTACGGCATCGTCGGGCACGGTTGCCAACGTGTTCGGCACGTCTACGGCTCGCCAGGCACGGTTGCCAACGTGTTCGGCACGTCTACGGCATCGCCATGCACGGTTGCCGACGTGTTTGGCACGTCTACGGCTCGCCATGCACGGTTGCCAACGTGTTTGGCACGTCTACGGCTCGCCATGCACGGTCGCCGACGTGTTCGGCACGTCTACGGCATCGTCGGGCACGGTTGCCAACGTGTTTGGCACCTCTACGGCTCGCCATGCACGGTCGCCGACGTGTTCGGCACGTCTACGGCATCGTCGGGCACGGTTGCCAACGTGTTCGGCACGTCTACGGCATCGCCATGCACGGTTGCCGACGTGTTCGGCACGTCTACGGCTCGCCAGGCACGGTTGCCGACGTGTTCGGCACGTCTACGGCTCGCCAGGCACGGTTGCCAACGTGTTCGGCACGTCTACGGCATCGTCGGGCACGGTTGCCAACGTGTTCGGCACGTCTACGGCATCGTCGGGCACGGTTGCCAACGTGTTCGGCACGTCTACGGCATCGTCGGGCACGGTTGCCAACGTGTTCGGCACGTCTACGGCTCGCCAGGCACGGTTGCCAACGTGTTCGGCACGTCTACGGCTCGCCAGGCACGGTTGCCGACGTGTTTGGCACGTCTACGGCTCGCCATGCACGGTTGCCAACGTGTTCGGCACGTCTACGGCATCGTCGGGCACGGTTGCCAACGTGTTCGGCACGTCTACGGCATCGTCGGGCACGGTTGCCAACGTGTTCGGCACGTCTACGGCATCGTCGGGCACGGTTGCCAACGTGTTCGGCACGTCTACGGCTCGCCAGGCACGGTTGCCAACGTGTTCGGCACGTCTACGGCATCGCCATGCACGGTTGCCGACGTGTTCGGCACGTCTGCGGCATCGTCGGGCACGGTTGCCGACGTGTTCGGCACGTCTACGGCATGGCCAGGCACGGTTGCCAACGTGTTCGGCACGTCTACGGCATCGTCGGGCACGGTTGCCAACGTGTTCGGCACGTCTACGGCATCGTCGGGCACGGTTGCCAACGTGTTCGGCACGTCTACGGCATCGCCATGCACGGTTGCCGACGTGTTCGGCACGTCTACGGCTCGCCATGCACGGTTGCCGACGTGTTTGGCACGTCTACGGCTCGCCATGCACGGTCGCCGACGTGTTCGGCACGTCTACGGCATCGTCGGGCACGGTTGCCAACGTGTTCGGCACGTCTACGGCATCGTCGGGCACGGTTGCCAACGTGTTCGGCACGTCTACGGCTCGCCAGGCACGGTTGCCAACGTGTTCGGCACGTCTACGGCTCGCCAGGCACGGTTGCCAACGTGTTCGGCACGTCTACGGCATCGCCATGCACGGTTGCCGACGTGTTCGGCACGTCTGCGGCATCGTCGGGCACGGTTGCCGACGTGTTCGGCACGTCTACGGCATGGCCAGGCACGGTTGCCAACGTGTTCGGCACGTCTACGGCATCGTCGGGCACGGTTGCCAACGTGTTCGGCACGTCTACGGCATCGTCGGGCACGGTTGCCAACGTGTTCGGCACGTCTACGGCATCGCCATGCACGGTTGCCGACGTGTTCGGCACGTCTACGGCTCGCCAGGCACGGTTGCCAACGTGTTCGGCACGTCTACGGCATCGTCGGGCACGGTTGCCAACGTGTTCGGCACGTCTACGGCATCGTCGGGCACGGTTGCCAACGTGTTCGGCACGTCTACGGCTCGCCAGGCACGGTCGCCGACGCGTTCGGCACGTCTACGGCTCGCCATGCACGGTCGCCGACGCGTTCGGCACGTCTACGGCATCGCCAGGCACGGTTGCCGACGTGTTCGGCACGTCTACGGCTCGCCAGGCACGGTTGCCAACGTGTTCGGCACGTCTACGGCATCGTCGGGCACGGTTGCCAACGTGTTCGGCACGTCTACGGCTCGCCAGGCACGGTTGCCAACGTGTTCGGCACGTCTACGGCATCGCCATGCACGGTTGCCGACGTGTTTGGCACGTCTACGGCTCGCCATGCACGGTTGCCAACGTGTTTGGCACGTCTACGGCTCGCCATGCACGGTCGCCGACGTGTTCGGCACGTCTACGGCATCGTCGGGCACGGTTGCCAACGTGTTTGGCACCTCTACGGCTCGCCATGCACGGTCGCCGACGTGTTCGGCACGTCTACGGCATCGTCGGGCACGGTTGCCAACGTGTTCGGCACGTCTACGGCATCGCCATGCACGGTTGCCGACGTGTTCGGCACGTCTACGGCTCGCCAGGCACGGTTGCCAACGTGTTTGGCACGTCTACGGCTCGCCATGCACGGTCGCCGACGTGTTCGGCACGTCTACGGCATCGTCGGGCACGGTTGCCAACGTGTTCGGCACGTCTACGGCATCGCCATGCACGGTTGCCGACGTGTTCGGCACGTCTACGGCATCGTCGGGCACGGTTGCCAACGTGTTCGGCACGTCTACGGCATCGCCATGCACGGTTGCCGACGTGTTTGGCACGTCTACGGTTCGCCATGCACGGTCGCCGACGTGTTCGGCACGTCTACGGCTCGCCATGCACGGTCGCCGACGCGTTCGGCACGTCTACGGCTCGCCAGGCACGGTTGCCAACGTGTTCGGCACGTCTACGGCATCGTCGGGCACGGTTGCCAACGTGTTCGGCACGTCTACGGCTCGCCAGGCACGGTTGCCAACGTGTTCGGCACGTCTACGGCATCGCCATGCACGGTTGCCGACGTGTTTGGCACGTCTACGGCTCGCCATGCACGGTTGCCAACGTGTTTGGCACCTCTACGGCTCGCCATGCACGGTCGCCGACGTGTTCGGCACGTCTACGGCATCGTCGGGCACGGTTGCCAACGTGTTCGGCACGTCTACGGCATCGTCGGGCACGGTTGCCAACGTGTTCGGCACGTCTACGGCATCGTCGGGCACGGTTGCCAACGTGTTCGGCACGTCTACCGCATCGCCGGGCACGGTTGCCGACGTGTTCGGCACGTCTACGGCTCGCCATGCACGGTTGCCGACGTGTTTGGCACGTCTACGGCTCGCCATGCACGGTCGCCGACGTGTTCGGCACGTCTACGGCTCGCCATGCACGGTCGCCGACGCGTTCGGCACGTCTACGGCATCGCCAGGCACGGTTGCCGACGTGTTCGGCACGTCTACGGCTCGCCAGGCACGGTTGCCAACGTGTTCGGCACGTCTACGGCATCGTCGGGCACGGTTGCCAACGTGTTCGGCACGTCTACGGCATCGTCGGGCACGGTTGCCAACGTGTTCGGCACGTCTACGGCTCGCCAGGCACGGTTGCCAACGTGTTCGGCACGTCTACGGCTCGCCAGGCACGGTTGCCAACGTGTTTGGCACGTCTACGGCTCGCCATGCACGGTCGCCGACGTGTTCGGCACGTCTACGGCATCGTCGGGCACGGTTGCCAACGTGTTCGGCACGTCTACGGCATCGTCGGGCACGGTTGCCAACGTGTTCGGCACGTCTACGGCATCGTCGGGCACGGTTGCCAACGTGTTCGGCACGTCTACGGCTCGCCAGGCACGGTTGCCAACGTGTTCGGCACGTCTACGGCATCGCCATGCACGGTTGCCGACGTGTTCGGCACGTCTGCGGCATCGTCGGGCACGGTTGCCGACGTGTTCGGCACGTCTACGGCATGGCCAGGCACGGTTGCCAACGTGTTCGGCACGTCTACGGCATCGTCGGGCACGGTTGCCAACGTGTTCGGCACGTCTACGGCATCGTCGGGCACGGTTGCCAACGTGTTCGGCACGTCTACGGCATCGCCATGCACGGTTGCCGACGTGTTCGGCACGTCTACGGCTCGCCATGCACGGTTGCCGACGTGTTTGGCACGTCTACGGCTCGCCATGCACGGTCGCCGACGTGTTCGGCACGTCTACGGCATCGTCGGGCACGGTTGCCAACGTGTTCGGCACGTCTACGGCATCGTCGGGCACGGTTGCCAACGTGTTCGGCACGTCTACGGCTCGCCAGGCACGGTTGCCAACGTGTTCGGCACGTCTACGGCTCGCCAGGCACGGTTGCCAACGTGTTCGGCACGTCTACGGCATCGCCATGCACGGTTGCCGACGTGTTCGGCACGTCTGCGGCATCGTCGGGCACGGTTGCCGACGTGTTCGGCACGTCTACGGCATGGCCAGGCACGGTTGCCAACGTGTTCGGCACGTCTACGGCATCGTCGGGCACGGTTGCCAACGTGTTCGGCACGTCTACGGCATCGTCGGGCACGGTTGCCAACGTGTTCGGCACGTCTACGGCATCGCCATGCACGGTTGCCGACGTGTTCGGCACGTCTACGGCTCGCCAGGCACGGTTGCCAACGTGTTCGGCACGTCTACGGCATCGTCGGGCACGGTTGCCAACGTGTTCGGCACGTCTACGGCATCGTCGGGCACGGTTGCCAACGTGTTCGGCACGTCTACGGCTCGCCAGGCACGGTCGCCGACGCGTTCGGCACGTCTACGGCTCGCCATGCACGGTCGCCGACGCGTTCGGCACGTCTACGGCATCGCCAGGCACGGTTGCCGACGTGTTCGGCACGTCTACGGCTCGCCAGGCACGGTTGCCAACGTGTTCGGCACGTCTACGGCATCGTCGGGCACGGTTGCCAACGTGTTCGGCACGTCTACGGCTCGCCAGGCACGGTTGCCAACGTGTTCGGCACGTCTACGGCATCGCCATGCACGGTTGCCGACGTGTTTGGCACGTCTACGGCTCGCCATGCACGGTTGCCAACGTGTTTGGCACGTCTACGGCTCGCCATGCACGGTCGCCGACGTGTTCGGCACGTCTACGGCATCGTCGGGCACGGTTGCCAACGTGTTCGGCACGTCTACGGCATCGTCGGGCACGGTTGCCGACGTGTTCGGCACGTCTACGGCTCGCCAGGCACGGTTGCCAACGTGTTCGGCACGTCTACGGCATCGTCGGGCACGGTTGCCAACGTGTTCGGCACGTCTACGGCATCGTCGGGCACGGTTGCCAACGTGTTCGGCACGTCTACGGCTCGCCAGGCACGGTTGCCAACGTGTTCGGCACGTCTACGGCTCGCCAGGCACGGTTGCCAACGTGTTCGGCACGTCTACGGCATCGCCATGCACGGTTGCCGACGTGTTTGGCACGTCTACGGCTCGCCATGCACGGTTGCCGACGTGTTTGGCACGTCTACGGCTCGCCATGCACGGTCGCCGACGTGTTCGGCACGTCTACGGCATCGTCGGGCACGGTTGCCAACGTGTTCGGCACGTCTACTGCATCGTCGGGCACGGTTGCCAACGTGTTCGGCACGTCTACGGCATCGTCGGGCACGGTTGCCAACGTGTTCGGCACGTCTACGGCATCGCCGGGCACGGTTGCCGACGTGTTCGGCACGTCTACGGCTCGCCATGCACGGTTGCCGACGTGTTTGGCACGTCTACGGCTCGCCATGCACGGTCGCCGACGTGTTCGGCACGTCTACGGCATCGTCGGGCACGGTTGCCAACGTGTTCGGCACGTCTACGGCATCGTCGGGCACGGTTGCCAACGTGTTCGGCACGTCTACGGCTCGCCAGGCACGGTTGCCAACGTGTTCGGCACGTCTACGGCTCGCCATGCACGGTCGCCGACGTGTTCGGCACGTCTACGGCATCGTCGGGCACGGTTGCCAACGTGTTCGGCACGTCTACGGCATCGTCGGGCACGGTTGCCAACGTGTTCGGCACGTCTACGGCATCGTCGGGCACGGTTGCCAACGTGTTCGGCACGTCTACCGCATCGCCGGGCACGGTTGCCGACGTGTTCGGCACGTCTACGGCTCGCCATGCACGGTTGCCGACGTGTTTGGCACGTCTACGGCTCGCCATGCACGGTCGCCGACGTGTTCGGCACGTCTACGGCTCGCCATGCACGGTCGCCGACGCGTTCGGCACGTCTACGGCATCGCCAGGCACGGTTGCCGACGTGTTCGGCACGTCTAGGGCTCGCCAGGCACGGTTGCCAACGTGTTCGGCACGTCTACGGCATCGTCGGGCACGGTTGCCAACGTGTTCGGCACGTCTACGGCATCGTCGGGCACGGTTGCCAACGTGCTCGGCACGTCTACGGCTCGCCAGGCACGGTTGCCAACGTGTTCGGCACGTCTACGGCTCGCCAGGCACGGTTGCCAACGTGTTCGGCACGTCTACGGCATCGCCATGCACGGTTGCCGACGTGTTCGGCACGTCTGCGGCATCGTCGGGCACGGTTGCCGACGTGTTCGGCACGTCTACGGCATGGCCAGGCACGGTTGCCAACGTGTTCGGCACGTCTACGGCATCGTCGGGCACGGTTGCCAACGTGTTCGGCACGTCTACGGCATCGTCGGGCACGGTTGCCAACGTGTTCGGCACGTCTACGGCATCGTCGGGCACGGTTGCCAACGTGTTCGGCACGTCTACGGCATCGTCGGGCACGGTTGCCAACGTGTTCGGCACGTCTACGGCTCGCCAGGCACGGTCGCCGACGCGTTCGGCACGTCTACGGCTCGCCATGCACGGTCGCCGACGCGTTCGGCACGTCTACGGCATCGCCAGGCACGGTTGCCGACGTGTTCGGCACGTCTACGGCTCGCCAGGCACGGTTGCCAACGTGTTCGGCACGTCTACGGCATCGTCGGGCACGGTTGCCAACGTGTTCGGCACGTCTACGGCTCGCCAGGCACGGTTGCCAACGTGTTCGGCATGTCTACGGCATCGCCATGCACGGTTGCCGACGTGTTCGGCACGTCTACGGCATGGCCAGGCACGGTTGCCAACGTGTTCGGCACGTCTACGGCATCGCCATGCACGGTTGCCGACGTGTTTGGCACGTCTACGGCTCGCCATGCACGGTTGCCAACGTGTTTGGCACGTCTACGGCTCGCCATGCACGGTCGCCGACGTGTTCGGCACGTCTACGGCATCGTCGGGCACGGTTGCCAACGTGTTCGGCACGTCTACGGCATCGTCGGGCACGGTTGCCAACGTGTTCGGCACGTCTACGGCATCGTCGGGCACGGTTGCCAACGTGTTCGGCACGTCTACCGCATCGCCGGGCACGGTTGCCGACGTGTTCGGCACGTCTACGGCTCGCCATGCACGGTTGCCGACGTGTTTGGCACGTCTACGGCTCGCCATGCACGGTCGCCGACGTGTTCGGCACGTCTACGGCTCGCCATGCACGGTCGCCGACGCGTTCGGCACGTCTACGGCATCGCCAGGCACGGTTGCCGACGTGTTCGGCACGTCTACGGCATCGTCGGGCACGGTTGCCAACGTGTTCGGCACGTCTACGGCATCGTCGGGCACGGTTGCCAACGTGTTCGGCACGTCTACGGCATCGTCGGGCACGGTTGCCAACGTGTTCGGCACGTCTACGGCATCGTCGGGCACGGTTGCCAACGTGTTCGGCACGTCTACCGCATCGCCGGGCACGGTTGCCGACGTGTTCGGCACGTCTACGGCATCGTCGGGCACGGTTGCCAACGTGTTCGGCACGTCTACGGCATCGTCGGGCACGGTTGCCAACGTGTTCGGCACGTCTACGGCATCGCCATGCACGGTTGCCGACGTGTTTGGCACGTCTACGGTTCGCCATGCACGGTCGCCGACGTGTTCGGCACGTCTACGGCTCGCCATGCACGGTCGCCGACGCGTTCGGCACGTCTACGGCATCGCCAGGCACGGTTGCCGACGTGTTCGGCACGTCTACGGCTCGCCAGGCACGGTTGCCAACGTGTTCGGCACGTCTACGGCATCGTCGGGCACGGTTGCCAACGTGTTCGGCACGTCTACGGCTCGCCAGGCACGGTTGCCAACGTGTTCGGCACGTCTACGGCATCGCCATGCACGGTTGCCGACGTGTTTGGCACGTCTACGGCTCGCCATGCACGGTTGCCAACGTGTTTGGCACGTCTACGGCTCGCCATGCACGGTCGCCGACGTGTTCGGCACGTCTACGGCATCGTCGGGCACGGTTGCCAACGTGTTCGGCACGTCTACGGCATCGTCGGGCACGGTTGCCAACGTGTTCGGCACGTCTACGGCATCGTCGGGCACGGTTGCCAACGTGTTCGGCACGTCTACCGCATCGCCGGGCACGGTTGCCGACGTGTTCGGCACGTCTACGGCTCGCCATGCACGGTTGCCGACGTGTTTGGCACGTCTACGGCTCGCCATGCACGGTCGCCGACGTGTTCGGCACGTCTACGGCTCGCCATGCACGGTCGCCGACGCGTTCGGCACGTCTACGGCATCGCCAGGCACGGTTGCCGACGTGTTCGGCACGTCTACGGCTCGCCAGGCACGGATGCCAACGTGTTCGGCACGTCTACGGCATCGTCGGGCACGGTTGCCAACGTGTTCGGCACGTCTACGGCATCGTCGGGCACGGTTGCCAACGTGTTCGGCACGTCTACGGCTCGCCAGGCACGGTTGCCGACGTGTTCGGCACGTCTACGGCATGGCCAGGCACGGTTGCCAACGTGTTCGGCACGTCTACGGCATCGTCGGGCACGGTTGCCAACGTGTTCGGCACGTCTACGGCATCGTCGGGCACGGTTGCCAACGTGTTCGGCACGTCTACGGCATCGTCGGGCACGGTTGCCAACGTGTTCGGCACGTCTACGGCATCGTCGGGCACGGTTGCCAACGTGTTCGGCACGTCTACGGCATCGTCGGGCACGGTTGCCAACGTGTTCGGCACGTCTACGGCTCGCCAGGCACGGTTGCCGACGTGTTCGGCACGTCTACGGCATGGCCAGGCACGGTTGCCAACGTGTTCGGCACGTCTACGGCATCGTCGGGCACGGTTGCCAACGTGTTCGGCACGTCTACGGCATCGTCGGGCACGGTTGCCAACGTGTTCGGCACGTCTACGGCATCGTCGGGCACGGTTGCCAACGTGTTCGGCACGTCTACCGCATCGCCGGGCACGGTTGCCGACGTGTTCGGCACGTCTACGGCTCGCCATGCACGGTTGCCGACGTGTTTGGCACGTCTACGGCTCGCCATGCACGGTCGCCGACGCGTTCGGCACGTCTACGGCATCGCCAGGCACGGTTGCCGACGTGTTCGGCACGTCTACGGCTCGCCAGGCACGGATGCCAACGTGTTCGGCACGTCTACGGCATCGTCGGGCACGGTTGCCAACGTGTTCGGCACGTCTACGGCATCGTCGGGCACGGTTGCCAACGTGTTCGGCACGTCTACGGCTCGCCAGGCACGGTTGCCGACGTGTTCGGCACGTCTACGGCATGGCCAGGCAGGGTTGCCAACGTGTTCGGCACGTCTACGGCATCGTCGGGCACGGTTGCCAACGTGTTCGGCACGTCTACGGCATCGTCGGGCACGGTTGCCAACGTGTTCGGCACGTCTACGGCATCGTCGGGCACGGTTGCCAACGTGTTCGGCACGTCTACGGCTCGCCAGGCACGGTTGCCAACGTGTTCGGCACGTCTACGGCTCGCCAGGCACGGTTGCCAACGTGTTCGGCACGTCTACGGCATCGCCATGCACGGTTGCCGACGTGTTCGGCACGTCTACGGCATCGCCGGGCACGGTTGCCGACGTGTTCGGCACGTCTACGGCTCGCCATGCACGGTTGCCGACGTGTTCGGCACGTCTACGGCATGGCCAGGCACGGTTGCCAACGTGTTCGGCACGTCTACGGCATCGTCGGGCACGGTTGCCAACGTGTTCGGCACGTCTACGGCATCGTCGGGCACGGTTGCCAACGTGTTCGGCACGTCTACGGCATCGTCGGGCACGGTTGCCAACGTGTTCGGCACGTCTACGGCATCGTCGGGCACGGTTGCCAACGTCTTCGGCACGTCTACGGCATCGCCATGCACGGTTGCCGACGTGTTTGGCACGTCTACGGTTCGCCATGCACGGTCGCCGACGTGTTCGGCACGTCTACGGCTCGCCATGCACGGTTGCCAACGTGTTCGGCACGTCTACGGCATCGCCATGCACGGTTGCCGACGTGTTCGGCACGTCTACGGCTCGCCAGGCACGGTTGCCAACGTGTTCGGCACGTCTACGGCATCGTCGGGCACGGTTGCCAACGTGTTCGGCACGTCTACGGCTCGCCAGGCACGGTTGCCAACGTGTTCGGCACGTCTACGGCATCGCCATGCACGGTTGCCGACGTGTTTGGCACGTCTACGGCTCGCCATGCACGGTTGCCAACGTGTTTGGCACGTCTACGGCTCGCCATGCACGGTCGCCGACGTGTTCGGCACGTCTACGGCTCGCCATGCACGGTCGCCGACGTGTTCGGCACGTCTACGGCATCGCCAGGCACGGTTGCCAACGTGTTCGGCACGTCTACGGCATCGTCGGGCACGGTTGCCAACGTGTTCGGCACGTCTACGGCTCGCCAGTCACGGTTGCCAACGTGTTCGGCACGTCTACGGCATCGCCATGCACGGTTGCCGACGTGTTTGGCACGTCTACGGCTCGCCATGCACGGTTGCCAACGTGTTTGGCACGTCTACGGCTCGCCATGCACGGTCGCCGACGTGTTCGGCACGTCTACGGCATCGTCGGGCACGGTTGCCGACGTGTTTGGCACGTCTACGGCTCGCCATGCACGGTTGCCAACGTGTTTGGCACGTCTACGGCTCGCCATGCACGGTTGCCGACGTGTTTGGCACGTCTACGGCTCGCCATGCACGGTCGCCGACGTGTTCGGCACGTCTACGGCTCGCCATGCACGGTCGCCGACGCGTTCGGCACGTCTACGGCATCGTCGGGCACGGTTGCCAACGTGTTCGGCACGTCTACGGCATCGTCGGGCACGGTTGCCAACGTGTTCGGCACGTCTACGGCATCGTCGGGCACGGTTGCCAACGTGTTCGGCACGTCTACGGCATCGTCGGGCACGGTTGCCAACGTGTTCGGCACGTCTACGGCTCGCCAGGCACGGTTGCCAACGTGTTCGGCACGTCTACGGCTCGCCAGGCACGGTTGCCAACGTGTTCGGCACGTCTACGGCATCGCCATGCACGGTTGCCGACGTGTTCGGCACGTCTACGGCATCGCCGGGCACGGTTGCCGACGTGTTCGGCACGTCTACGGCTCGCCATGCACGGTTGCCGACGTGTTTGGCACGTCTACGGCTCGCCATGCACGGTCGCCGACGTGTTCGGCACGTCTACGGCATCGTCGGGCACGGTTGCCAACGTGTTCGGCACGTCTACGGCATCGTCGGGCACGGTTGCCAACGTGTTCGGCACGTCTACGGCATCGTCGGGCACGGTTGCCAACGTGTTCGGCACGTCTACGGCATCGCCGGGCACGGTTGCCGACGTGTTCGGCACGTCTACGGCTCGCCATGCACGGTTGCCGACGTGTTTGGCACGTCTACGGCTCGCCATGCACGGTCGCCGACGTGTTCGGCACGTCTACGGCATCGTCGGGCACGGTTGCCAACATGTTCGGCACGTCTACGGCATCGTCGGGCACGGTTGCCAACGTGTTCGGCACGTCTACGGCTCGCCAGGCACGGTTGCCAACGTGTTCGGCACGTCTACGGCTCGCCAGGCACGGTTGCCAACGTGTTCGGCACGTCTACGGCTCGCCATGCACGGTCGCCGACGTGTTCGGCACGTCTACGGCATCGCCATGCACGGTTGCCGACGTGTTCGGCACGTCTGCGGCATCGTCGGGCACGGTTGCCGACGTGTTCGGCACGTCTACGGCATGGCCAGGCACGGTTGCCAACGTGTTCGGCACGTCTACGGCATCGTCGGGCACGGTTGCCAACGTGTTCGGCACGTCTACGGCATCGTCGGGCACGGTTGCCAACGTGTTCGGCACGTCTACGGCATCGTCATGCACGGTTGCCGACGTGTTCGGCACGTCTACGGCTCGCCATGCACGGTTGCCGACGTGTTTGGCACGTCTACGGCTCGCCATGCACGGTCGCCGACGTGTTCGGCACGTCTACGGCATCGTCGGGCACGGTTGCCAACGTGTTCGGCACGTCTACGGCATCGTCGGGCACGGTTGCCAACGTGTTCGGCACGTCTACGGCTCGCCAGGCACGGTTGCCAACGTGTTCGGCACGTCTACGGCTCGCCAGGCACGGTTGCCAACGTGTTCGGCACGTCTACGGCATCGCCATGCACGGTTGCCGACGTGTTCGGCACGTCTACGGCATCGTCGGGCACGGTTGCCAACGTGTTCGGCACGTCTACGGCATCGTCGGGCACGGTTGCCAACGTGTTCGGCACGTCTACGGCATCGTCGGGCACGGTTGCCAACGTGTTCGGCACGTCTACGGCTCGCCATGCACGGTTGCCGACGTGTTTGGCACGTCTACGGCTCGCCATGCACGGTTGCCGACGTGTTCGGCACGTCTGCGGCATCGTCGGGCACGGTTGCCGACGTGTTCGGCACGTCTACGGCATGGCCAGGCACGGTTGCCAACGTGTTCGGCACGTCTACGGCATCGTCGGGCACGGTTGCCAACGTGTTCGGCACGTCTACGGCATCGTCGGGCACGGTTGCCAACGTGTTCGGCACGTCTACGGCATCGCCATGCACGGTTGCCGACGTGTTCGGCACGTCTACGGCTCGCCAGGCACGGTTGCCAACGTGTTCGGCACGTCTACGGCATCGTCGGGCACGGTTGCCAACGTGTTCGGCACGTCTACGGCATCGTCGGGCACGGTTGCCAACGTGTTCGGCACGTCTACGGCATCGCCATGCACGGTTGCCGACGTGTTCGGCACGTCTACGGCATCGTCGGGCACGGTTGCCAACGTGTTCGGCACGTCTACGGCATCGTCGGGCACGGTTGCCAACGTGTTCGGCACGTCTACGGCTCGCCAGGCACGGTTGCCAACGTGTTCGGCACGTCTACGGCATCGCCATGCACGGTTGCCGACGTGTTCGGCACGTCTGCGGCATCGTCGGGCACGGTTGCCGACGTGTTCGGCACGTCTACGGCATGGCCAGGCACGGTTGCCAACGTGTTCGGCACGTCTACGGCATCGTCGGGCACGGTTGCCAACGTGTTCGGCACGTCTACGGCATCGTCGGGCACGGTTGCCAACGTGTTCGGCACGTCTACGGCATCGCCATGCACGGTTGCCGACGTGTTCGGCACGTCTACGGCTCGCCAGGCACGGTTGCCAACGTGTTCGGCACGTCTACGGCATCGTCGGGCACGGTTGCCAACGTGTTCGGCACGTCTACGGCATCGTCGGGCACGGTTGCCAACGTGTTCGGCACGTCTACGGCTCGCCAGGCACGGTCGCCGACGCGTTCGGCACGTCTACGGCTCGCCATGCACGGTCGCCGACGCGTTCGGCACGTCTACGGCATCGCCAGGCACGGTTGCCGACGTGTTCGGCACGTCTACGGCTCGCTAGGCACGGTTGCCAACGTGTTCGGCACGTCTACGGCATCGTCGGGCACGGTTGCCAACGTGTTCGGCACGTCTGCGGCATCGTCGGGCACGGTTGCCGACGTGTTCGGCACGTCTACGGCATGGCCAGGCACGGTTGCCAACGTGTTCGGCACGTCTACGGCATCGCCATGCACGGTTGCCGACGTGTTCGGCACGTCTACGGCATCGTCGGGCACGGTTGCCAACGTGTTCGGCACGTCTACGGCATCGCCATGCACGGTTGCCGACGTGTTCGGCACGTCTACGGCTCGCCAGGCACGGTTGCCAACGTGTTCGGCACGTCTACGGCATCGTCGGGCACGGTTGCCAACGTGTTCGGCACGTCTACGGCATCGTCGGGCACGGTTGCCAACGTGTTCGGCACGTCTACGGCATCGCCATGCACGGTTGCCGACGTGTTCGGCACGTCTACGGCATCGTCGGGCACGGTTGCCAACGTGTTCGGCACGTCTACGGCATCGTCGGGCACGGTTGCCAACGTGTTCGGCACGTCTACGGCTCGCCAGGCACGGTTGCCAACGTGTTCGGCACGTCTACGGCATCGCCATGCACGGTTGCCGACGTGTTCGGCACGTCTACGGCATCGTCGGGCACGGTTGCCAACGTGTTCGGCACGTCTACGGCATCGTCGGGCACGGTTGCCAACGTGTTCGGCACGTCTACGGCATCGTCGGGCACGGTTGCCAACGTGTTCGGCACGTCTACGGCATCGTCGGGCACGGTTGCCAACGTGTTCGGCACGTCTACGGCATCGCCATGCACGGTTGCCGACGTGTTCGGCACGTCTACGGCTCGCCAGGCACGGTTGCCAACGTGTTCGGCACGTCTACGGCATCGTCGGGCACGGTTGCCAACGTGTTCGGCACGTCTACGGCATCGTCGGGCACGGTTGCCAACGTGTTCGGCACGTCTACGGCTCGCCAGGCACGGTCGCCGACGCGTTCGGCACGTCTACGGCTCGCCATGCACGGTCGCCGACGCGTTCGGCACGTCTACGGCATCGCCAGGCACGGTTGCCAACGTGTTCGGCACGTCTACGGCATCGTCGGGCACGGTTGCCAACGTGTTCGGCACGTCTACGGCATCGTCGGGCACGGTTGCCAACGTGTTCGGCACGTCTACGGCATCGTCGGGCACGGTTGCCAACGTGTTCGGCACGTCTACGGCATCGCCATGCACGGTTGCCGACGTGTTCGGCACGTCTACGGCATCGCCATGCACGGTTGCCGACGTGTTCGGCACGTCTACGGCTCGCCAGGCACGGTTGCCAACGTGTTCGGCACGTCTACGGCATCGTCGGGCACGGTTGCCAACGTGTTCGGCACGTCTACGGCATCGTCGGGCACGGTTGCCAACGTGTTCGGCACGTCTACGGCTCGCCAGGCACGGTCGCCGACGCGTTCGGCACGTCTACGGCATCGTCGGGCACGGTTGCCAACGTGTTCGGCACGTCTACGGCATCGTCGGGCACGGTTGCCAACGTGTTCGGCACGTCTACGGCATCGCCATGCACGGTTGCCGACGTGTTCGGCACGTCTACGGCTCGCCAGGCACGGTTGCCAACGTGTTCGGCACGTCTACGGCATCGTCGGGCACGGTTGCCAACGTGTTCGGCACGTCTACGGCATCGTCGGGCACGGTTGCCAACGTGTTCGGCACGTCTACGGCTCGCCAGGCACGGTCGCCGACGCGTTCGGCACGTCTACGGCTCGCCATGCACGGTCGCCGACGCGTTCGGCACGTCTACGGCATCGCCAGGCACGGTTGCCGACGTGTTCGGCACGTCTACGGCTCGCCAGGCACGGTTGCCAACGTGTTCGGCACGTCTACGGCATCGTCGGGCACGGTTGCCAACGTGTTCGGCACGTCTACGGCTCGCCAGGCACGGTTGCCAACGTGTTCGGCACGTCTACGGCATCGCCATGCACGGTTGCCGACGTGTTCGGCACGTCTACGGCATCGCCAGGCACGGTTGCCGACGTGTTCGGCACGTCTACGGCATCGTCGGGCACGGTTGCCAACGTGTTCGGCACGTCTACGGCATCGTCGGGCACGGTTGCCAACGTGTTCGGCACGTCTACGGCATGGCCAGGCACGGTTGCCAACGTGTTCGGCACGTCTACGGCATCGTCGGGCACGGTTGCCAACGTGTTCGGCACGTCTACGGCATCGTCGGGCACGGTTGCCAACGTGTTCGGCACGTCTACGGCATCGCCGGGCACGGTTGCCGACGTGTTTGGCACGTCTACGGCTCGCCATGCACGGTTGCCGACGTGTTCGGCACGTCTACGGCATCGCCATGCACGGTTGCCGACGTGTTTGGCACGTCTACGGCATCGCCGGGCACGGTTGCCGACGTGTTCGGCACGTCTACGGCTCGCCATGCACGGTTGCCGACGTGTTTGGCACGTCTACGGCTCGCCATGCACGGCCGCCGACGTGTTCGGCACGTCTACGGCTCGCCATGCACGGTTGCCGACGTGTTTGGCACGTCTACGGCATCGTCGGGCACGGTTGCCAACGTGTTCGGCACGTCTACGGCATCGTCGGGCACGGTTGCCAACGTGTTCGGCACGTCTACGGCATCGCCATGCACGGTTGCCGACGTGTTTGGCACGTCTACGGTTCGCCATGCACGGTCGCCGACGTGTTTGGCACGTCTACGGCTCGCCATGCACGGTCGCCGACGTGTTCGGCACGTCTACGGCATCGTCGGGCACGGTTGCCAACGTGTTCGGCACGTCTACGGCTCGCCAGGCACGGTTGCCAACGTGTTCGGCACGTCTACGGCTCGCCAGGCACGGTTGCCAACGTGTTCGGCACGTCTACGGCATCGCCATGCACGGTTGCCGACGTGTTTGGCACGTCTACGGCTCGCCATGCACGGTTGCCAACGTGTTTGGCACGTCTACGGCTCGCCATGCACGGTCGCCGACGTGTTCGGCACGTCTACGGCATCGTCGGGCACGGTTGCCAACGTGTTCGGCACGTCTACGGCTCGCCAGGCACGGTTGCCAACGTGTTCGGCACGTCTACGGCTCGCCAGGCACGGTTGCCAACGTGTTCGGCACGTCTACGGCATCGCCATGCACGGTTGCCGACGTGTTCGGCACGTCTACGGCTCGCCAGGCACGGTTGCCAACGTGTTCGGCACGTCTACGGCATCGCCATGCACGGTTGCCGACGTGTTTGGCACGTCTACGGCTCGCCAGGCACGGTTGCCAACGTGTTCGGCACGTCTACGGCTCGCCATGCACGGTTGCCGACGTGTTTGGCACGTCTACGGCATCGTCGGGCACGGTTGCCAACGTGTTCGGCACGTCTACGGCATCGTCGGGCACGGTTGCCAACGTGTTCGGCACGTCTACGGCATCGCCATGCACGGTTGCCGACGTGTTTGGCACGTCTACGGTTCGCCATGCACGGTCGCCGACGTGTTTGGCACGTCTACGGCTCGCCATGCACGGTCGCCGACGTGTTCGGCACGTCTACGGCATCGTCGGGCACGGTTGCCAACGTGTTCGGCACGTCTACGGCTCGCCAGGCACGGTTGCCAACGTGTTCGGCACGTCTACGGCATCGTCGGGCACGGTTGCCAACGTGTTCGGCACGTCTACGGCTCGCCAGGCACGGTCGCCGACGCGTTCGGCACGTCTACGGCATCGCCAGGCACGGTTGCCGACGTGTTCGGCACGTCTACGGCATCGTCGGGCACGGTTGCCAACGTGTTCGGCACGTCTACGGCATCGCCATGCACGGTTGCCGACGTGTTTGGCACGTCTACGGCTCGCCATGCACGGTTGCCAACGTGTTTGGCACGTCTACGGCTCGCCATGCACGGTCGCCGAAGTGTTCGGCACGTCTACGGCATCGTCGGGCACGGTTGCCAACGTGTTCGGCACGTCTACGGCATCGTCGGGCACGGTTGCCAACGTGTTCGGCACGTCTACGGCTCGCCAGGCACGGTTGCCAACGTGTTCGGCACGTCTACGGCATCGCCATGCACGGTCGCCGACGTGTTCGGCACGTCTACGGCATCGTCGGGCACGGTTGCCAACGTGTTCGGCACGTCTACGGCATCGCCATGCACGGTTGCCAACGTGTTCGGCACGTCTACGGCATCGCCATGCACGGTTGCCGACGTGTTCGGCACGTCTACGGCATCGTCGGGCACGGTTGCCAACGTGTTCGGCACGTCTACGGCATCGTCGGGCACGGTTGCCGACGTGTTCGGCACGTCTGCGGCATCGTCGGGCACGGTTGCCGACGTGTTCGGCACGTCTACGGCATGGCCAGGCACGGTTGCCAACGTGTTCGGCACGTCTACGGCATCGCCAGGCACGGTTGCCGACGTGTTCGGCACGTCTACGGCTCGCCAGGCACGGTTGCCAACGTGTTCGGCACGTCTACGGCATCGTCGGGCACGGTTGCCAACGTGTTCGGCACGTCTACGGCATCGTCGGGCACGGTTGCCAACGTGTTCGGCACGTCTACGGCTCGCCAGGCACGGTTGCCAACGTGTTCGGCACGTCTACGGCTCGCCAGGCACGGTTGCCAACGTGTTCTGCACGTCTACGGCATCGCCATGCACGGTTGCCGACGTGTTCGGCACGTCTGCGGCATCGTCGGGCACGGTTGCCGACGTGTTCGGCACGTCTACGGCATGGCCAGGCACGGTTGCCAACGTGTTCGGCACGTCTACGGCATCGTCGGGCACGGTTGCCAACGTGTTCGGCACGTCTACGGCATCGTCGGGCACGGTTGCCAACGTGTTCGGCACGTCTACGGCATCGCCATGCACGGTTGCCGACGTGTTCGGCACGTCTACGGCATCGTCGGGCACGGTTGCCAACGTGTTCGGCACGTCTACGGCATCGCCATGCACGGTTGCCGACGTGTTTGGCACGTCTACGGTTCGCCATGCACGGTCGCCGACGTGTTCGGCACGTCTACGGCTCGCCATGCACGGTCGCCGACGCGTTCGGCACGTCTACGGCATCGCCAGGCACGGTTGCCGACGTGTTCGGCACGTCTACGGCTCGCCAGGCACGGTTGCCAACGTGTTCGGCACGTCTACGGCATCGTCGGGCACGGTTGCCAACGTGTTCGGCACGTCTACGGCTCGCCAGGCACGGTTGCCAACGTGTTCGGCACGTCTACGGCATCGCCATGCACGGTTGCCGACGTGTTTGGCACCTCTACGGCTCGCCATGCACGGTCGCCGACGTGTTCGGCACGTCTACGGCATCGTCGGGCACGGTTGCCAACGTGTTCGGCACGTCTACGGCATCGTCGGGCACGGTTGCCAACGTGTTCGGCACGTCTACGGCATCGTCGGGCACGGTTGCCAACGTGTTCGGCACGTCTACCGCATCGCCGGGCACGGTTGCCGACGTGTTCGGCACGTCTACGGCTCGCCATGCACGGTTGCCGACGTGTTTGGCACGTCTACGGCTCGCCATGCACGGTCGCCGACGTGTTCGGCACGTCTACGGCTCGCCATGCACGGTCGCCGACGTGTTCGGCACGTCTGCGGCATCGTCGGGCACGGTTGCCGACGTGTTCGGCACGTCTACGGCATGGCCAGGCACGGTTGCCAACGTGTTCGGCACGTCTACGGCATCGTCGGGCACGGTTGCCAACGTGTTCGGCACGTCTACGGCATCGTCGGGCACGGTTGCCAACGTGTTCGGCACGTCTACGGCATCGCCATGCACGGTTGCCGACGTGTTCGGCACGTCTACGGCTCGCCATGCACGGTTGCCGACGTGTTTGGCACGTCTACGGCTCGCCATGCACGGTCGCCGACGTGTTCGGCACGTCTACGGCATCGTCGGGCACGGTTGCCAACGTGTTCGGCACGTCTACGGCATCGCCGGGCACGATTGCCAACGTGTTCGGCACGTCTACGGCTCGCCAGGCACGGTTGCCAACGTGTTCGGCACGTCTACGGCTCGCCAGGCACGGTTGCCAACGTGTTCGGCACGTCTACGGCATCGCCATGCACGGTTGCCGACGTGTTCGGCACGTCTGCGGCATCGTCGGGCACGGTTGCCGGCGTGTTCGGCACGTCTACGGCATCGTCGGGCACGGTTGCCAACGTGTTCGGCACGTCTACGGCATCGTCGGGCACGGTTGCCAACGTGTTCGGCACGTCTACCGCATCGCCGGGCACGGTCGCCGACGCGTTCGGCACGTCTACGGCATCGCCAGGCACGGTTGCCGACGTGTTCGGCACGTCTACGGCTCGCCAGGCACGGTTGCCAACGTGTTCGGCACGTCTACGGCATCGCCAGGCACGGTTGCCGACGTGTTCGGCACGTCTACGGCTCGCCATGCACGGTTGCCAACGTGTTTGGCACGTCTACGGCTCGCCATGCACGGTCGCCGACGTGTTCGGCACGTCTACTGCATCGTCGGGCACGGTTGCCAACGTGTTCGGCACGTCTACGGCATCGTCGGGCACGGTTGCCAACGTGTTCGGCACGTCTACGGCATCGTCGGGCACGGTTGCCAACGTGTTCGGCACGTCTACCGCATCGCCGGGCACGGTCGCCGACGCGTTCGGCACGTCTACGGCATCGCCAGGCACGGTTGCCGACGTGTTCGGCACGTCTACGGCTCGCCAGGCACGGTTGCCAACGTGTTCGGCACGTCTACGGCATCGTCGGGCACGGTTGCCAACGTGTTCGGCACGTCTACGGCATCGTCGGGCACGGTTGCCAACGTGTTCGGCACGTCTACGGCATCGTCGGGCACGGTTGCCAACGTGTTCGGCACGTCTACGGCATCGTCGGGCACGGTTGCCAACGTGTTCGGCACGTCTACGGCTCGCCAGGCACGGTTGCCAACGTGTTCGGCACGTCTACGGCATCGCCATGCACGGTTGCCGACGTGTTCGGCACGTCTGCGGCATCGTCGGGCACGGTTGCCGACGTGTTCGGCACGTCTACGGCATGGCCAGGCACGGTTGCCAACGTGTTCGGCACGTCTACGGCATCGTCGGGCACGGTTGCCAACGTGTTCGGCACGTCTACGGCATCGTCGGGCACGGTTGCCAACGTGTTCGGCACGTCTACGGCATCGCCATGCACGGTTGCCGACGTGTTCGGCACGTCTACGGCTCGCCATGCACGGTTGCCGACGTGTTTGGCACGTCTACGGCTCGCCATGCACGGTCGCCGACGTGTTCGGCACGTCTACGGCATCGTCGGGCACGGTTGCCAACGTGTTCGGCACGTCTACGGCATCGTCGGGCACGGTTGCCAACGTGTTCGGCACGTCTACGGCTCGCCAGGCACGGTTGCCAACGTGTTCGGCACGTCTACGGCTCGCCAGGCACGGTTGCCAACGTGTTCGGCACGTCTACGGCATCGCCATGCACGGTTGCCGACGTGTTCGGCACGTCTGCGGCATCGTCGGGCACGGTTGCCGACGTGTTCGGCACGTCTACGGCATGGCCAGGCACGGTTGCCAACGTGTTCGGCACGTCTACGGCATCGTCGGGCACGGTTGCCAACGTGTTCGGCACGTCTACGGCATCGCCATGCACGGTTGCCGACGTGTTCGGCACGTCTACGGCTCGCCAGGCACGGTTGCCAACGTGTTCGGCACGTCTACGGCATCGTCGGGCACGGTTGCCAACGTGTTCGGCACGTCTACGGCATCGTCGGGCACGGTTGCCAACGTGTTCGGCACGTCTACGGCTCGCCAGGCACGGTCGCCGACGCGTTCGGCACGTCTACGGCTCGCCATGCACTGTCGCCGACGCGTTCGGCACGTCTACGGCATCGCCAGGCACGGTTGCCGACGTGTTCGGCACGTCTACGGCATCGTCGGGCACGGTTGCCAACGTGTTCGGCACGTCTACGGCTCGCCAGGCACGGTTGCCAACGTGTTCGGCACGTCTACGGCATCGCCATGCACGGTTGCCGACGTGTTTGGCACGTCTACGGCTCGCCATGCACGGTTGCCAACGTGTTTGGCACGTCTACGGCTCGCCATGCACGGTCGCCGAAGTGTTCGGCACGTCTACGGCATCGTCGGGCACGGTTGCCAACGTGTTCGGCACGTCTACGGCATCGTCGGGCACGGTTGCCAACGTGTTCGGCACGTCTACGGCATCGTCGGGCACGGTTGCCAACGTGTTCGGCACGTCTACCGCATCGCCGGGCACGGTTGCCGACGTGTTCGGCACGTCTACGGCATCGTCGGGCACGGTTGCCAACGTGTTCGGCACGTCTACGGCATCGTCGGGCACGGTTGCCAACGTGTTCGGCACGTCTACGGCATCGCCATGCACGGTTGCCGACGTGTTTGGCACGTCTACGGTTCGCCATGCACGGTCGCCGACGTGTTCGGCACGTCTACGGCTCGCCATGCACGGTCGCCGACGCGTTCGGCACGTCTACGGCATCGCCAGGCACGGTTGCCGACGTGTTCGGCACGTCTACGGCTCGCCAGGCACGGTTGCCAACGTGTTCGGCACGTCTACGGCATCGTCGGGCACGGTTGCCAACGTGTTCGGCACGTCTACGGCTCGCCAGGCACGGTTGCCAACGTGTTCGGCACGTCTACGGCATCGCCATGCACGGTTGCCGACGTGTTTGGCACGTCTACGGCTCGCCATGCACGGTTGCCAACGTGTTTGGCACGTCTACGGCTCGCCATGCACGGTCGCCGACGTGTTCGGCACGTCTACTGCATCGTCGGGCACGGTTGCCAACGTGTTCGGCACGTCTACGGCATCGTCGGGCACGGTTGCCAACGTGTTCGGCACGTCTACGGCATCGTCGGGCACGGTTGCCAACGTGTTCGGCACGTCTACGGCATCGTCGGGCACGGTTGCCAACGTGTTCGGCACGTCTACGGCATCGCCATGCACGGTTGCCGACGTGTTCGGCACGTCTACGGCATCGTCGGGCACGGTTGCCAACGTGTTCGGCACGTCTACGGCATCGCCATGCACGGTTGCCGACGTGTTCGGCACGTCTACGGCATCGTCGGGCACGGTTGCCAACGTGTTCGGCACGTCTACGGCATCGCCATGCACGGTTGCCGACGTGTTTGGCACGTCTACGGTTCGCCATGCACGGTCGCCGACGTGTTCGGCACGTCTACGGCTCGCCATGCACGGTCGCCGACGCGTTCGGCACGTCTACGGCATCGCCAGGCACGGTTGCCGACGTGTTCGGCACGTCTACGGCTCGCCAGGCACGGTTGCCAACGTGTTCGGCACGTCTACCGCATCGCCGGGCACGGTCGCCGACGCGTTCGGCACGTCTACGGCATCGCCAGGCACGGTTGCCGACGTGTTCGGCACGTCTACGGCTCGCCAGGCACGGTTGCCAACGTGTTCGGCACGTCTACGGCATCGCCAGGCACGGTTGCCGACGTGTTCGGCACGTCTACGGCTCGCCATGCACGGTTGCCAACGTGTTTGGCACGTCTACGGCTCGCCATGCACGGTCGCCGACGTGTTCGGCACGTCTACTGCATCGTCGGGCACGGTTGCCAACGTGTTCGGCACGTCTACGGCATCGTCGGGCACGGTTGCCAACGTGTTCGGCACGTCTACGGCATCGTCGGGCACGGTTGCCAACGTGTTCGGCACGTCTACCGCATCGCCGGGCACGGTCGCCGACGCGTTCGGCACGTCTACGGCATCGCCAGGCACGGTTGCCGACGTGTTCGGCACGTCTACGGCTCGCCAGGCACGGTTGCCAACGTGTTCGGCACGTCTACGGCATCGTCGGGCACGGTTGCCAACGTGTTCGGCACGTCTACGGCATCGTCGGGCACGGTTGCCAACGTGTTCGGCACGTCTACGGCTCGCCAGGCACGGTTGCCAACGTGTTCGGCACGTCTACGGCTCGCCAGGCACGGTTGCCAACGTGTTCTGCACGTCTACGGCATCGCCATGCACGGTTGCCGACGTGTTCGGCACGTCTGCGGCATCGTCGGGCACGGTTGCCGACGTGTTCGGCACGTCTACGGCATGGCCAGGCACGGTTGCCAACGTGTTCGGCACGTCTACGGCATCGTCGGGCACGGTTGCCAACGTGTTCGGCACGTCTACGGCATCGTCGGGCACGGTTGCCAACGTGTTCGGCACGTCTACGGCATCGCCATGCACGGTTGCCGACGTGTTCGGCACGTCTACGGCATCGTCGGGCACGGTTGCCAACGTGTTCGGCACGTCTACGGCATCGCCATGCACGGTTGCCGACGTGTTTGGCACGTCTACGGTTCGCCATGCACGGTCGCCGACGTGTTCGGCACGTCTACGGCTCGCCATGCACGGTCGCCGACGCGTTCGGCACGTCTACGGCATCGCCAGGCACGGTTGCCGACGTGTTCGGCACGTCTACGGCTCGCCAGGCACGGTTGCCAACGTGTTCGGCACGTCTACGGCATCGTCGGGCACGGTTGCCAACGTGTTCGGCACGTCTACGGCTCGCCAGGCACGGTTGCCAACGTGTTCGGCACGTCTACGGCATCGCCATGCACGGTTGCCGACGTGTTTGGCACGTCTACGGCTCGCCATGCACGGTTGCCAACGTGTTTGGCACCTCTACGGCTCGCCATGCACGGTCGCCGACGTGTTCGGCACGTCTACGGCATCGTCGGGCACGGTTGCCAACGTGTTCGGCACGTCTACGGCATCGTCGGGCACGGTTGCCAACGTGTTCGGCACGTCTACGGCATCGTCGGGCACGGTTGCCAACGTGTTCGGCACGTCTACCGCATCGCCGGGCACGGTTGCCGACGTGTTCGGCACGTCTACGGCTCGCCATGCACGGTTGCCGACGTGTTTGGCACGTCTACGGCTCGCCATGCACGGTCGCCGACGTGTTCGGCACGTCTACGGCTCGCCATGCACGGTCGCCGACGCGTTCGGCACGTCTACGGCATCGCCAGGCACGGTTGCCGACGTGTTCGGCACGTCTACGGCTCGCCAGGCACGGTTGCCAACGTGTTCGGCACGTCTACGGCATCGTCGGGCACGGTTGCCAACGTGTTCGGCACGTCTACGGCATCGTCGGGCACGGTTGCCAACGTGTTCGGCACGTCTACGGCTCGCCAGGCACGGTTGCCAACGTGTTCGGCACGTCTACGGCTCGCCAGGCACGGTTGCCAACGTGTTTGGCACGTCTACGGCTCGCCATGCACGGTCGCCGACGTGTTCGGCACGTCTACGGCATCGTCGGGCACGGTTGCCAACGTGTTCGGCACGTCTACGGCATCGTCGGGCACGGTTGCCAACGTGTTCGGCACGTCTACGGCATCGTCGGGCACGGTTGCCAACGTGTTCGGCACGTCTACGGCTCGCCAGGCACGGTTGCCAACGTGTTCGGCACGTCTACGGCATCGCCATGCACGGTTGCCGACGTGTTCGGCACGTCTGCGGCATCGTCGGGCACGGTTGCCGACGTGTTCGGCACGTCTACGGCATGGCCAGGCACGGTTGCCAACGTGTTCGGCACGTCTACGGCATCGTCGGGCACGGTTGCCAACGTGTTCGGCACGTCTACGGCATCGTCGGGCACGGTTGCCAACGTGTTCGGCACGTCTACGGCTCGCCAGGCACGGTTGCCAACGTGTTCGGCACGTCTACGGCTCGCCAGGCACGGTTGCCAACGTGTTCGGCACGTCTACGGCATCGCCGGGCACGGTTGCCGACGTGTTCGGCACGTCTACGGCTCGCCATGCACGGTTGCCGACGTGTTTGGCACGTCTACGGCTCGCCATGCACGGTCGCCGACGTGTTCGGCACGTCTACGGCTCGCCATGCACGGTCGCCGACGCGTTCGGCACGTCTACGGCATCGCCAGGCACGGTTGCCGACGTGTTCGGCACGTCTACGGCTCGCCAGGCACGGTTGCCAACGTGTTCGGCACGTCTACGGCATCGTCGGGCACGGTTGCCAACGTGTTCGGCACGTCTACGGCATCGTCGGGCACGGTTGCCAACGTGTTCGGCACGTCTACGGCTCGCCAGGCACGGTTGCCAACGTGTTCGGCACGTCTACGGCTCGCCAGGCACGGTTGCCAACGTGTTTGGCACGTCTACGGCTCGCCATGCACGGTCGCCGACGTGTTCGGCACGTCTACGGCATCGTCGGGCACGGTTGCCAACGTGTTCGGCACGTCTACGGCATCGTCGGGCACGGTTGCCAACGTGTTCGGCACGTCTACGGCATCGTCGGGCACGGTTGCCAACGTGTTCGGCACGTCTACGGCTCGCCAGGCACGGTTGCCAACGTGTTCGGCACGTCTACGGCATCGCCATGCACGGTTGCCGACGTGTTCGGCACGTCTGCGGCATCGTCGGGCACGGTTGCCGACGTGTTCGGCACGTCTACGGCATGGCCAGGCACGGTTGCCAACGTGTTCGGCACGTCTACGGCATCGTCGGGCACGGTTGCCAACGTGTTCGGCACGTCTACGGCATCGTCGGGCACGGTTGCCAACGTGTTCGGCACGTCTACGGCTCGCCAGGCACGGTTGCCAACGTGTTCGGCACGTCTACGGCTCGCCAGGCACGGTTGCCAACGTGTTCGGCACGTCTACGGCATCGCCATGCACGGTTGCCGACGTGTTCGGCACGTCTGCGGCATCGTCGGGCACGGTTGCCGGCGTGTTCGGCACGTCTACGGCATCGTCGGGCACGGTTGCCAACGTGTTCGGCACGTCTACCGCATCGCCGGGCACGGTCGCCGACGCGTTCGGCACGTCTACGGCATCGCCAGGCACGGTTGCCGACGTGTTCGGCACGTCTACGGCTCGCCATGCACGGTTGCCAACGTGTTTGGCACGTCTACGGCTCGCCATGCACGGTCGCCGACGTGTTCGGCACGTCTACTGCATCGTCGGGCACGGTTGCCAACGTGTTCGGCACGTCTACGGCATCGTCGGGCACGGTTGCCAACGTGTTCGGCACGTCTACGGCATCGTCGGGCACGGTTGCCAACGTGTTCGGCACGTCTACCGCATCGCCGGGCACGGTCGCCGACGCGTTCGGCACGTCTACGGCATCGCCAGGCACGGTTGCCGACGTGTTCGGCACGTCTACGGCTCGCCAGGCACGGTTGCCAACGTGTTCGGCACGTCTACGGCATCGTCGGGCACGGTTGCCAACGTGTTCGGCACGTCTACGGCATCGTCGGGCACGGTTGCCAACGTGTTCGGCACGTCTACGGCTCGCCAGGCACGGTTGCCAACGTGTTCGGCACGTCTACGGCTCGCCAGGCACGGTTGCCAACGTGTTCTGCACGTCTACGGCATCGCCATGCACGGTTGCCGACGTGTTCGGCACGTCTGCGGCATCGTCGGGCACGGTTGCCGACGTGTTCGGCACGTCTACGGCATGGCCAGGCACGGTTGCCAACGTGTTCGGCACGTCTACGGCATCGTCGGGCACGGTTGCCAACGTGTTCGGCACGTCTACGGCATCGTCGGGCACGGTTGCCAACGTGTTCGGCACGTCTACGGCATCGCCATGCACGGTTGCCGACGTGTTCGGCACGTCTACGGCATCGTCGGGCACGGTTGCCAACGTGTTCGGCACGTCTACGGCATCGCCATGCACGGTTGCCGACGTGTTTGGCACGTCTACGGTTCGCCATGCACGGTCGCCGACGTGTTCGGCACGTCTACGGCTCGCCATGCACGGTCGCCGACGCGTTCGGCACGTCTACGGCATCGCCAGGCACGGTTGCCGACGTGTTCGGCACGTCTACGGCTCGCCAGGCACGGTTGCCAACGTGTTCGGCACGTCTACGGCATCGTCGGGCACGGTTGCCAACGTGTTCGGCACGTCTACGGCTCGCCAGGCACGGTTGCCAACGTGTTCGGCACGTCTACGGCATCGCCATGCACGGTTGCCGACGTGTTTGGCACGTCTACGGCTCGCCATGCACGGTTGCCAACGTGTTTGGCACCTCTACGGCTCGCCATGCACGGTCGCCGACGTGTTCGGCACGTCTACGGCATCGTCGGGCACGGTTGCCAACGTGTTCGGCACGTCTACGGCATCGTCGGGCACGGTTGCCAACGTGTTCGGCACGTCTACGGCATCGTCGGGCACGGTTGCCAACGTGTTCGGCACGTCTACCGCATCGCCATGCACGGTTGCCGACGTGTTCGGCACGTCTACGGCTCGCCATGCACGGTTGCCGACGTGTTTGGCACGTCTACGGCTCGCCATGCACGGTCGCCGACGTGTTCGGCACGTCTACGGCATCGTCGGGCACGGTTGCCAACGTGTTCGGCACGTCTACGGCATCGTCGGGCACGGTTGCCAACGTGTTCGGCACGTCTACGGCTCGCCAGGCACGGTTGCCAACGTGTTCGGCACGTCTACGGCTCGCCAGGCACGGTTGCCAACGTGTTCGGCACGTCTACGGCATCGCCATGCACGGTTGCCGACGTGTTCGGCACGTCTGCGGCATCGTCGGGCACGGTTGCCGGCGTGTTCGGCACGTCTACGGCATCGTCGGGCACGGTTGCCAACGTGTTCGGCACGTCTACGGCATCGTCGGGCACGGTTGCCAACGTGTTCGGCACGTCTACCGCATCGCCGGGCACGGTCGCCGACGCGTTCGGCACGTCTACGGCATCGCCAGGCACGGTTGCCGACGTGTTCGGCACGTCTACGGCTCGCCAGGCACGGTTGCCAACGTGTTCGGCACGTCTACGGCATCGCCAGGCACGGTTGCCGACGTGTTCGGCACGTCTACGGCTCGCCATGCACGGTTGCCAACGTGTTTGGCACGTCTACGGCTCGCCATGCACGGTCGCCGACGTGTTCGGCACGTCTACTGCATCGTCGGGCACGGTTGCCAACGTGTTCGGCACGTCTACGGCATCGTCGGGCACGGTTGCCAACGTGTTCGGCACGTCTACGGCATCGTCGGGCACGGTTGCCAACGTGTTCGGCACGTCTACCGCATCGCCGGGCACGGTCGCCGACGCGTTCGGCACGTCTACGGCATCGCCAGGCACGGTTGCCGACGTGTTCGGCACGTCTACGGCTCGCCAGGCACGGTTGCCAACGTGTTCGGCACGTCTACGGCATCGTCGGGCACGGTTGCCAACGTGTTCGGCACGTCTACGGCATCGTCGGGCACGGTTGCCAACGTGTTCGGCACGTCTACGGCTCGCCAGGCACGGTTGCCAACGTGTTCGGCACGTCTACGGCTCGCCAGGCACGGTTGCCAACGTGTTCTGCACGTCTACGGCATCGCCATGCACGGTTGCCGACGTGTTCGGCACGTCTGCGGCATCGTCGGGCACGGTTGCCGACGTGTTCGGCACGTCTACGGCATGGCCAGGCACGGTTGCCAACGTGTTCGGCACGTCTACGGCATCGTCGGGCACGGTTGCCAACGTGTTCGGCACGTCTACGGCATCGTCGGGCACGGTTGCCAACGTGTTCGGCACGTCTACGGCATCGCCATGCACGGTTGCCGACGTGTTCGGCACGTCTACGGCATCGTCGGGCACGGTTGCCAACGTGTTCGGCACGTCTACGGCATCGCCATGCACGGTTGCCGACGTGTTTGGCACGTCTACGGTTCGCCATGCACGGTCGCCGACGTGTTCGGCACGTCTACGGCTCGCCATGCACGGTCGCCGACGCGTTCGGCACGTCTACGGCATCGCCAGGCACGGTTGCCGACGTGTTCGGCACGTCTACGGCTCGCCAGGCACGGTTGCCAACGTGTTCGGCACGTCTACGGCATCGTCGGGCACGGTTGCCAACGTGTTCGGCACGTCTACGGCTCGCCAGGCACGGTTGCCAACGTGTTCGGCACGTCTACGGCATCGCCATGCACGGTTGCCGACGTGTTTGGCACGTCTACGGCTCGCCATGCACGGTTGCCAACGTGTTTGGCACCTCTACGGCTCGCCATGCACGGTCGCCGACGTGTTCGGCACGTCTACGGCATCGTCGGGCACGGTTGCCAACGTGTTCGGCACGTCTACGGCATCGTCGGGCACGGTTGCCAACGTGTTCGGCACGTCTACGGCATCGTCGGGCACGGTTGCCAACGTGTTCGGCACGTCTACGGCATCGTCGGGCACGGTTGCCAACGTGTTCGGCACGTCTACGGCTCGCCAGGCACGGTTGCCAACGTGTTCGGCACGTCTACGGCATCGCCATGCACGGTTGCCGACGTGTTCGGCACGTCTGCGGGATCGTCGGGCACGGTTGCCGACGTGTTCGGCACGTCTACGGCATGGCCAGGCACGGTTGCCAACGTGTTCGGCACGTCTACGGCATCGTCGGGCACGGTTGCCAACGTGTTCGGCACGTCTACGGCATCGTCGGGCACGGTTGCCAACGTGTTCGGCACGTCTACGGCATCGCCATGCACGGTTGCCGACGTGTTCGGCACGTCTACGGCTCGCCATGCACGGTTGCCGACGTGTTTGGCACGTCTACGGCTCGCCATGCACGGTCGCCGACGTGTTCGGCACGTCTACGGCATCGTCGGGCACGGTTGCCAACGTGTTCGGCACGTCTACGGCATCGTCGGGCACGGTTGCCAACGTGTTCGGCACGTCTACGGCTCGCCAGGCACGGTTGCCAACGTGTTCGGCACGTCTACGGCTCGCCAGGCACGGTTGCCAACGTGTTCGGCACGTCTACGGCATCGCCATGCACGGTTGCCGACGTGTTCGGCACGTCTGCGGCATCGTCGGGCACGGTTGCCGACGTGTTCGGCACGTCTACGGCATGGCCAGGCACGGTTGCCAACGTGTTCGGCACGTCTACGGCATCGTCGGGCACGGTTGCCAACGTGTTCGGCACGTCTACGGCATCGTCGGGCACGGTTGCCAACGTGTTCGGCACGTCTACGGCATCGCCATGCACGGTTGCCGACGTGTTCGGCACGTCTACGGCTCGCCAGGCACGGTTGCCAACGTGTTCGGCACGTCTACGGCATCGTCGGGCACGGTTGCCAACGTGTTCGGCACGTCTACGGCATCGTCGGGCACGGTTGCCAACGTGTTCGGCACGTCTACGGCTCGCCAGGCACGGTTGCCAACGTGTTCGGCACGTCTACGGCTCGCCAGGCACGGTTGCCAACGTGTTCTGCACGTCTACGGCATCGCCATGCACGGTTGCCGACGTGTTCGGCACGTCTGCGGCATCGTCGGGCACGGTTGCCGACGTGTTCGGCACGTCTACGGCATGGCCAGGCACGGTTGCCAACGTGTTCGGCACGTCTACGGCATCGTCGGGCACGGTTGCCAACGTGTTCGGCACGTCTACGGCATCGTCGGGCACGGTTGCCAACGTGTTCGGCACGTCTACGGCATCGCCATGCACGGTTGCCGACGTGTTCGGCACGTCTACGGCATCGTCGGGCACGGTTGCCAACGTGTTCGGCACGTCTACGGCATCGCCATGCACGGTTGCCGACGTGTTTGGCACGTCTACGGTTCGCCATGCACGGTCGCCGACGTGTTCGGCACGTCTACGGCTCGCCATGCACGGTCGCCGACGCGTTCGGCACGTCTACGGCATCGCCAGGCACGGTTGCCGACGTGTTCGGCACGTCTACGGCTCGCCAGGCACGGTTGCCAACGTGTTCGGCACGTCTACGGCATCGTCGGGCACGGTTGCCAACGTGTTCGGCACGTCTACGGCTCGCCAGGCACGGTTGCCAACGTGTTCGGCACGTCTACGGCATCGCCATGCACGGTTGCCGACGTGTTTGGCACGTCTACGGCTCGCCATGCACGGTTGCCAACGTGTTTGGCACCTCTACGGCTCGCCATGCACGGTCGCCGACGTGTTCGGCACGTCTACGGCATCGTCGGGCACGGTTGCCAACGTGTTCGGCACGTCTACGGCATCGTCGGGCACGGTTGCCAACGTGTTCGGCACGTCTACGGCATCGTCGGGCACGGTTGCCAACGTGTTCGGCACGTCTACGGCATCGCCATGCACGGTTGCCGACGTGTTCGGCACGTCTACGGCTCGCCATGCACGGTTGCCGACGTGTTTGGCACGTCTACGGCTCGCCATGCACGGTCGCCGACGTGTTCGGCACGTCTACGGCTCGCCATGCACGGTCGCCGACGCGTTCGGCACGTCTACGGCATCGCCAGGCACGGTTGCCGACGTGTTCGGCACGTCTACGGCTCGCCAGGCACGGTTGCCAACGTGTTCGGCACGTCTACGGCATCGTCGGGCACGGTTGCCAACGTGTTCGGCACGTCTACGGCATCGTCGGGCACGGTTGCCAACGTGTTCGGCACGTCTACGGCTCGCCAGGCACGGTTGCCAACGTGTTCGGCACGTCTACGGCTCGCCAGGCACGGTTGCCAACGTGTTTGGCACGTCTACGGCTCGCCATGCACGGTCGCCGACGTGTTCGGCACGTCTACGGCATCGTCGGGCACGGTTGCCAACGTGTTCGGCACGTCTACGGCATCGTCGGGCACGGTTGCCAACGTGTTCGGCACGTCTACGGCATCGTCGGGCACGGTTGCCAACGTGTTCGGCACGTCTACGGCTCGCCAGGCACGGTTGCCAACGTGTTCGGCACGTCTACGGCATCGCCATGCACGGTTGCCGACGTGTTCGGCACGTCTGCGGGATCGTCGGGCACGGTTGCCGACGTGTTCGGCACGTCTACGGCATGGCCAGGCACGGTTGCCAACGTGTTCGGCACGTCTACGGCATCGTCGGGCACGGTTGCCAACGTGTTCGGCACGTCTACGGCATCGTCGGGCACGGTTGCCAACGTGTTCGGCACGTCTACGGCATCGCCATGCACGGTTGCCGACGTGTTCGGCACGTCTACGGCTCGCCATGCACGGTTGCCGACGTGTTTGGCACGTCTACGGCTCGCCATGCACGGTCGCCGACGTGTTCGGCACGTCTACGGCATCGTCGGGCACGGTTGCCAACGTGTTCGGCACGTCTACGGCATCGTCGGGCACGGTTGCCAACGTGTTCGGCACGTCTACGGCTCGCCAGGCACGGTTGCCAACGTGTTCGGCACGTCTACGGCTCGCCAGGCACGGTTGCCAACGTGTTCGGCACGTCTACGGCATCGCCATGCACGGTTGCCGACGTGTTCGGCACGTCTGCGGCATCGTCGGGCACGGTTGCCGACGTGTTCGGCACGTCTACGGCATGGCCAGGCACGGTTGCCAACGTGTTCGGCACGTCTACGGCATCGTCGGGCACGGTTGCCAACGTGTTCGGCACGTCTACGGCATCGTCGGGCACGGTTGCCAACGTGTTCGGCACGTCTACGGCATCGCCATGCACGGTTGCCGACGTGTTCGGCACGTCTACGGCTCGCCAGGCACGGTTGCCAACGTGTTCGGCACGTCTACGGCATCGTCGGGCACGGTTGCCAACGTGTTCGGCACGTCTACGGCATCGTCGGGCACGGTTGCCAACGTGTTCGGCACGTCTACGGCTCGCCAGGCACGGTCGCCGACGCGTTCGGCACGTCTACGGCTCGCCAGGCACGGTCGCCGACGCGTTCGGCACGTCTACGGCATCGTCGGGCACGGTTGCCAACGTGTTCGGCACGTCTACGGCATCGTCGGGCACGGTTGCCAACGTGTTCGGCACGTCTACGGCATCGCCATGCACGGTTGCCGACGTGTTCGGCACGTCTACGGCTCGCCAGGCACGGTTGCCAACGTGTTCGGCACGTCTACGGCATCGTCGGGCACGGTTGCCAACGTGTTCGGCACGTCTACGGCATCGTCGGGCACGGTTGCCAACGTGTTCGGCACGTCTACGGCATCGCCATGCACGGTTGCCGACGTGTTCGGCACGTCTACGGCTCGCCAGGCACGGTTGCCAACGTGTTCGGCACGTCTACGGCATCGTCGGGCACGGTTGCCAACGTGTTCGGCACGTCTACGGCATCGTCGGGCACGGTTGCCAACGTGTTCGGCACGTCTACGGCTCGCCAGGCACGGTCGCCGACGCGTTCGGCACGTCTACGGCTCGCCAGGCACGGTCGCCGACGCGTTCGGCACGTCTACGGCATCGCCAGGCACGGTTGCCGACGTGTTCGGCACGTCTACGGCTCGCCAGGCACGGTTGCCAACGTGTTCGGCACGTCTACGGCATCGTCGGGCACGGTTGCCAACGTGTTCGGCACGTCTACGGCTCGCCAGGCACGGTTGCCAACGTGTTCGGCACGTCTACGGCATCGCCATGCACGGTTGCCGACGTGTTTGGCACGTCTACGGCTCGCCATGCACGGTTGCCAACGTGTTTGGCACGTCTACGGCTCGCCATGCACGGTCGCCGACGTGTTCGGCACGTCTACGGCATCGTCGGGCACGGTTGCCAACGTGTTCGGCACGTCTACGGCATCGTCGGGCACGGTTGCCAACGTGTTCGGCACGTCTACGGCATCGTCGGGCACGGTTGCCAACGTGTTCGGCACGTCTACCGCATCGCCGGGCACGGTTGCCGACGTGTTCGGCACGTCTACGGCATCGTCGGGCACGGTTGCCAACGTGTTCGGCACGTCTACGGCATCGTCGGGCACGGTTGCCAACGTGTTCGGCACGTCTACGGCATCGCCATGCACGGTTGCCGACGTGTTTGGCACGTCTACGGCTCGCCATGCACGGTTGCCAACGTGTTTGGCACGTCTACGGCTCGCCATGCACGGTCGCCGACGTGTTCGGCACGTCTACGGCATCGTCGGGCACGGTTGCCAACGTGTTCGGCACGTCTACGGCATCGTCGGGCACGGTTGCCAACGTGTTCGGCACGTCTACGGCATCGTCGGGCACGGTTGCCAACGTGTTCGGCACGTCTACCGCATCGCCGGGCACGGTTGCCGACGTGTTCGGCACGTCTACGGCATCGTCGGGCACGGTTGCCAACGTGTTCGGCACGTCTACGGCATCGTCGGGCACGGTTGCCAACGTGTTCGGCACGTCTACGGCATCGCCATGCACGGTTGCCGACGTGTTTGGCACGTCTACGGTTCGCCATGCACGGTCGCCGACGTGTTGGGCACGTCTACGGCTCGCCATGCACGGTCGCCGACGCGTTCGGCACGTCTACGGCATCGCCAGGCACGGTTGCCGACGTGTTCGGCACGTCTACGGCTCGCCAGGCACGGTTGCCAACGTGTTCGGCACGTCTACGGCATCGTCGGGCACGGTTGCCAACGTGTTCGGCACGTCTACGGCTCGCCAGGCACGGTTGCCAACGTGTTCGGCACGTCTACGGCATCGCCATGCACGGTTGCCGACGTGTTTGGCACGTCTACGGCTCGCCATGCACGGTTGCCAACGTGTTTGGCACGTCTACGGCTCGCCATGCACGGTCGCCGACGTGTTCGGCACGTCTACGGCATCGTCGGGCACGGTTGCCAACGTGTTCGGCACGTCTACGGCATCGTCGGGCACGGTTGCCAACGTGTTCGGCACGTCTACCGCATCGCCGGGCACGGTTGCCGACGTGTTCGGCACGTCTACGGCATCGTCGGGCACGGTTGCCAACGTGTTCGGCACGTCTACGGCATCGTCGGGCACGGTTGCCAACGTGTTCGGCACGTCTACGGCATCGCCATGCACGGTTGCCGACGTGTTTGGCACGTCTACGGTTCGCCATGCACGGTCGCCGACGTGTTCGGCACGTCTACGGCTCGCCATGCACGGTCGCCGACGCGTTCGGCACGTCTACGGCATCGCCAGGCACGGTTGCCGACGTGTTCGGCACGTCTACGGCTCGCCAGGCACGGTTGCCAACGTGTTCGGCACGTCTACGGCATCGTCGGGCACGGTTGCCAACGTGTTCGGCACGTCTACGGCTCGCCAGGCACGGTTGCCAACGTGTTCGGCACGTCTACGGCATCGCCATGCACGGTTGCCGACGTGTTTGGCACGTCTACGGCTCGCCATGCACGGTTGCCAACGTGTTTGGCACGTCTACGGCTCGCCATGCACGGTCGCCGACGTGTTCGGCACGTCTACGGCATCGTCGGGCACGGTTGCCAACGTGTTCGGCACGTCTACGGCATCGTCGGGCACGGTTGCCAACGTGTTCGGCACGTCTACCGCATCGCCGGGCACGGTTGCCGACGTGTTCGGCACGTCTACGGCATCGTCGGGCACGGTTGCCAACGTGTTCGGCACGTCTACGGCATCGTCGGGCACGGTTGCCAACGTGTTCGGCACGTCTACGGCATCGCCATGCACGGTTGCCGACGTGTTTGGCACGTCTACGGTTCGCCATGCACGGTCGCCGACGTGTTCGGCACGTCTACGGCTCGCCATGCACGGTCGCCGACGCGTTCGGCACGTCTACGGCATCGCCAGGCACGGTTGCCGACGTGTTCGGCACGTCTACGGCTCGCCAGGCACGGTTGCCAACGTGTTCGGCACGTCTACGGCATCGTCGGGCACGGTTGCCGACGTGTTCGGCACGTCTACGGCTCGCCATGCACGGTTGCCGACGTGTTTGGCACGTCTACGGCTCGCCATGCACGGTCGCCGACGTGTTCGGCACGTCTACGGCTCGCCATGCACGGTCGCCGACGTGTTTGGCACGTCTACGGCTCGCCATGCACGGTCGCCGACGTGTTCGGCACGTCTACGGCTCGCCATGCACGGTCGCCGACGCGTTCGGCACGTCTACGGCATCGCCAGGCACGGTTGCCGACGTGTTCGGCACGTCTACGGCTCGCCAGGCACGGTCGCCGACGCGTTCGGCACGTCTACGGCATCGTCGGGCACGGTTGCCAACGTGTTCGGCACGTCTACGGCTCGCCAGGCACGGTCGCCGACGCGTTCGGCACGTCTACGGCTCGCCATGCACGGTCGCCGACGCGTTCGGCACGTCTACGGCATCGCCAGGCACGGTTGCCGACGCGTTCGGCACGTCTACGGCATCGCCAGGCACGGTTGCCGACGTGTTCGGCACGTCTACGGCATCGTCGGGCACGGTTGCCGACGTGTTCGGCACGTCTACGGCATCGTCGGGCACGGTTGCCAACGTGTTCGGCACGTCTACGGCATCGTCGGGCACGGTTGCCGACGTGTTCGGCACATCTACGGCTCGCCATGCACGGTTGCCGACGTGTTTGGCACGTCTACGGCTCGCCATGCACGGTCGCCGACGTGTTCGGCACGTCTACGGCATGGCCAGGCACGGTTGCCAACGTGTTCGGCACGTCTACGGCATCGTCGGGCACGGTTGCCAACGTGTTCGGCACGTCTACGGCATCGCCATGCACGGTTGCCGACGTGTTCGGCACGTCTACGGCTCGCCAGGCACGGTTGCCAACGTGTTCGGCACGTCTACGGCATCGTCGGGCACGGTTGCCAACGTGTTCGGCACGTCTACGGCATCGTCGGGCACGGTTGCCAACGTGTTCGGCACGTCTACGGCATCGTCGGGCACGGTTGCCAACGTGTTCGGCACGTCTACGGCATCGTCGGGCACGGTTGCCGACGTGTTCGGCACGTCTACGGCATGGCCAGGCACGGTTGCCAACGTGTTCGGCACGTCTACGGCATCGTCGGGCACGGTTGCCAACGTGTTCGGCACGTCTACGGCTCGCCATGCACGGTCGCCGACGTGTTCGGCACGTCTACGGCATCGTCGGGCACGGTTGCCAACGTGTTCGGCACGTCTACGGCATCGTCGGGCACGGTTGCCAACGTGTTCGGCACGTCTACGGCTCGCCAGGCACGGTTGCCAACGTGTTCGGCACGTCTACGGCTCGCCAGGCACGGTTGCCAACGTGTTCGGCACGTCTACGGCATCGCCATGCACGGTTGCCGACGTGTTCGGCACGTCTGCGGCATCGTCGGGCACGGTTGCCGACGTGTTCGGCACGTCTACGGCATGGCCAGGCACGGTTGCCAACGTGTTCGGCACGTCTACGGCATCGTCGGGCACGGTTGCCAACGTGTTCGGCACGTCTACGGCATCGCCATGCACGGTTGCCGACGTGTTCGGCACGTCTACGGCTCGCCATGCACGGTTGCCGACGTGTTTGGCACGTCTACGGCTCGCCATGCACGGTCGCCGACGTGTTCGGCACGTCTACGGCTCGCCATGCACGGTCGCCGACGCGTTCGGCACGTCTACGGCATCGCCAGGCACGGTTGCCGACGTGTTCGGCACGTCTACGGCTCGCCAGGCACGGTTGCCAACGTGTTCGGCACGTCTACGGCATCGTCGGGCACGGTTGCCAACGTGTTCGGCACGTCTACGGCATCGTCGGGCACGGTTGCCAACGTGTTCGGCACGTCTACGGCATCGTCGGGCACGGTTGCCGACGCGTTCGGCACGTCTACGGCATCGCCAGGCACGGTTGCCGACGCGTTCGGCACGTCTACGGCATCGCCAGGCACGGTTGCCGACGTGTTCGGCACGTCTACGGCATCGTCGGGCACGGTTGCCGACGTGTTCGGCACGTCTACGGCATCGTCGGGCACGGTTGCCAACGTGTTCGGCACGTCTACGGCATCGTCGGGCACGGTTGCCGACGTGTTCGGCACGTCTACGGCTCGCCAGGCACGGTTGCCAACGTGTTCGGCACGTCTACGGCATCGTCGGGCACGGTTGCCAACGTGTTCGGCACGTCTACGGCATCGTCGGGCACGGTTGCCAACGTGTTCGGCACGTCTACGGCTCGCCAGGCACGGTTGCCAACGTGTTCGGCACGTCTACGGCTCGCCAGGCACGGTTGCCAACGTGTTCGGCACGTCTACGGCATCGCCATGCACGGTTGCCGACGTGTTTGGCACGTCTACGGCTCGCCATGCACGGTTGCCGACGTGTTTGGCACGTCTACGGCTCGCCATGCACGGTCGCCGACGTGTTCGGCACGTCTACGGCATCGTCGGGCACGGTTGCCAACGTGTTCGGCACGTCTACTGCATCGTCGGGCACGGTTGCCAACGTGTTCGGCACGTCTACGGCATCGTCGGGCACGGTTGCCAACGTGTTCGGCACGTCTACGGCATCGCCGGGCACGGTTGCCGACGTGTTCGGCACGTCTACGGCTCGCCATGCACGGTTGCCGACGTGTTTGGCACGTCTACGGCTCGCCATGCACGGTCGCCGACGTGTTCGGCACGTCTACGGCATCGTCGGGCACGGTTGCCAACGTGTTCGGCACGTCTACGGCATCGTCGGGCACGGTTGCCAACGTGTTCGGCACGTCTACGGCATCGTCGGGCACGGTTGCCAACGTGTTCGGCACGTCTACGGCATCGTCGGGCACGGTTGCCAACGTGTTCGGCACGTCTACGGCTCGCCAGGCACGGTTGCCAACGTGTTCGGCACGTCTACGGCTCGCCAGGCACGGTTGCCAACGTGTTCGGCACGTCTACGGCATCGCCATGCACGGTTGCCGACGTGTTCGGCACGTCTGCGGCATCGTCGGGCACGGTTGCCGACGTGTTCGGCACGTCTACGGCATGGCCAGGCACGGTTGCCAACGTGTTCGGCACGTCTACGGCATCGTCGGGCACGGTTGCCAACGTGTTCGGCACGTCTACGGCATCGTCGGGCACGGTTGCCAACGTGTTCGGCACGTCTACGGCATCGTCGGGCACGGTTGCCAACGTGTTCGGCACGTCTACGGCATCGTCGGGCACGGTTGCCAACGTGTTCGGCACGTCTACGGCTCGCCAGGCACGGTCGCCGACGCGTTCGGCACGTCTACGGCTCGCCATGCACGGTCGCCGACGCGTTCGGCACGTCTACGGCATCGCCAGGCACGGTTGCCGACGTGTTCGGCACGTCTACGGCTCGCCAGGCACGGTTGCCAACGTGTTCGGCACGTCTACGGCATCGTCGGGCACGGTCGCCGACGCGTTCGGCACGTCTACGGCATCGTCGGGCACGGTTGCCAACGTGTTCGGCACGTCTACGGCTCGCCAGGCACGGTCGCCGACGCGTTCGGCACGTCTACGGCTCGCCATGCACGGTCGCCGACGCGTTCGGCACGTCTACGGCATCGCCAGGCACGGTTGCCGACGTGTTCGGCACGTCTACGGCTCGCCAGGCACGGTTGCCAACGTGTTCGGCACGTCTACGGCATCGTCGGGCACGGTCGCCGACGCGTTCGGCACGTCTACGGCATCGTCGGGCACGGTTGCCAACGTGTTCGGCACGTCTACGGCTCGCCAGGCACGGTCGCCGACGCGTTCGGCACGTCTACGGCTCGCCATGCACGGTCGCCGACGCGTTCGGCACGTCTACGGCATCGCCAGGCACGGTTGCCGACGTGTTCGGCACGTCTACGGCTCGCCAGGCACGGTTGCCAACGTGTTCGGCACGTCTACGGCATCGTCGGGCACGGTCGCCGACGCGTTCGGCACGTCTACGGCATCGCCAGGCACGGTTGCCGACGTGTTCGGCACGTCTAGGGCTCGCAAGGCACGGTTGCCAACGTGTTCGGCACGTCTACGGCATCGTCGGGCACGGTTGCCAACGTGTTCGGCACGTCTACGGCATCGTCGGGCACGGTTGCCAACGTGTTCGGCACGTCTACGGCTCGCCAGGCACGGTTGCCAACGTGTTCGGCACGTCTACGGCTCGCCAGGCACGGTTGCCAACGTGTTCGGCACGTCTACGGCATCGCCATGCACGGTTGCCGACGTGTTCGGCACGTCTGCGGCATCGTCGGGCACGGTTGCCGACGTGTTCGGCACGTCTACGGCATGGCCAGGCACGGTTGCCAACGTGTTCGGCACGTCTACGGCATCGTCGGGCACGGTTGCCAACGTGTTCGGCACGTCTACGGCATCGTCGGGCACGGTTGCCAACGTGTTCGGCACGTCTACGGCATCGTCGGGCACGGTTGCCAACGTGTTCGGCACGTCTACGGCATCGTCGGGCACGGTTGCCAACGTGTTCGGCACGTCTACGGCTCGCCAGGCACGGTCGCCGACGCGTTCGGCACGTCTACGGCTCGCCATGCACGGTCGCCGACGCGTTCGGCACGTCTACGGCATCGCCAGGCACGGTTGCCGACGTGTTCGGCACGTCTACGGCTCGCCAGGCACGGTTGCCAACGTGTTCGGCACGTCTACGGCATCGTCGGGCACGGTTGCCAACGTGTTCGGCACGTCTACGGCTCGCCAGGCACGGTTGCCAACGTGTTCGGCACGTCTACGGCATCGCCATGCACGGTTGCCGACGTGTTTGGCACGTCTACGGCTCGCCATGCACGGTTGCCAACGTGTTTGGCACGTCTACGGCTCGCCATGCACGGTCGCCGACGTGTTCGGCACGTCTACGGCATCGTCGGGCACGGTTGCCAACGTGTTCGGCACGTCTACGGCATCGTCGGGCACGGTTGCCAACGTGTTCGGCACGTCTACGGCATCGTCGGGCACGGTTGCCAACGTGTTCGGCACGTCTACCGCATCGCCGGGCACGGTTGCCGACGTGTTCGGCACGTCTACGGCATCGTCGGGCACGGTTGCCAACGTGTTCGGCACGTCTACGGCATCGTCGGGCACGGTTGCCAACGTGTTCGGCACGTCTACGGCATCGCCATGCACGGTTGCCGACGTGTTTGGCACGTCTACGGTTCGCCATGCACGGTCGCCGACGTGTTCGGCACGTCTACGGCTCGCCATGCACGGTCGCCGACGCGTTCGGCACGTCTACGGCATCGCCAGGCACGGTTGCCGACGTGTTCGGCACGTCTACGGCTCGCCAGGCACGGTTGCCAACGTGTTCGGCACGTCTACGGCATCGTCGGGCACGGTTGCCAACGTGTTCGGCACGTCTACGGCTCGCCAGGCACGGTTGCCAACGTGTTCGGCACGTCTACGGCTCGCCAGGCACGGTCGCCGACGCGTTCGGCACGTCTACGGCTCGCCATGCACGGTCGCCGACGCGTTCGGCACGTCTACGGCATCGCCAGGCACGGTTGCCGACGTGTTCGGCACGTCTACGGCTCGCCAGGCACGGTTGCCAACGTGTTCGGCACGTCTACGGCATCGTCGGGCACGGTCGCCGACGCGTTCGGCACGTCTACGGCTCGCCAGGCACGGTTGCCAACGTGTTCGGCACGTCTACGGCATCGCCAGGCACGGTTGCCGACGTGTTCGGCACGTCTAGGGCTCGCCAGGCACGGTTGCCAACGTGTTCGGCACGTCTACGGCATCGTCGGGCACGGTTGCCAACGTGTTCGGCACGTCTACGGCATCGTCGGGCACGGTTGCCAACGTGTTCGGCACGTCTACGGCTCGCCAGGCACGGTTGCCAACGTGTTCGGCACGTCTACGGCTCGCCAGGCACGGTTGCCAACGTGTTCGGCACGTCTACGGCATCGCCATGCACGGTTGCCGACGTGTTCGGCACGTCTGCGGCATCGTCGGGCACGGTTGCCGACGTGTTCGGCACGTCTACGGCATGGCCAGGCACGGTTGCCAACGTGTTCGGCACGTCTACGGCATCGTCGGGCACGGTTGCCAACGTGTTCGGCACGTCTACGGCTCGCCAGGCACGGTTGCCAACGTGTTCGGCACGTCTACGGCATCGTCGGGCACGGTCGCCGACGCGTTCGGCACGTCTACGGCATCGTCGGGCACGGTTGCCAACGTGTTCGGCACGTCTACGGCTCGCCAGGCACGGTCGCCGACGCGTTCGGCACGTCTACGGCTCGCCATGCACGGTCGCCGACGCGTTCGGCACGTCTACGGCATCGCCAGGCACGGTTGCCGACGTGTTCGGCACGTCTACGGCTCGCCAGGCACGGTTGCCAACGTGTTCGGCACGTCTACGGCATCGTCGGGCACGGTCGCCGACGCGTTCGGCACGTCTACGGCATCGCCAGGCACGGTTGCCGACGTGTTCGGCACGTCTAGGGCTCGCCAGGCACGGTTGCCAACGTGTTCGGCACGTCTACGGCATCGTCGGGCACGGTTGCCAACGTGTTCGGCACGTCTACGGCATCGTCGGGCACGGTTGCCAACGTGTTCGGCACGTCTACGGCTCGCCAGGCACGGTTGCCAACGTGTTCGGCACGTCTACGGCTCGCCAGGCACGGTTGCCAACGTGTTCGGCACGTCTACGGCATCGCCATGCACGGTTGCCGACGTGTTCGGCACGTCTGCGGCATCGTCGGGCACGGTTGCCGACGTGTTCGGCACGTCTACGGCATCGTCGGGCACGGTTGCCAACGTGTTCGGCACGTCTACGGCATCGTCGGGCACGGTTGCCAACGTGTTCGGCACGTCTACGGCATCGTCGGGCACGGTTGCCAACGTGTTCGGCACGTCTACGGCATCGTCGGGCACGGTTGCCAACGTGTTCGGCACGTCTACGGCTCGCCAGGCACGGTCGCCGACGCGTTCGGCACGTCTACGGCTCGCCATGCACGGTCGCCGACGCGTTCGGCACGTCTACGGCATCGCCAGGCACGGTTGCCGACGTGTTCGGCACGTCTACGGCTCGCCAGGCACGGTTGCCAACGTGTTCGGCACGTCTACGGCATCGTCGGGCACGGTTGCCAACGTGTTCGGCACGTCTACGGCTCGCCAGGCACGGTTGCCAACGTGTTCGGCACGTCTACGGCATCGCCATGCACGGTTGCCGACGTGTTTGGCACGTCTACGGCTCGCCATGCACGGTTGCCAACGTGTTTGGCACGTCTACGGCTCGCCATGCACGGTCGCCGACGTGTTCGGCACGTCTACGGCATCGTCGGGCACGGTTGCCAACGTGTTCGGCACGTCTACGGCATCGTCGGGCACGGTTGCCAACGTGTTCGGCACGTCTACGGCATCGTCGGGCACGGTTGCCAACGTGTTCGGCACGTCTACCGCATCGCCGGGCACGGTTGCCGACGTGTTCGGCACGTCTACGGCATCGTCGGGCACGGTTGCCAACGTGTTCGGCACGTCTACGGCATCGTCGGGCACGGTTACCAACGTGTTCGGCACGTCTACGGCATCGCCATGCACGGTTGCCGACGTGTTTGGCACGTCTACGGTTCGCCATGCACGGTCGCCGACGTGTTCGGCACGTCTACGGCTCGCCATGCACGGTCGCCGACGCGTTCGGCACGTCTACGGCATCGCCAGGCACGGTTGCCGACGTGTTCGGCACGTCTACGGCTCGCCAGGCACGGTTGCCAACGTGTTCGGCACGTCTACGGCATCGTCGGGCACGGTTGCCAACGTGTTCGGCACGTCTACGGCTCGCCAGGCACGGTTGCCAACGTGTTCGGCACGTCTACGGCATCGCCATGCACGGTTGCCGACGTGTTCGGCACGTCTACCGCATCGCCGGGCACGGTTGCCGACGTGTTCGGCACGTCTACGGCTCGCCATGCACGGTTGCCGACGTGTTTGGCACGTCTACGGCTCGCCATGCACGGTCGCCGACGTGTTCGGCACGTCTACGGCTCGCCATGCACGGTCGCCGACGCGTTCGGCACGTCTACGGCATCGCCAGGCACGGTTGCCGACGTGTTCGGCACGTCTACGGCTCGCCAGGCACGGATGCCAACGTGTTCGGCACGTCTACGGCATCGTCGGGCACGGTTGCCAACGTGTTCGGCACGTCTACGGCATCGTCGGGCACGGTTGCCAACGTGTTCGGCACGTCTACGGCTCGCCAGGCACGGTTGCCGACGTGTTCGGCACGTCTACGGCATCGTCGGGCACGGTTGCCAACGTGTTCGGCACGTCTACGGCATCGTCGGGCACGGTTGCCAACGTGTTCGGCACGTCTACGGCATCGTCGGGCACGGTTGCCAACGTGTTCGGCACGTCTACGGCTCGCCAGGCACGGTTGCCAACGTGTTCGGCACGTCTACGGCTCGCCAGGCACGGTTGCCAACGTGTTCGGCACGTCTACGGCATCGCCATGCACGGTTGCCGACGTGTTCGGCACGTCTACGGCATCGCCGGGCACGGTTGCCGACGTGTTCGGCACGTCTACGGCTCGCCATGCACGGTTGCCGACGTGTTTGGCACGTCTACGGCTCGCCATGCACGGTCGCCGACGTGTTCGGCACGTCTACGGCATCGTCGGGCACGGTTGCCAACGTGTTCGGCACGTCTACGGCATCGTCGGGCACGGTTGCCAACGTGTTCGGCACGTCTACGGCATCGTCGGGCACGGTTGCCAACGTGTTCGGCACGTCTACGGCATCGCCGGGCACGGTTGCCGACGTGTTCGGCACGTCTACGGCTCGCCATGCACGGTTGCCGACGTGTTTGGCACGTCTACGGCTCGCCATGCACGGTCGCCGACGTGTTCGGCACGTCTACGGCATCGTCGGGCACGGTTGCCAACGTGTTCGGCACGTCTACGGCATCGTCGGGCACGGTTGCCAACGTGTTCGGCACGTCTACGGCTCGCCAGGCACGGTTGCCAACGTGTTCGGCACGTCTACGGCTCGCCAGGCACGGTTGCCAACGTGTTCGGCACGTCTACGGCTCGCCATGCACGGTCGCCGACGTGTTCGGCACGTCTACGGCATCGCCATGCACGGTTGCCGACGTGTTCGGCACGTCTGCGGCATCGTCGGGCACGGTTGCCGACGTGTTCGGCACGTCTACGGCATGGCCAGGCACGGTTGCCAACGTGTTCGGCACGTCTACGGCATCGTCGGGCACGGTTGCCAACGTGTTCGGCACGTCTACGGCATCGTCGGGCACGGTTGCCAACGTGTTCGGCACGTCTACGGCATCGTCATGCACGGTTGCCGACGTGTTCGGCACGTCTACGGCTCGCCATGCACGGTTGCCGACGTGTTTGGCACGTCTACGGCTCGCCATGCACGGTCGCCGACGTGTTCGGCACGTCTACGGCATCGTCGGGCACGGTTGCCAACGTGTTCGGCACGTCTACGGCATCGTCGGGCACGGTTGCCAACGTGTTCGGCACGTCTACGGCTCGCCAGGCACGGTTGCCAACGTGTTCGGCACGTCTACGGCTCGCCAGGCACGGTTGCCAACGTGTTCGGCACGTCTACGGCATCGCCATGCACGGTTGCCGACGTGTTCGGCACGTCTGCGGCATCGTCGGGCACGGTTGCCGACGTGTTCGGCACGTCTACGGCATGGCCAGGCACGGTTGCCAACGTGTTCGGCACGTCTACGGCATCGTCGGGCACGGTTGCCAACGTGTTCGGCACGTCTACGGCATCGTCGGGCACGGTTGCCAACGTGTTCGGCACGTCTACGGCATCGCCATGCACGGTTGCCGACGTGTTCGGCACGTCTACGGCTCGCCAGGCACGGTTGCCAACGTGTTCGGCACGTCTACGGCATCGTCGGGCACGGTTGCCAACGTGTTCGGCACGTCTACGGCATCGTCGGGCACGGTTGCCAACGTGTTCGGCACGTCTACGGCTCGCCAGGCACGGTTGCCAACGTGTTCGGCACGTCTACGGCATCGCCATGCACGGTTGCCGACGTGTTCGGCACGTCTACGGCATCGCCAGGCACGGTTGCCAACGTGTTCGGCACGTCTACGGCTCGCCAGGCACGGTTGCCAACGTGTTCGGCACGTCTACGGCATCGCCATGCACGGTTGCCGACGTGTTCGGCACGTCTGCGGCATCGTCGGGCACGGTTGCCGACGTGTTCGGCACGTCTACGGCATGGCCAGGCACGGTTGCCAACGTGTTCGGCACGTCTACGGCATCGTCGGGCACGGTTGCCAACGTGTTCGGCACGTCTACGGCATCGTCGGGCACGGTTGCCAACGTGTTCGGCACGTCTACGGCATCGCCATGCACGGTTGCCGACGTGTTCGGCACGTCTACGGCTCGCCAGGCACGGTTGCCAACGTGTTCGGCACGTCTACGGCATCGTCGGGCACGGTTGCCAACGTGTTCGGCACGTCTACGGCATCGTCGGGCACGGTTGCCAACGTGTTCGGCACGTCTACGGCTCGCCAGGCACGGTTGCCAACGTGTTCGGCACGTCTACGGCATCGCCATGCACGGTTGCCGACGTGTTCGGCACGTCTACGGCATCGCCAGGCACGGTTGCCAACGTGTTCGGCACGTCTACGGCATCGTCGGGCACGGTTGCCAACGTGTTCGGCACGTCTACGGCTCGCCAGGCACGGTTGCCAACGTGTTCGGCACGTCTACGGCATCGCCATGCACGGTTGCCGACGTGTTCGGCACGTCTACGGCATCGTCGGGCACGGTTGCCAACGTGTTCGGCACGTCTACGGCATCGTCGGGCACGGTTGCCAACGTGTTCGGCACGTCTACGGCATCGTCGGGCACTGTTGCCAACGTGTTCGGCACGTCTACGGCATCGTCGGGCACGGTTGCCAACGTGTTCGGCACGTCTACGGCATCGCCATGCACGGTTGCCGACGTGTTCGGCACGTCTACGGCTCGCCAGGCACGGTTGCCAACGTGTTCGGCACGTCTACGGCATCGTCGGGCACGGTTGCCAACGTGTTCGGCACGTCTACGGCATCGTCGGGCACGGTTGCCAACGTGTTCGGCACGTCTACGGCATCGTCGGGCACGGTTGCCAACGTGTTCGGCACGTCTACGGTTCGCCAGGCACGGTCGCCGACGCGTTCGGCACGTCTACGGCTCGCCATGCACGGTCGCCGACGCGTTCGGCACGTCTACGGCATCGCCAGGCACGGTTGCCAACGTGTTCGGCACGTCTACGGCATCGTCGGGCACGGTTGCCAACGTGTTCGGCACGTCTACGGCATCGTCGGGCACGGTTGCCAACGTGTTCGGCACGTCTACGGCATCGTCGGGCACGGTTGCCAACGTGTTCGGCACGTCTACGGCTCGCCAGGCACGGTTGCCAACGTGTTCGGCACGTCTACGGCATCGCCATGCACGGTTGCCGACGTGTTCGGCACGTCTACGGCATCGTCGGGCACGGTTGCCAACGTGTTCGGCACGTCTACGGCATCGTCGGGCACGGGTGCCAACGTGTTCGGCACGTCTACGGCATGGCCAGGCACGGTTGCCAACGTGTTCGGCACGTCTACGGCATCGTCGGGCACGGTTGCCAACGTGTTCGGCACGTCTACGGCATCGTCGGGCACGGTTGCCAACGTGTTCGGCACGTCTACGGCATCGCCGGGCACGGTTGCCGACGTGTTTGGCACGTCTACGGCTCGCCATGCACGGTTGCCGACGTGTTCGGCACGTCTACGGCATCGCCATGCACGGTTGCCGACGTGTTTGGCACGTCTACGGCATCGCCGGGCACGGTTGCCGACGTGTTCGGCACGTCTACGGCTCGCCATGCACGGTTGCCGACGTGTTTGGCACGTCTACGGCTCGCCATGCACGGCCGCCGACGTGTTCGGCACGTCTACGGCTCGCCATGCACGGTTGCCGACGTGTTTGGCACGTCTACGGCTCGCCATGCACGGTCGCCGACGTGTTCGGCACGTCTACGGCATCGTCGGGCACGGTTGCCAACGTGTTCGGCACGTCTACGGCATCGTCGGGCACGGTTGCCAACGTGTTCGGCACGTCTACGGCATCGTCGGGCACGGTTGCCAACGTGTTCGGCACGTCTACCGCATCGCCGGGCACGGTTGCCGACGTGTTCGGCACGTCTACGGCATCGTCGGGCACGGTTGCCAACGTGTTCGGCACGTCTACGGCATCGCCATGCACGGTTGCCGACGTGTTTGGCACGTCTACGGTTCGCCATGCACGGTCGCCGACGTGTTCGGCACGTCTACGGCTCGCCATGCACGGTCGCCGACGCGTTCGGCACGTCTACGGCTCGCCATGCACGGTCGCCGACGCGTTCGGCACGTCTACGGCATCGTCGGGCACGGTTGCCAACGTGTTCGGCACGTCTACGGCATCGCCGGGCACGGTTGCCGACGTGTTCGGCACGTCTACGGCATCGTCGGGCACGGTTGCCAACGTGTTCGGCACGTCTACGGCTCGCCATGCACGGTTGCCGACGTGTTTGGCACGTCTACGGCTCGCCATGCACGGTCGCCGACGTGTTCGGCACGTCTACGGCTCGCCATGCACGGTCGCCGACGCGTTCGGCACGTCTACGGCATCGCCAGGCACGGTTGCCGACGTGTTCGGCACGTCTACGGCTCGCCAGGCACGGTTGCCAACGTGTTTGGCACGTCTACGGCTCGCCATGCACGGTCGCCGACGTGTTCGGCACGTCTACGGCATCGTCGGGCACGGTTGCCAACGTGTTCGGCACGTCTACGGCATCGCCGGGCACGGTTGCCGACGTGTTCGGCACGTCTACGGCTCGCCATGCACGGTTGCCGACGTGTTTGGCACGTCTACGGCTCGCCATGCACGGTCGCCGACGTGTTCGGCACGTCTACGGCTCGCCATGCACGGTCGCCGACGCGTTCGGCACTTCTACGGCATCGCCAGGCACGGTTGCCGACGTGTTCGGCACGTCTACGGCATCGTCGGGCACGGTTGCCAACGTGTTCGGCACGTCTACGGCATCGTCGGGCACGGTTGCCAACGTGTTCGGCACGTCTACGGCATCGCCGGGCACGGTTGCCGACGTGTTCGGCACGTCTACGGCATCGCCGGGCACGGTTGCCGACGTGTTCGGCACGTCTACGGCATGGCCAGGCACGGTTGCCAACGTGTTCGGCACGTCTACGGCTCGCCAGGCACGGTTGCCAACGTGTTCGGCACGTCTACGGCTCGCCAGGCACGGTTGCCAACGTGTTCGGCACGTCTACGGCATCGCCATGCACGGTTGCCGACGTGTTTGGCACGTATACGGCTCGCCATGCACGGTTGCCGACGTGTTTGGCACGTCTACGGCTCGCCATGCACGGCCACCGACGTGTTCGGCACGTCTACGGCATCGTCGGGCACGGTTGCCAACGTGTTCGGCACGTCTACGGCATCGTCGGGCACGGTTGCCAACGTGTTCGGCACGTCTACGGCATCGTCGGGCACGGTTGCCAACGTGTTCGGCACGTCTACGGCATCGTCGGGCACGGTTGCCAACGTGTTCGGCACGTCTACGGCATCGTCGGGCACAGTTGCCGACGTGTTTGGCACGTCTACGGCTCGCCATGCACGGTTGCCGACGTGTTTGGCACGTCTACGGCTCGCCATGCACGGTTGCCGACGTGTTTGGCACGTCTACGGCTCGCCATGCACGGTCGCCGACGTGTTCGGCACGTCTACGGCATCGTCGGGCACGGTTGCCAACGTGTTCGGCACGTCTACGGCATCGTCGGGCACGGTTGCCAACGTGTTCGGCACGTCTACGGCATCGTCGGGCACGGTTGCCAACGTGTTCGGCACGTCTACGGCATCGCCATGCACGGTTGCCGACGTGTTCGGCACGTCTACGGCTCGCCATGCACGGTTGCCGACGTGTTTGGCACGTCTACGGCTCGCCATGCACGGTCGCCGACGTGTTCGGCACGTCTACGGCTCGCCATGCACGGTCGCCGACGCGTTCGGCACGTCTATGGCATCGCCAGGCACGGTTGCCGACGTGTTCGGCACGTCTACGGCATCGCCATGCGCGGTTGCCGACGTGTTTGGCACGTCTACGGCTCGCCATGCACGGTCGCCGACGTGTTCGGCACGTCTACGGCATCGTCGGGCACGGTTGCCAACGTGTTCGGCACGTCTACGGCATCGTCGGGCACGGTTGCCAACGTGTTCGGCACGTCTACGGCTCGCCATGCACGGTCGCCGACGTGTTCGGCACGTCTACGGCATCGTCGGGCACGGTTGCCAACGTGTTCGGCACGTCTACGGCATCGTCGGGCACGGTTGCCAACGTGTTCGGCACGTCTACGGCATCGTCGGGCACGGTTGCCAACGTGTTCGGCACGTCTACGGCATCGCCATGCACGGTTGCCGACGTGTTCGGCACGTCTACGGCTCGCCATGCACGGTTGCCGACGTGTTTGGCACGTCTACGGCATCGTCGGGCACGGTTGCCAACGTGTTCGGCACGTCTACGGCATCGTCGGGCACGGTTGCCAACGTGTTCGGCACGTCTACGGCATCGCCGGGCACGGTTGCCGACGTGTTCGGCACGTCTACGGCTCGCCATGCACGGTTGCCGACGTGTTTGGCACGTCTACGGCTCGCCAGGCACGGTTGCCAACGTGTTCGGCACGTCTACGGCATCGCCATGCACGGTTGCCGATGTGTTTGGCACGTCTACGGCTCGCCATGCACGGTTGCCGACGTGTTTGGCACGTCTACGGCTCGCCATGCACGGTCGCCGACGCGTTCGGCACTTCTACGGCATCGCCAGGCACGGTTGCCGACGTGTTCGGCACGTCTACGGCATCGTCGGGCACGGTTGACAACGTGTTCGGCACGTCTACGGCATCGTCGGGCACGGTTGCCAACGTGTTCGGCACGTCTACGGCATCGTCGGGCACGGTTGCCAACGTGTTCGGCACGTCTACGGCATCGCCGGGCACGGTTGCCGACGTGTTCGGCACGTCTACGGCTCGCCATGCACGGTTGCCGACGTGTTTGGCACGTCTACGGCTCGCCATGCACGGTCGCCGACGTGTTCGGCACGTCTACGGCTCGCCAGGCACGGTTGCCAACGTGTTCGGCACGTCTACGGCATCGTCGGGCACGGTTGCCAACGTGTTCGGCACGTCTACGGCATCGTCGGGCACGGTTGCCAACGTGTTCGGCACGTCTACGGCTCGCCAGGCACGGTTGCCAACGTGTTCGGCACGTCTACGGCTTGCCAGGCACGGTTGCCAACGTGTTCGGCACGTCTACGGCATCGCCATGCACGGTTGCCGACGTGTTCGGCACGTCTACGGCTCGCCATGCACGGTTGCCGACGTGTTCGGCACGTCTACGGCTCGCCAGGCACGGTTGCCGACGTGTTCGGCACGTCTACGGCATCGTCGGGCACGGTTGCCAACGTGTTCGGCACGTCTACGGCATCGTCGGGCACGGTTGCCAACGTGTTCGGCACGTCTACGGCATCGTCGGGCACGGTTGCCAACGTGTTCGGCACGTCTACGGCATCGTCGGGCACGGTTGCCAACGTGTTCGGCACGTCTACGGCTCGCCAGGCACGGTTGCCAACGTGTTCGGCACGTCTACGGCTCGCCAGGCACGGTTGCCGACGTGTTTGGCACGTCTACGGCTCGCCATGCACGGTCGCCGACGTGTTCGGCACGTCTACGGCATCGTCGGGCACGGTTGCCAACGTGTTCGGCACGTCTACGGCATCGTCGGGCACGGTTGCCAACGTGTTCGGCACGTCTACGGCATCGTCGGGCACGGTTGCCAACGTGTTCGGCACGTCTACGGCATCGCCGGGCACGGTTGCCGACGTGTTCGGCACGTCTACGGCTCGCCATGCACGGTTGCCGACGTGTTTGGCACGTCTACGGCTCGCCATGCACGGTCGCCGACGTGTTCGGCACGTCTACGGCTCGCCAGGCACGGTTGCCAACGTGTTCGGCACGTCTACGGCATCGTCGGGCACGGTTGCCAACGTGTTCGGCACGTCTACGGCATCGTCGGGCACGGTTGCCAACGTGTTCGGCACGTCTACGGCTCGCCAGGCACGGTTGCCAACGTGTTCGGCACGTCTACGGCTCGCCAGGCACGGTTGCCAACGTGTTCGGCACGTCTACGGCATCGCCATGCACGGTTGCCGATGTGTTTGGCACGTCTACGGCTCGCCATGCACGGTTGCCGACGTGTTTGGCACGTCTACGGCTCGCCATGCACGGTCGCCGACGCGTTCGGCACTTCTACGGCATCGCCAGGCACGGTTGCCAACGTGTTCGGCACGTCTACGGCATCGCCATGCACGGTTGCCGACGTGTTTGGCACGTCTACGGCTCGCCATGCACGGTTGCCGACGTGTTTGGCACGTCTACGGCTCGCCATGCACGGTCGCCGACGTGTTCGGCACGTCTACGGCATCGTCGGGCACGGTTGCCAACGTGTTCGGCACGTCTACGGCATCGTCGGGCACGGTTGCCAACGTGTTCGGCACGTCTACGGCATCGTCGGGCACGGTTGCCAACGTGTTCGGCACGTCTACGGCATCGTCGGGCACGGTTGCCAACGTGTTCGGCACGTCTACGGCATCGTCGGGCACGGTTGCCAACGTGTTCGGCACGTCTACGGCATCGTCGGGCACGGTTGCCAACGTGTTCGGCACGTCTACGGCATCGTCGGGCACGGTTGCCAACGTGTTCGGCACGTCTACGGCTCGCCAGGCACGGTTGCCAACGTGTTCGGCACGTCTACGGCTCGCCAGGCACGGTTGCCAACGTGTTCGGCACGTCTACGGCATCGTCGGGCACGGTTGCCAACGTGTTCGGCACGTCTACGGCTTGCCAGGCACGGTTGCCAACGTGTTCGGCACGTCTACGGCTTGCCAGGCACGGTTGCCAACGTGTTCGGCACGTCTACGGCATCGCCATGCACGGTTGCCGACGTGTTCGGCACGTCTACGGCATCGCCATGCACGGTTGCCGACGTGTTCGGCACGTCTACGGCTCGCCATGCACGGTTGCCAACGTGTTCGGCACGTCTACGGCATCGTCGGGCACGGTTGCCAACGTGTTCGGCACGTCTACGGCATCGTCGGGCACGGTTGCCAACGTGTTCGGCACGTCTACGGCATCGTCGGGCACGGTTGCCAACGTGTTCGGCACGTCTACGGCTCGCCAGGCACGGTTGCCAACGTGTTCGGCACGTCTACGGCTCGCCAGGCACGGTTGCCAACGTGTTCGGCACGTCTACGGCATCGCCATGCACGGTTGCCGACGTGTTTGGCACGTCTACGGCTCGCCATGCACGGTTGCCGACGTGTTTGGCACGTCTACGGCTCGCCATGCACGGTCGCCGACGTGTTCGGCACGTCTACGGCATCGTCGGGCACGGTTGCCAACGTGTTCGGCACGTCTACGGCATCGTCGGGCACGGTTGCCAACGTGTTCGGCACGTCTACGGCATCGTCGGGCACGGTTGCCAACGTGTTCGGCACGTCTACGGCATCGCCGGGCACGGTTGCCGACGTGTTCGGCACGTCTACGGCTCGCCATGCACGGTTGCCGACGTGTTTGGCACGTCTACGGCTCGCCATGCACGGTCGCCGACGTGTTCGGCACGTCTACGGCTCGCCAGGCACGGTTGCCAACGTGTTCGGCACGTCTACGGCATCGTCGGGCACGGTTGCCAACGTGTTCGGCACGTCTACGGCATCGTCGGGCACGGTTGCCAACGTGTTCGGCACGTCTACGGCTCGCCAGGCACGGTTGCCAACGTGTTCGGCACGTCTACGGCATCGCCATGCACGGTTGCCGATGTGTTTGGCACGTCTACGGCTCGCCATGCACGGTTGCCGACGTGTTTGGCACGTCTACGGCTCGCCATGCACGGTTGCCGACGTGTTTGGCACGTCTACGGCTCGCCATGCACGGTCGCCGACGCGTTCGGCACTTCTACGGCATCGCCAGGCACGGTTGCCAACGTGTTCGGCACGTCTACGGCATCGCCATGCACGGTTGCCGACGTGTTTGGCACGTCTACGGCTCGCCATGCACGGTTGCCGACGTGTTTGGCACGTCTACGGCTCGCCATGCACGGTCGCCGACGTGTTCGGCACGTCTACGGCATCGTCGGGCACGGTTGCCAACGTGTTCGGCACGTCTACGGCATCGTCGGGCACGGTTGCCAACGTGTTCGGCACGTCTACGGCATCGTCGGGCACGGTTGCCAACGTGTTCGGCACGTCTACGGCATCGCCGGGCACGGTTGCCGACGTGTTCGGCACGTCTACGGCATCGTCGGGCACGGTTGCCAACGTGTTCGGCACGTCTACGGCATCGTCGGGCACGGTTGCCGACGTGTTCGGCACGTCTACGGCATCGCCGGGCACGGTTGCCGACGTGTTCGGCACGTCTACGGCTCGCCATGCACGGTTGCCGACGTGTTTGGCACGTCTACGGCTCGCCATGCACGGTCGCCGACGTGTTCGGCACGTCTACGGCTCGCCAGGCACGGTTGCCAACGTGTTCGGCACGTCTACGGCATCGTCGGGCACGGTTGCCAACGTGTTCGGCACGTCTACGGCATCGTCGGGCACGGTTGCCAACGTGTTCGGCACGTCTACGGCTCGCCAGGCACGGTTGCCAACGTGTTCGGCACGTCTACGGCTCGCCAGGCACGGTTGCCAACGTGTTCGGCACGTCTACGGCATCGCCATGCACGGTCGCCGACGCGTTCGGCACGTCTATGGCATCGCCAGGCACGGTTGCCGACGTGTTCGGCACTTCTACGGCATCGCCAGGCACGGTTGCCAACGTGTTCGGCACGTCTACGGCATCGCCATGCACGGTTGCCGACGTGTTTGGCACGTCTACGGCTCGCCATGCACGGTTGCCGACGTGTTTGGCACGTCTACGGCTCGCCATGCACGGTCGCCGACGTGTTCGGCACGTCTACGGCATCGTCGGGCACGGTTGCCAACGTGTTCGGCACGTCTACGGCATCGTCGGGCACGGTTGCCAACGTGTTCGGCACGTCTACGGCATCGTCGGGCACGGTTGCCAACGTGTTCGGCACGTCTACGGCATCGCCGGGCACGGTTGCCGACGTGTTCGGCACGTCTACGGCTCGCCATGCACGGTCGCCGACGCGTTCGGCACGTCTACGGCATCGCCAGGCACGGTCGCCGACGCGTTCGGCACTTCTACGGCATCGCCAGGCACGGTTGCCAACGTGTTCGCCACGTCTACGGCATCGCCATGCACGGTTGCCGACGTGTTTGGCACGTCTACGGCTCGCCATGCACGGTTGCCGACGTGTTTGGCACGTCTACGGCTCGCCATGCACGGTCGCCGACGTGTTCGGCACGTCTACGCATCGTCGGGCACGGTTGCCAACGTGTTCGGCACGTCTACGGCATCGTCGGGCACGGTTGCCAACGTGTTCGGCACGTCTACGGCATCGTCGGGCACGGTTGCCAAGGTGTTCGGCACGTCTACGGCATCGCCGGGCACGGTTGCCGACGTGTTCGGCACGTCTACGGCATCATCGGGCACGGTTGCCAACGTGTTCGGCACGTCTACGGCATCGTCGGGCACGGTTGCCAACGTGTTCGGCACGTCTACGGCATCGCCGGGCACGGTTGCCGACGTGTTCGGCACGTCTACGGCTCGCCATGCACGGTTGCCGACGTGTTTGGCACGTCTACGGCTCGCCATGCACGGTCGCCGACGTGTTCGGCACGTCTACGGCTCACCAGGCACGGTTGCCAACGTGTTCGGCACGTCTACGGCTCGCCAGGCACGGTTGCCAACGTGTTCGGCACGTCTACGGCATCGCCATGCACGGTCGCCGACGCGTTCGGCACGTCTATGGCATCGCCAGGCACGGTTGCCGACGTGTTCGGCACTTCTACGGCATCGCCAGGCACGGTTGCCAACGTGTTCGGCACGTCTACGGCATCGCCATGCACGGTTGCCGACGTGTTTGGCACGTCTACGGCTCGCCATGCACGGTTGCCGACGTGTTTGGCACGTCTACGGCTCGCCATGCACGGTCGCCGACGTGTTCGGCACGTCTACGGCATCGTCGGGCACGGTTGCCAACGTGTTCGGCACGTCTACGGCATCGTCGGGCACGGTTGCCAACGTGTTCGGCACGTCTACGGCATCGTCGGGCACGGTTGCCAACGTGTTCGGCACGTCTACGGCATCGCCGGGCACGGTTGCCGACGTGTTCGGCACGTCTACGGCTCGCCATGCACGGTCGCCGACGCGTTCGGCACGTCTACGGCATCGCCAGGCACGGTCGCCGACGCGTTCGGCACTTCTACGGCATCGCCAGGCACGGTTGCCAACGTGTTCGCCACGTCTACGGCATCGCCATGCACGGTTGCCGACGTGTTTGGCACGTCTACGGCTCGCCATGCACGGTTGCCGACGTGTTTGGCACGTCTACGGCTCGCCATGCACGGTCGCCGACGTGTTCGGCACGTCTACGGCATCGTCGGGCACGGTTGCCAACGTGTTCTGCACGTCTACGGCATCGTCGGGCACGGTTGCCAACGTGTTCGGCACGTCTACGGCATCGTCGGGCACGGTTGCCAACGTGTTCGGCACGTCTACGGCATCGCCGGGCACGGTTGCCGACGTGTTCGGCACGTCTACGGCATCGTCGGGCACGGTTGCCAACGTGTTCGGCACGTCTACGGCATCGTCGGGCACGGTTGCCAACGTGTTCGGCACGTCTACGGCATCGCCGGGCACGGTTGCCGACGTGTTCGGCACGTCTACGGCTCGCCATGCACGGTTGCCGACGTGTTTGGCACGTCTACGGCTCGCCATGCACGGTCGCCGACGTGTTCGGCACGTCTACGGCTCGCCAGGCACGGTTGCCAACGTGTTCGGCACGTCTACGGCATCGTCGGGCACGGTTGCCAACGTGTTCGGCACGTCTACGGCATCGTCGGGCACGGTTGCCAACGTGTTCGGCACGTCTACGGCTCGCCAGGCACGGTTGCCAACGTGTTCGGCACGTCTACGGCTCGCCAGGCACGGTTGCCAACGTGTTCGGCACGTCTACGGCATCGCCATGCACGGTCGCCGACGCGTTCGGCACGTCTATGGCATCGCCAGGCACGGTTGCCGACGTGTTCGGCAAGTCTACGGCTCGCCAGGCACGGTTGCCAACGTGTTCGGCACGTCTACGGCATCGTCGGGCACGGTTGCCAACGTGTTCGGCACGTCTACGGCATCGTCGGGCACGGTTGCCAACGTGTTCGGCACGTCTACGGCTCGCCAGGCACGGTTGCCAACGTGTTCGGCACGTCTACGGCTCGCCAGGCACGGTTGCCAACGTGTTCGGCACGTCTACGGCATCGCCATGCCGGTTGCCGACGTGTTTGGCACGTCTACGGCTCGCCATGCACGGTCGCCGACGTGTTCGGCACGTCTACGGCATCGTCGGGCACGGTTGCCAACGTGTTCGGCACGTCTACGGCATCGTCGGGCACGGTTGCCAACGTGTTCGGCACGTCTACGGCATCGTCGGGCACGGTTGCCAACGTGTTCGGCACGTCTACGGCATCGCCGGGCACGGTTGCCGACGTGTTCGGCACGTCTACGGCTCGCCATGCACGGTCGCCGACGCGTTCGGCACGTCTACGGCATCGCCAGGCACGGTCGCCGACGCGTTCGGCACTTCTACGGCATCGCCAGGCACGGTTGCCAACGTGTTCGGCACGTCTACGGCATCGCCATGCACGGTTGCCGACGTGTTTGGCACGTCTACGGCTCGCCATGCACGGTGGCCGACGTGTTTGGCACGTCTACGGCTCGCCATGCACGGTTGCCGACGTGTTCGGCACGTCTACGGCATCGTCGGGCACGGTTGCCAACGTGTTCGGCACGTCTACGGCATCGTTGGGCACGGTTGCCAACGTGTTCGGCACGTCTACGGCATCGTCGGGCACGGTTGCCAACGTGTTCGGCACGTCTACGGCATCGCCGGGCACGGTTGCCGACGTGTTCGGCACGTCTACGGCTCGCCATGCACGGTTGCCGACGTGTTTGGCACGTCTACGGCTCGCCATGCACGGTCGCCGACGTGTTCGGCACGTCTACGGCTCGCCATGCACGGTCGCCGACGCGTTCGGCACGTCTACGGCATCGCCAGGCACGGTCGCCGACGCGTTCGGCACTTCTACGGCATCGCCAGGCACGGTTGCCAACGTGTTCGGCACGTCTACGGCATCGCCATGCACGGTTGCCGACGTGTTTGGCACGTCTACGGCTCGCCATGCACGGTCGCCGACGTGTTCGGCACGTCTACGGCTCGCCAGGCACGGTTGCCAACGTGTTCGGCACGTCTACGGCTCGCCAGGCACGGTTGCCAACGTGTTCGGCACGTCTACGGCTCGCCAGGCACGGTTGCCAACGTGTTCGGCACGTCTACGGCATCGCCATGCACGGTCGCCGACGCGTTCGGCACGTCTATGGCATCGCCAGGCACGGTTGCCGACGTGTTCGGCAAGTCTACGGCTCGCCAGGCACGGTTGCCAACGTGTTCGGCACGTCTACGGCATCGTCGGGCACGGTTGCCAACGTGTTCGGCACGTCTACGGCATCGTCGGGCACGGTTGCCAACGTGTTCGGCACGTCTACGGCTCGCCATGCACGGTTGCCGACGTGTTTGGCACGTCTACGGCTCGCCATGCACGGTCGCCGACGTGTTCGGCACGTCTACGGCATCGTCGGGCACGGTTGCCAACGTGTTCGGCACGTCTACGGCATCGTCAGGCACGGTTGCCAACGTGTTCGGCACGTCTACGGCATCGCCGGGCACGGTTGCCGACGTGTTCGGCACGTCTACGGCATCGTCGGGCACGGTTGCCAACGTGTTCGGCACGTCTACGGCATCGCCGGGCACGGTTGCCGACGTGTTCGGCACGTCTACGGCTCGCCATGCACGGTCGTCGACGCGTTCGGCACGTCTACGGCATCGCCAGGCACGGTCGCCGACGCGTTCGGCACTTCTACGGCATCGCCAGGCACGGTTGCCAACGTGTTCGGCACGTCTACGGCATCGCCATGCACGGTTGCCGACGTGTTTGGCACGTCTACGGCTCGCCATGCACGGTTGCCGACGTGTTTGGCACGTCTACGGCTCGCCATGCACGGTTGCCGACGTGTTCGGCACGTCTACGGCATCGTCGGGCACGGTTGCCAACGTGTTCGGCACGTCTACGGCATCGTTGGGCACGGTTGCCAACGTGTTCGGCACGTCTACGGCATCGTCGGGCACGGTTGCCAACGTGTTCGGCACGTCTACGGCATCGCCGGGCACGGTTGCCGACGTGTTCGGCACGTCTACGGCTCGCCATGCACGGTTGCCGACGTGTTTGGCACGTCTACGGCTCGCCATGCACGGTCGCCGACGTGTTCGGCACGTCTACGGCTCGCCATGCACGGTCGCCGACGCGTTCGGCACGTCTACGGCATCGCCAGGCACGGTCGCCGACGCGTTCGGCACTTCTACGGCATCGCCAGGCACGGTTGCCAACGTGTTCGGCACGTCTACGGCATCGCCATGCACGGTTGCCGACGTGTTTGGCACGTCTACGGCTCGCCATGCACGGTTGCCGACGTGTTTGGCACGTCTACGGCTCGCCATGCACGGTCGCCGACGTGTTCGGCACGTCTACGGCATCGTCGGGCACGGTTGCCAACGTGTTCGGCACGTCTACGGCATCGTCGGGCACGGTTGCCAACGTGTTCGGCACGTCTACGGCATCGCCGGGCACGGTTGCCGACGTGTTCGGCACGTCTACGGCATCGTCGGGCACGGTTGCCAACGTGTTCGGCACGTCTACGGCATCGTCGGGCACGGTTGCCAACGTGTTCGGCACGTCTACGGCATCGCCGGGCACGGTTGCCGACGTGTTCGGCACGTCTACGGCTCGCCATGCACGGTCGCCGACGTGTTCGGCACGTCTACGGCTCGCCAGGCACGGTTGCCAACGTGTTCGGCACGTCTACGGCTCGCCAGGCACGGTTGCCAACGTGTTCGGCACGTCTACGGCTCGCCAGGCACGGTTGCCAACGTGTTCGGCACGTCTACGGCATCGCCATGCACGGTCGCCGACGCGTTCGGCACGTCTATGGCATCGCCAGGCACGGTTGCCGACGTGTTCGGCAAGTCTACGGCTCGCCAGGCACGGTTGCCAACGTGTTCGGCACGTCTACGGCATCGTCGGGCACGGTTGCCAACGTGTTCGGCACGTCTACGGCATCGTCGGGCACGGTTGCCAACGTGTTCGGCACGTCTACGGCTCGCCATGCACGGTTGCCAACGTATTTCGGCACGTCTACGGCTCGCCAGGCACGGTTGCCAACGTGTTCGGCACGTCTACGGCATCGTCATGCGCGGTTGCCGACGTGTTTGGCACGTCTACGGCTCGCCATGCACGGTCGCCGACGTGTTCGGCACGTCTACGGCATCGTCGGGCACGGTTGCCAACGTGTTCGGCACGTCTACGGCATCGTCGGGCACGGTTGCCAACGTGTTCGGCACGTCTACGGCATCGTCGGGCACGGTTGCCAACGTGTTCGGCACGTCTACGGCATCGCCGGGCACGGTTGCCGACGTGTTCGGCACGTCTACGGCTCGCCATGCACGGTCGCCGACGCGTTCGGCACGTCTACGGCATCGCCAGGCACGGTCGCCGACGCGTTCGGCACTTCTACGGCATCGCCAGGCACGGTTGCCAACGTGTTCGGCACGTCTACGGCATCGCCATGCACGGTTGCCGACGTGTTTGGCACGTCTACGGCTCGCCATGCACGGTTGCCGACGTGTTTGGCACGTCTACGGCTCGCCATGCACGGTTGCCGACGTGTTCGGCACGTCTACGGCATCGTCGGGCACGGTTGCCAACGTGTTCGGCACGTCTACGGCATCGTTGGGCACGGTTGCCAACGTGTTCGGCACGTCTACGGCATCGTCGGGCACGGTTGCCAACGTGTTCGGCACGTCTACGGCATCGCCGGGCACGGTTGCCGACGTGTTCGGCACGTCTACGGCTCGCCATGCACGGTTGCCGACGTGTTTGGCACGTCTACGGCTCGCCATGCACGGTCGCCGACGTGTTCGGCACGTCTACGGCTCGCCATGCACGGTCGCCGACGCGTTCGGCACGTCTACGGCATCGCCAGGCACGGTCGCCGACGCGTTCGGCACTTCTACGGCATCGCCAGGCACGGTTGCCAACGTGTTCGGCACGTCTACGGCATCGCCATGCACGGTTGCCGACGTGTTTGGCACGTCTACGGCTCGCCATGCACGGTTGCCGACGTGTTTGGCACGTCTACGGCTCGCCATGCACGGTCGCCGACGTGTTCGGCACGTCTACGGCATCGTCGGGCACGGTTGCCAACGTGTTCGGCACGTCTACGGCATCGTCGGGCACGGTTGCCAACGTGTTCGGCACGTCTACGGCATCGCCGGGCACGGTTGCCGACGTGTTCGGCACGTCTACGGCATCGTCGGGCACGGTTGCCAACGTGTTCGGCACGTCTACGGCATCGTCGGGCACGGTTGCCAACGTGTTCGGCACGTCTACGGCATCGCCGGGCACGGTTGCCGACGTGTTCGGCACGTCTACGGCTCGCCATGCACGGTCGCCGACGTGTTCGGCACGTCTACGGCTCGCCAGGCACGGTTGCCAACGTGTTCGGCACGTCTACGGCATCGTCGGGCACGGTTGCCAACGTGTTCGGCACGTCTACGGCTCGCCAGGCACGGTTGCCAACGTGTTCGGCACGTCTACGGCTCGCCAGGCACGGTTGTCAACGTGTTCGGCACGTCTACGGCATCGCCATGCACGGTCGCCGACGCGTTCGGCACGTCTATGGCATCGCCAGGCACGGTTGCCGACGTGTTCGGCACGTCTACGGCTCGCCAGGCACGGTTGCCGACGTGTTCGGCACGTCTACGGCTCGCCATGCACGGTTGCCGACGTGTTTGGCACGTCTACGGCTCGCCATGCACGGTCGCCGACGTGTTCGGCACGTCTACGGCTCGCCATGCACGGTCGCCGACGCGTTCGGCACGTCTACGGCATCGCCAGGCACGGTCGCCGACGCGTTCGGCACTTCTACGGCATCGCCAGGCACGGTTGCCAACGTGTTCGGCACGTCTACGGCATCGCCATGCACGGTTGCCGACGTGTTTGGCACGTCTACGGCTCACCATGCACGGTTGCCGACGTGTTTGGCACGTCTACGGCTCGCCATGCACGGTCGCCGACGTGTTCGGCACGTCTACGGCATCGTCGGGCACGGTTGCCAACGTGTTCGGCACGTCTACGGCATCGTCGGGCACGGTTGCCAACGTGTTCGGCACGTCTACGGCATCGCCGGGCACGGTTGCCGACGTGTTCGGCACGTCTACGGCATCGTCGGGCACGGTTGCCAACGTGTTCGGCACGTCTACGGCATCGTCGGGCACGGTTGCCAACGTGTTCGGCACGTCTACGGCATCGCCGGGCACGGTTGCCGACGTGTTCGGCACGTCTACGGCTCGCCATGCACGGTCGCCGACGTGTTCGGCACGTCTACGGCTCGCCAGGCACGGTTGCCACGTGTTCGGCACGTCTACGGCATCGTCGGGCACGGTTGCCAACGTGTTCGGCACGTCTACGGCTCGCCAGGCACGGTTGCCAACGTGTTCGGCACGTCTACGGCATCGCCATGCACGGTCGCCGACGCGTTCGGCACGTCTATGGCATCGCCAGGCACGGTTGCCGACGTGTTCGGCACGTCTACGGCTCGCCAGGCACGGTTGCCAACGTGTTCGGCACGTCTACGGCATCGTCGGGCACGGTTGCCAACGTGTTCGGCACGTCTACGGCATCGTCGGGCACGGTTGCCAACGTGTTCGGCACGTCTACGGCTCGCCAGGCACGGTTGCCAACGTGTTCGGCACGTCTACGGCTCGCCAGGCACGGTTGCCAACGTGTTCGTCACGTCTACGGCATCGCCATGCGCGGTTGCCGACGTGTTTGGCACGTCTACGGCTCGCCATGCACGGTCGCCGACGTGTTCGGCACGTCTACGGCATCGTCGGGCACGGTTGCCAACGTGTTCGGCACGTCTACCGCATCGCCGGGCACGGTCGCCGACGCGTTCGGCACGTCTACGGCATCGTCGGGCACGGTTGCCAACGTGTTCGGCACGTCTACGGCATCGTCGGGCACGGTTGCCAACGTGTTCGGCACGTCTACGGCATCGCCGGGCACGGTTGCCGACGTGTTCGGCACGTCTACGGCTCGCCATGCACGGTCGCCGACGTGTTTGGCACGTCTACGGCTCGCCATGCACGGTCGCCGACGTGTTCGGCACGTCTACGGCTCGCCAGGCACGGTTGCCAACGTGTTCGGCACGTCTACGGCATCGTCGGGCACGGTTGCCAACGTGTTCGGCACGTCTACGGCATCGTCGGGCACGGTTGCCAACGTGTTCGGCACGTCTACGGCTCGCCAGGCACGGTTGCCAACGTGTTCGGCACGTCTACGGCTCGCCAGGCACGGTTGCCAACGTGTTCGGCACGTCTACGGCATCGCCATGCACGGTTGCCGACGTGTTCGGCACGTCTACGGCTCGCCATGCACGGTTGCCGACGTGTTCGGCACGTCTACGGCTCGCCAGGCACGGTTGCCAACGTGTTCGGCACGTCTACGGCATCGTCGGGCACGGTTGCCAACGTGTTCGGCACGTCTACGGCATCGTCGGGCACGGTTGCCAACGTGTTCGGCACGTCTACGGCTCGCCAGGCACGGTTGCCAACGTGTTCGGCACGTCTACGGCTCGCCAGGCACGGTTGCCAACGTGTTCGGCACGTCTACGGCATCGCCATGCACGGTTGCCGACGTGTTTGGCACGTCTACGGCTCGCCATGCACGGTTGCCGACGTGTTTGGCACGTCTACGGCTCGCCATGCACGGTCGCCGACGTGTTCGGCACGTCTACGGCATCGTCGGGCACGGTTGCCAACGTGTTCGGCACGTCTACGGCATCGTCGGGCACGGTTGCCAACGTGTTCGGCACGTCTACGGCATCGTCGGGCACGGTTGCCAACGTGTTCGGCACGTCTACGGCATCGCCGGGCACGGTTGCCGACGTGTTCGGCACGTCTACGGCTCGCCATGCACGGTTGCCGACGTGTTTGGCACGTCTACGGCTCGCCATGCACGGTCGCCGACGTGTTCGGCACGTCTACGGCTCGCCATGCACGGTCGCCGACGCGTTCGGCACGTCTACGGCATCGCCAGGCACGGTTGCCGACGTGTTCGGCACGTCTACGGCTCGCCAGGCACGGTTGCCAACGTGTTCGGCACGTCTACGGCATCGCCATGCACGGTTGCCGACGTGTTCGGCACGTCTGCGGCATCGTCGGGCACGGTTGCCGACGTGTTCGGCACGTCTACGGCTCGCCAGGCACGGTTGCCAACGTGTTCGGCACGTCTACGGCATCGCCATGCACGGTTGCCGACGTGTTCGGCACGTCTACGGCATCGTCGGGCACGGTTGCCAACGTGTTCGGCACGTCTACGGCATCGTCGGGCACGGTTGCCAACGTGTTCGGCACGTCTACGGCATCGCCGGGCACGGTTGCTAACGTGTTCGGCACGTCTACGGCATCGTCGGGCACGGTTGCCAACGTGTTCGGCACGTCTACGGCATCGTCGGGCACGGTTGCCGACGTGTTCGGCACGTCTACGGCTCGCCATGCACGGTTGCCGACGTGTTTGGCACGTCTACGGCATCGCCGGGCACGGTTGCCAACGTGTTCGGCACGTCTACGGCATCGTCGGGCACGGTTGCCAACGTGTTCGGCACGTCTACGGCATCGTCGGGCACGGTTGCCAACGTGTTCGGCACGTCTACGGCATCGTCGGGCACGGTTGCCAACGTTTTCGGCACGTCTACGGCATCGCCGGGCACGGTTGCCGACGTGTTCGGCACGTCTACGGCTCGCCATGCACGGTTGCCGACGTGTTTGGCACGTCTACGGCTCGCCATGCACGGTCGCAAACGTGTTCGGCACGTCTACGGCTCGCCATGCACGGTCGCCGACGCGTTCGGCACGTCTACGGCATCGCCAGGCACGGTTGCCAACGTGTTCGGCACGTCTACGGCTTCGCCATGCACGGTCGCCGACGTGTTCGGCACGTCTACGGCTCGCCAGGCACGGTTGCCAACGTGTTCGGCACGTCTACGGCATCGCCATGCACGGTTGCCGACGTGTTCGGCACGTCTACGGCTCGCCAGGCACGGTTGCCAACGTGTTCGGCACGTCTACGGCATCGTCGGGCACGGTTGCCAACGTGTTCGGCACGTCTACGGCATCGCCGGGCACGGTTGCCGACGTGTTCGGCACGTCTACGGCTCGCCATGCACGGTTGCCGACGAGTTTGGCACGTCTACGGCTCGCCATGCACGGTCGCCGACGTGTTCGGCACGTCTACGGCTCGCCATGCACGGTTGCCGACGTGTTCGGCACGTCTGCGGCATCGTCGGGCACGGTTGCCGACGTGTTCGGCACGTCTACGGCTCGCCAGGCACGGTTGCCAACGTGTTCGGCACGTCTACGGCATCGCCATGCACGGTTGCCGACGTGTTCGGCACGTCTACGGCATCGTAGGGCACGGTTGCCAACGTGTTCGGCACGTCTACGGCATCGTCGGGCACGGTTGCCAACGTGTTCGGCACGTCTACGGCATCGCCATGCACGGTTGCCGACGTGTTTGGCACGTCTACAGCTCGCCATGCACGGTTGCCGACGTGTTTGGCACGTCTACGGCTCGCCATGCACGGTCGCCGACGTGTTCGGCACGTCTACGGCATCGTCGGGCACGGTTGCCAACGTGTTCGGCACGTCTACGGCATCGCCGGGCACGGTTGCCGACGTGTTCGGCACGTCTACGGCATCGTCGGGCACGGTTGCCAACGTGTTCGGCACGTCTACGGCATCGTCGGGCACGGTTGCCAACGTGTTCGGCACGTCTACGGCATTGCCGGGCACGGTTGCCGACGTGTTCGGCACGTCTACGGCTCGCCATGCACGGTTGCCGACGTGTTTGGCACGTCTACGGCTCGCCATGCACGGTCGCCGACGTGTTCGGCACGTCTACGGCTCGGCATGCACGGTTGCCGACGTGTTTGGCACGTCTACGGCTCGCCATGCACGGTCGCCGACGTGTTCGGCACGTCTACGGCTCGCCATGCACGGTCGCCGACGCGTTCGGCACGTCTACGGCATCGCCAGGCACGGTTGCCAACGTGTTCGGCACGTCTACGGCTTCGCCATGCACGGTCGCCGACGTGTTCGGCACGTCTACGGCTCGCCAGGCACGGTTGCCAACGTGTTCGGCACGTCTACGGCATCGCCGGGCACGGTTGCTAACGTGTTCGGCACGTCTACGGCATCGTCGGGCACGGTTGCCAACGTGTTCGGCACGTCTACGGCATCGTCGGGCACGGTTGCCAACGTGTTCGGCACGTCTACGGCATCGTCGGGCACGGTTGCCGACGTGTTCGGCACGTCTACGGCTCGCCATGCACGGTTGCCGACGTGATTGGCACGTCTACGGCATCGTCGGGCACGGTTGCCGACGTGTTCGGCACGTCTACGGCTCGCCATGCACGGTTGCCGACGTGTTCGGCACGTCTACGGCTCGCCATGCACGGTTGCCAACGTGTTCGGCACGTCTACGGCATCGTCGGGCACGGTTGCCAACGTGTTCGGCACGTCTACGGCATCGTCGGGCACGGTTGCCAACGTGTTCGGCACGTCTACGGCATCGTCGGGCACGGTTGCCAACGTGTTCGGCACGTCTACGGCATCGTCGGGCACGGTTGCCAACGTGTTCGGCACGTCTACGGCATCGTCGGGCACGGTTGCCAACGTGTTCGGCACGTCTACGGCATCGTCGGGCACGGTTGCCAACGTGTTCGGCACGTCTACGGCATCGTCGGGCACGGTTGCCAACGTGTTCGGCACGTCTACGGCATCGCCATGCACGGTTGCCGACGTGTTTGGCACGTCTACAGCTCGCCATGCACGGTTGCCGACGTGTTTGGCACGTCTACGGCTCGCCATGCACGGTCGCCGACGTGTTCGGCACGTCTACGGCATCGTCGGGCACGGTTGCCAACGTGTTCGGCACGTCTACGGCATCGTCGGGCACGGTTGCCAACGTGTTCGGCACGTCTACGGCATCGTCGGGCACGGTTGCCAACGTGTTCGGCACGTCTACGGCATCGCCGGGCACGGTTGCCGACGTGTTCGGCACGTCTACGGCATCGTCGGGCACGGTTGCCAACGTGTTCGGCACGTCTACGGCATCGTCGGGCACGGTTGCCAACGTGTTCGGCACGTCTACGGCATCGCCGGGCACGGTTGCCGACGTGTTTGGCACGTCTACGGCTCGCCATGCACGGTTGCCGACGTGTTTGGCACGTCTACGGCTCGCCATGCACGGTCGCCGACGTGTTCGGCACGTCTACGGCTCGCCAGGCACGGTTGCCAACGTGTTCGGCACGTCTACGGCTCGCCAGGCACGGTTGCCAACGTGTTCGGCACGTCTACGGCATCGCCATGCACGGTCGCCGACGCGTTCGGCACGTCTATGGCATCGCCAGGCACGGTTGCCGACGTGTTCGGCACGTCTACGGCTCGCCAGGCACGGTTGCCAACGTGTTCGGCACGTCTACGGCATCGTCGGGCACGGTTGCCAACGTGTTCGGCACGTCTACGGCATCGTCGGGCACGGTTGCCAACGTGTTCGGCACGTCTACGGCTCGCCAGGCACGGTTGCCAACGTGTTCGGCACGTCTACGGCTCGCCAGGCACGGTTGCCAACGTGTTCGGCACGTCTACGGCATCGCCATGCGCGGTTGCCGACGTGTTTGGCACGTCTACGGCTCGCCATGCACGGTCGCCGACGTGTTCGGCACGTCTACGGCATCGTCGGGCACGGTTGCCAACGTGTTCGGCACGTCTACGGCATCGTCGGGCACGGTTGCCAACGTGTTCGGCACGTCTACGGCATCGTCGGGCACGGTTGCCAACGTGTTCGGCACGTCTACGGCATCGCCGGGCACGGTTGCCGACGTGTTCGGCACGTCTACGGCTCGCCATGCACGGTTGCCGACGTGTTTGGCACGTCTACGGCTCGCCATGCACGGTCGCCGACGTGTTCGGCACGTCTACGGCTCGCCATGCACGGTTGCCGACGTGTTTGGCACGTCTACGGCTCGCCATGCACGGTCGCCGACGTGTTCGGCACGTCTACGGCTCGCCAGGCACGGTTGCCAACGTGTTCGGCACGTCTACGGCATCGTCGGGCACGGTTGCCAACGTGTTCGGCACGTCTACGGCATCGTCGGGCACGGTTGCCAACGTGTTCGGCACGTCTAGGGCTCGCCAGGCACGGTTGCCAACGTGTTCGGCACGTCTACGGCTCGCCAGGCACGGTTGCCAACGTGTTCGGCACGTCTACGGCATCGCCATGCACGGTTGCCGACGTGTTCGGCACGTCTACGGCTCGCCATGCACGGTTGCCGACGTGTTCGGCACGTCTACGGCTCGCCAGGCACGGTTGCCAACGTGTTCGGCACGTCTACGGCATCGTCGGGCACGGTTGCCAACGTGTTCGGCACGTCTACGGCATCGTCGGGCACGGTTGCCAACGTGTTCGGCACGTCTACGGCATCGCCGGGCACGGTTGCCGACGTGTTCGGCACGTCTACGGCTCGCCATGCACGGTTGCCGACGTGTTTGGCACGTCTACGGCTCGCCATGCACGGTCGCCGACGTGTTCGGCACGTCTACGGCTCGCCAGGCACGGTTGCCAACGTGTTCGGCACGTCTACGGCATCGTCGGGCACGGTTGCCAACGTGTTCGGCACGTCTACGGCATCGTCGGGCACGGTTGCCAACGTGTTCGGCACGTCTAGGGCTCGCCAGGCACGGTTGCCAACGTGTTCGGCACGTCTACGGCTCGCCAGGCACGGTTGCCAACGTGTTCGGCACGTCTACGGCATCGCCATGCACGGTTGCCGACGTGTTCGGCACGTCTACGGCTCGCCATGCACGGTTGCCGACGTGTTCGGCACGTCTACGGCTCGCCAGGCACGGTTGCCAACGTGTTCGGCACGTCTACGGCATCGTCGGGCACGGTTGCCAACGTGTTCGGCACGTCTACGGCATCGTCGGGCACGGTTGCCAACGTGTTCGGCACGTCTACGGCATCGCCGGGCACGGTTGCCGACGTGTTCGGCACGTCTACGGCTCGCCATGCACGGTTGCCGACGTGTTTGGCACGTCTACGGCTCGCCATGCACGGTCGCCGACGTGTTCGGCACGTCTACGGCTCGCCAGGCACGGTTGCCAACGTGTTCGGCACGTCTACGGCATCGTCGGGCACGGTTGCCAACGTGTTCGGCACGTCTACGGCATCGTCGGGCACGGTTGCCAACGTGTTCGGCACGTCTACGGCTCGCCAGGCACGGTTGCCAACGTGTTCGGCACGTCTACGGCTCGCCAGGCACGGTTGCCAACGTGTTCGGCACGTCTACGGCATCGCCATGCACGGTTGCCGACGTGTTCGGCACGTCTACGGCTCGCCATGCACGGTTGCCGACGTGTTCGGCACGTCTACGGCTCGCCAGGCACGGTTGCCAACGTGTTCGGCACGTCTACGGCATCGTCGGGCACGGTTGCCAACGTGTTCGGCACGTCTACGGCATCGCCGGGCACGGTTGCCGACGTGTTCGGCACGTCTACGGCTCGCCATGCACGGTTGCCGACGTGTTTGGCACGTCTACGGCTCGCCATGCACGGTTGCCGACGTGTTTGGCACGTCTACGGCTCGCCATGCACGGTCGCCGACGTGTTCGGCACGTCTACGGCTCGCCAGGCACGGTTGCCAACGTGTTCGGCACGTCTACGGCATCGTCGGGCACGGTTGCCAACGTGTTCGGCACGTCTACGGCATCGTCGGGCACGGTTGCCAACGTGTTCGGCACGTCTAGGGCTCGCCAGGCACGGTTGCCAACGTGTTCGGCACGTCTACGGCTCGCCAGGCACGGTTGCCAACGTGTTCGGCACGTCTACGGCATCGCCATGCACGGTTGCCGACGTGTTCGGCACGTCTACGGCTCGCCATGCACGGTTGCCGACGTGTTCGGCACGTCTACGGCTCGCCAGGCACGGTTGCCAACGTGTTCGGCACGTCTACGGCATCGTCGGGCACGGTTGCCAACGTGTTCGGCACGTCTACGGCATCGTCGGGCACGGTTGCCAACGTGTTCGGCACGTCTACGGCATCGTCGGGCACGGTTGCCAACGTGTTCGGCACGTCTACGGCTCGCCAGGCACGGTTGCCAACGTGTTCGGCACGTCTACGGCTCGCCAGGCACGGTTGCCAACGTGTTCGGCACGTCTACGGCATCGCCATGCACGGTTGCCGACGTGTTCGGCACGTCTACGGCTCGCCATGCACGGTTGCCGACGTGTTCGGCACGTCTACGGCTCGCCAGGCACGGTTGCCAACGTGTTCGGCACGTCTACGGCATCGTCGGGCACGGTTGCCAACGTGTTCGGCACGTCTACGGCATCGTCGGGCACGGTTGCCAACGTGTTCGGCACGTCTACGGCTCGCCAGGCACGGTTGCCAACGTGTTCGGCACGTCTACGGCTCGCCAGGCACGGTTGCCAACGTGTTCGGCACGTCTACGGCATCGCCATGCACGGTTGCCGACGTGTTTGGCACGTCTACGGCTCGCCATGCACGGTTGCCGACGTGTTTGGCACGTCTACGGCTCGCCGTGCACGGTCGCCGACGTGTTCGGCACGTCTACGGCATCGTCGGGCACGGTTGCCAACGTGTTCGGCACGTCTACGGCATCGCCGGGCACGGTTGCCGACGTGTTCGGCACGTCTACGGCTCGCCATGCACGGTTGCCGACGTGTTTGGCACGTCTACGGCTCGCCATGCACGGTCGCCGACGTGTTCGGCACGTCTACGGCTCGCCATGCACGGTCGCCGACGCGTTCGGCACGTCTACGGCATCGCCAGGCACGGTTGCCGACGTGTTCGGCACGTCTACGGCTCGCCAGGCACGGTTGCCAACGTGTTCGGCACGTCTACGGCATCGCCATGCACGGTTGCCGACGTGTTCGGCACGTCTGCGGCATCGTCGGGCACGGTTGCCGACGTGTTCGGCACGTCTACGGCTCGCCAGGCACGGTTGCCAACGTGTTCGGCACGTCTACGGCATCGCCATGCACGGTTGCCGACGTGTTCGGCACGTCTACGGCATCGTCGGGCACGGTTGCCAACGTGTTCGGCACGTCTACGGCATCGTCGGGCACGGTTGCCAACGTGTTCGGCACGTCTACGGCATCGCCGGGCACGGTTGCCGACGTGTTCGGCACGTCTACGGCTCGCCATGCACGATTGCCGACGTGTTTGGCACGTCTACGGCTCGCCATGCACGGTCGCCGACGTGTTCGGCACGTCTACGGCTCGCCATGCACGGTCGCCGACGCGTTCGGCACGTCTACGGCATCGCCAGGCACGGTTGCCGACGTGTTCGGCACGTCTACGGCTCGCCAGGCACGGTTGCCAACGTGTTCGGCACGTCTACGGCATCGCCATGCACGGTTGCCGACGTGTTCGGCACGTCTGCGGCATCGTCGGGCACGGTTGCCGACGTGTTCGGCACGTCTACGGCTCGCCAGGCACGGTTGCCAACGTGTTCGGCACGTCTACGGCATCGCCATGCACGGTTGCCGACGTGTTCGGCACGTCTACGGCATCGTCGGGCACGGTTGCCAACGTGTTCGGCACGTCTACGGCATCGTCGGGCACGGTTGCCAACGTGTTCGGCACGTCTACGGCATCGCCGGGCACGGTTGCTAACGTGTTCGGCACGTCTACGGCATCGTCGGGCACGGTTGCCAACGTGTTCGGCACGTCTACGGCATCGTCGGGCACGGTTGCCGACGTGTTCGGCACGTCTACGGCTCGCCATGCACGGTTGCCGACGTGTTTGGCACGTCTACGGCATCGCCGGGCACGGTTGCCAACGTGTTCGGCACGTCTACGGCATCGTCGGGCACGGTTGCCAACGTGTTCGGCACGTCTACGGCATCGTCGGGCACGGTTGCCAACGTGTTCGGCACGTCTACGGCATCGTCGGGCACGGTTGCCAACGTTTTCGGCACGTCTACGGCATCGCCGGGCACGGTTGCCGACGTGTTCGGCACGTCTACGGCTCGCCATGCACGGTTGCCGACGTGTTTGGCACGTCTACGGCTCGCCATGCACGGTCGCAAACGTGTTCGGCACGTCTACGGCTCGCCATGCACGGTCGCCGACGCGTTCGGCACGTCTACGGCATCGCCAGGCACGGTTGCCAACGTGTTCGGCACGTCTACGGCTTCGCCATGCACGGTCGCCGACGTGTTCGGCACGTCTACGGCTCGCCAGGCACGGTTGCCAACGTGTTCGGCACGTCTACGGCATCGCCATGCACGGTTGCCGACGTGTTCGGCACGTCTACGGCTCGCCAGGCACGGTTGCCAACGTGTTCGGCACGTCTACGGCATCGTCGGGCACGGTTGCCAACGTGTTCGGCACGTCTACGGCATCGCCGGGCACGGTTGCCGACGTGTTCGGCACGTCTACGGCTCGCCATGCACGGTTGCCGACGAGTTTGGCACGTCTACGGCTCGCCATGCACGGTCGCCGACGTGTTCGGCACGTCTACGGCTCGCCATGCACGGTTGCCGACGTGTTCGGCACGTCTGCGGCATCGTCGGGCACGGTTGCCGACGTGTTCGGCACGTCTACGGCTCGCCAGGCACGGTTGCCAACGTGTTCGGCACGTCTACGGCATCGCCATGCACGGTTGCCGACGTGTTCGGCACGTCTACGGCATCGTCGGGCACGGTTGCCAACGTGTTCGGCACGTCTACGGCATCGTCGGGCACGGTTGCCAACGTGTTCGGCACGTCTACGGCATCGCCATGCACGGTTGCCGACGTGTTTGGCACGTCTACAGCTCGCCATGCACGGTTGTCGACGTGTTTGGCACGTCTACGGCTCGCCATGCACGGTCGCCGACGTGTTCGGCACGTCTACGGCATCGTCGGGCACGGTTGCCAACGTGTTCGGCACGTCTACGGCATCGCCGGGCACGGTTGCCGACGTGTTCGGCACGTCTACGGCATCGTCGGGCACGGTTGCCAACGTGTTCGGCACGTCTACGGCATCGTCGGGCACGGTTGCCAACGTGTTCGGCACGTCTACGGCATTGCCGGGCACGGTTGCCGACGTGTTCGGCACGTCTACGGCTCGCCATGCACGGTTGCCGACGTGTTTGGCACGTCTACGGCTCGCCATGCACGGTCGCCGACGTGTTCGGCACGTCTACGGCTCGCCATGCACGGTTGCCGACGTGTTTGGCACGTCTACGGCTCGCCATGCACGGTCGCCGACGTGTTCGGCACGTCTACGGCTCGCCATGCACGGTCGCCGACGCGTTCGGCACGTCTACGGCATCGCCAGGCACGGTTGCCAACGTGTTCGGCACGTCTACGGCTTCGCCATGCACGGTCGCCGACGTGTTCGGCACGTCTACGGCTCGCCAGGCACGGTTGCCAACGTGTTCGGCACGTCTACGGCATCGCCGGGCACGGTTGCTAACGTGTTCGGCACGTCTACGGCATCGTCGGGCACGGTTGCCAACGTGTTCGGCACGTCTACGGCATCGTCGGGCACGGTTGCCAACGTGTTCGGCACGTCTACGGCATCGTCGGGCACGGTTGCCAACGTGTTCGGCACGTCTACGGCATCGTCGGGCACGGTTGCCGACGTGTTCGGCACGTCTACGGCTCGCCATGCACGGTTGCCGACGTGTTTGGCACGTCTACGGCTCGCCATGCACGGTTGCCAACGTGTTCGGCACGTCTACGGCATCGTCGGGCACGGTTGCCGACGTGTTCGGCACGTCTACGGCTCGCCATGCACGGTTGCCGACGTGTTCGGCACGTCTACGGCTCGCCATGCACGGTTGCCAACGTGTTCGGCACGTCTACGGCATCGTCGGGCACGGTTGCCAACGTGTTCGGCACGTCTACGGCATCGTCGGGCACGGTTGCCAACGTGTTCGGCACGTCTACGGCATCGTCGGGCACGGTTGCCAACGTGTTCGGCACGTCTACGGCATCGTCGGGCACGGTTGCCAACGTGTTCGGCACGTCTACGGCATCGCCATGCACGGTTGCCGACGTGTTTGGCACGTCTACAGCTCGCCATGCACGGTTGCCGACGTGTTTGGCACGTCTACGGCTCGCCATGCACGGTCGCCGACGTGTTCGGCACGTCTACGGCATCGTCGGGCACGGTTGCCAACGTGTTCGGCACGTCTACGGCATCGTCGGGCACGGTTGCCAACGTGTTCGGCACGTCTACGGCATCGTCGGGCACGGTTGCCAACGTGTTCGGCACGTCTACGGCATCGCCGGGCACGGTTGCCGACGTGTTCGGCACGTCTACGGCATCGTCGGGCACGGTTGCCAACGTGTTCGGCACGTCTACGGCATCGTCGGGCACGGTTGCCAACGTGTTCGGCACGTCTACGGCATCGCCGGGCACGGTTGCCGACGTGTTTGGCACGTCTACGGCTCGCCATGCACGGTTGCCGACGTGTTTGGCACGTCTACGGCTCGCCATGCACGGTCGCCGACGTGTTCGGCACGTCTACGGCTCGCCAGGCACGGTTGCCAACGTGTTCGGCACGTCTACGGCATCGTCGGGCACGGTTGCCAACGTGTTCGGCACGTCTACGGCATCGTCGGGCACGGTTGCCAACGTGTTCGGCACGTCTACGGCTCGCCAGGCACGGTTGCCAACGTGTTCGGCACGTCTACGGCTCGCCAGGCACGGTTGCCAACGTGTTCGGCACGTCTACGGCATCGCCATGCACGGTCGCCGACGCGTTCGGCACGTCTATGGCATCGCCAAGGCACGGTTGCCGACGTGTTCGGCACGTCTACGGCTCGCCAGGCACGGTTGCCAACGTGTTCGGCACGTCTACGGCATCGTCGGGCACGGTTGCCAACGTGTTCGGCACGTCTACGGCATCGTCGGGCACGGTTGCCAACGTGTTCGGCACGTCTACGGCTCGCCAGGCACGGTTGCCAACGTGTTCGGCACGTCTACGGCTCGCCAGGCACGGTTGCCAACGTGTTCGGCACGTCTACGGCTCGCCATGCACGGTTGCCAACGTGTTCGGCACGTCTACGGCATCGTCGGGCACGGTTGCCAACGTGTTCGGCACGTCTACGGCATCGTAGGGCACGGTTGCCGACGTGTTCGGCACGTCTACGGCTCGCCATGCACGGTTGCCGACGTGTTTTGGCACGTCTACGGCTCGCCATGCACGGTTGCCAACGTGTTCGGCACGTCTACGGCATCGTCGGGCACGGTTGCCGACGTGTTCGGCACGTCTACGGCTCGCCATGCACGGTTGCCGACGTGTTCGGCACGTCTACGGCTCGCCATGCACGGTTGCCAACGTGTTCGGCACGTCTACGGCATCGTCGGCACGGTTGCCAACGTGTTCGGCACGTCTACGGCATCGTCGGGCACGGTTGCCAACGTGTTCGGCACGTCTACGGCATCGTCGGGCACGGTTGCCAACGTGTTCGGCACGTCTACGGCATCGTCGGGCACGGTTGCCGACGTGTTCGGCACGTCTACGGCTCGCCATGCACGGTTGCCGACGTGTTTGGCACGTCTACGGCTCGCCATGCACGGTCGCCGACGTGTTCGGCACGTCTACGGCTCGCCAGGCACGGTTGCCAACGTGTTCGGCACGTCTACGGCATCGTCGGGCACGGTTGCCAACGTGTTCGGCACGTCTACGGCATCGTCGGGCACGGTTGCCAACGTGTTCGGCACGTCTACGGCTCGCCAGGCACGGTTGCCAACGTGTTCGGCACGTCTACGGCTCGCCAGGCACGGTTGCCAACGTGTTCGGCACGTCTACGGCATCGCCATGCACGGTTGCCGACGTGTTCGGCACGTCTACGGCTCGCCATGCACGGTTGCCGACGTGTTCGGCACGTCTACGGCTCGCCAGGCACGGTTGCCAACGTGTTCGGCACGTCTACGGCTCGCCAGGCACGGTTGCCAACGTGTTCGGCACGTCTACGGCTCGCCAGGCACGGTTGCCAACGTGTTCGGCACGTCTACGGCATCGCCATGCACGGTTGCCGACGTGTTTGGCACGTCTACGGCTCGCCATGCACGGTTGCCGACGTGTTTGGCACGTCTACGGCTCGCCATGCACGGTCGCCGACGTGTTCGGCACGTCTACGGCTCGCCATGCACGGTCGCCGACGCGTTCGGCACGTCTACGGCATCGTCGGGCACGGTTGCCAACGTGTTCGGCACGTCTACGGCATCGCCGGGCACGGTTGCCGACGTGTTCGGCACGTCTACGGCTCGCCAGGCACGGTTGCCAACGTGTTCGGCACGTCTACGGCATCGCCATGCGCGGTTGCCGACGTGTTTGGCACGTCTACGGCTCGCCATGCACGGTCGCCGACGTGTTCGGCACGTCTACGGCATCGTCGGGCACGGTTGCCAACGTGTTCGGCACGTCTACGGCATCGCCGGGCACGGTTGCCGACGTGTTCGGCACGTCTACGGCTCGCCATGCACGGTTGCCGACGTGTTTGGCACGTCTACGGCTCGCCATGCACGGTCGCCGACGTGTTCGGCACGTCTACGGCTCGCCATGCACGGTCGCCGACGCGTTCGGCACGTCTACGGCATCGCCAGGCACGGTTGCCGACGTGTTCGGCACGTCTACGGCTCGCCAGGCACGGTTGCCAACGTGTTCGGCACGTCTACGGCATCGCCATGCACGGTTGCCGACGTGTTCGGCACGTCTGCGGCATCGTCGGGCACGGTTGCCGACGTGTTCGGCACGTCTACGGCTCGCCAGGCACGGTTGCCAACGTGTTCGGCACGTCTACGGCATCGCCATGCACGGTTGCCGACGTGTTCGGCACGTCTACGGCATCGTCGGGCACGGTTGCCAACGTGTTCGGCACGTCTACGGCATCGTCGGGCACGGTTGCCAACGTGTTCGGCACGTCTACGGCATCGCCGGGCACGGTTGCTAACGTGTTCGGCACGTCTACGGCATCGTCGGGCACGGTTGCCAACGTGTTCGGCACGTCTACGGCATCGTCGGGCACGGTTGCCAACGTGTTCGGCACGTCTACGGCATCGTCGGGCACGGTTGCCAACGTGTTCGGCACGTCTACGGCATCGTCGGGCACGGTTGCCAACGTGTTCGGCACGTCTACGGCATCGTCGGGCACGGTTGCCAACGTGTTCGGCACGTCTACGGCATCGCCGGGCACGGTTGCCGACGTGTTCGGCACGTCTACGGCTCGCCATGCACGGTTGCCGACGTGTTTGGCACGTCTACGGCTCGCCATGCACGGTCGCCGACGTGTTCGGCACGTCTACGGCTCGCCATGCACGGTCGCCGACGCGTTCGGCACGTCTACGGCATCGCCAGGCACGGTTGCCAACGTGTTCGGCACGTCTACGGCTTCGCCATGCACGGTCGCCGACGTGTTCGGCACGTCTACGGCTCGCCAGGCACGGTTGCCAACGTGTTCGGCACGTCTACGGCATCGTCGGGCACGGTTGCCGACGTGTTCGGCACGTCTACGGCATCGCCGGGCACGGTTGCTAACGTGTTCGGCACGTCTACGGCATCGTCGGGCACGGTTGCCAACGTGTTCGGCACGTCTACGGCATCGTCGGGCACGGTTGCCAACGTGTTCGGCACGTCTACGGCATCGTCGGGCACGGTTGCCGACGTGTTCGGCACGTCTACGGCTCGCCATGCACGGTTGCCGACGTGTTTGGCACGTCTACGGCATCGCCGGGCACGGTTGCCAACGTGTTCGGCACGTCTACGGCATCGTCGGGCACGGTTGCCAACGTGTTCGGCACGTCTACGGCATCGTCGGGCACGGTTGCCAACGTGTTCGGCACGTCTACGGCATCGTCGGGCACGGTTGCCAACGTGTTCGGCACGTCTACGGCATCGCCGGGCACGGTTGCCGACGTGTTCGGCACGTCTACGGCTCGCCATGCACGGTTGCCGACGTGTTTGGCACGTCTACGGCTCGCCATGCACGGTTGCCAACGTGTTCGGCACGTCTACGGCATCGCCATGCACGGTTGCCGACGTGTTCGGCACGTCTACGGCTCGCCAGGCACGGTTGCCAACGTGTTCGGCACGTCTACGGCATCGTCGGGCACGGTTGCCAACAACGTGTTCGGCACGTCTACGGCATCGCCGGGCACGGTTGCCGACGTGTTCGGCACGTCTACGGCTCGCCATGCACGGTTGCCGACGAGTTTGGCACGTCTACGGCTCGCCATGCACGGTTGCCAACGTGTTCGGCACGTCTACGGCATCGCCATGCACGGTTGCCGACGTGTTCGGCACGCCTACGGCTCGCCAGGCACGGTTGCCAACGTGTTCGGCACGTCTACGGCATCGTCGGGCACGGTTGCCAACGTGTTCGGCACGTCTACGGCATCGCCGGGCACGGTTGCCGACGTGTTCGGCACGTCTACGGCTCGCCATGCACGGTTGCCGACGAGTTTGGCACGTCTACGGCTCGCCATGCACGGTCGCCGACGTGTTCGGCACGTCTACGGCTCGCCATGCACGGTTGCCGACGTGTTCGGCACGTCTGCGGCATCGTCGGGCACGGTTGCCGACGTGTTCGGCACGTCTACGGCTCGCCAGGCACGGTTGCCAACGTGTTCGGCACGTCTACGGCATCGCCATGCACGGTTGCCGACGTGTTCGGCACGTCTACGGCATCGTCGGGCACGGTTGCCAACGTGTTCGGCACGTCTACGGCATCGTCGGGCACGGTTGCCAACGTGTTCGGCACGTCTACGGCATCGCCGGGCACGGTTGCTAACGTGTTCGGCACGTCTACGGCATCGTCGGGCACGGTTGCCAACGTGTTCGGCACGTCTACGGCATCGTCGGGCACGGTTGCCAACGTGTTCGGCACGTCTACGGCATCGTCGGGCACGGTTGCCGACGTGCTCGGCACGTCTACGGCTCGCCATGCACGGTTGCCGACGTGTTTGGCACGTCTACGGCATCGCCGGGCACGGTTGCCAACGTGTTCGGCACGTCTACGGCATCGTCGGGCACGGTTGCCAACGTGTTCGGCACGTCTACGGCATCGTCGGGCACGGTTGCCAACGTGTTCGGCACGTCTACGGCATCGTCGGGCACGGTTGCCAACGTGTTCGGCACGTCTACGGCATCGCCGGGCACGGTTGCCGACGTGTTCGGCACGTCTACGGCTCGCCATGCACGGTTGCCGACGTGTTTGGCACGTCTACGGCTCGCCATGCACGGTCGCCGACGTGTTCGGCACGTCTACGGCTCGCCATGCACGGTCGCCGACGCGTTCGGCACGTCTACGGCATCGCCAGGCACGGTTGCCAACGTGTTCGGCACGTCTACGGCTCGCCAGGCACGGTTGCCAACGTGTTCGGCACGTCTACGGCATCGCCATGCACGGTTGCCGACGTGTTCGGCACGTCTACGGCTCGCCAGGCACGGTTGCCAACGTGTTCGGCACGTCTACGGCATCGTCGGGCACGGTTGCCAACGTGTTCGGCACGTCTACGGCTCGCCAGGCACGGTTGCCAACGTGTTCGGCACGTCTACGGCTCGCCAGGCACGGTTGCCAACGTGTTCGGCACGTCTACGGCATCGCCATGCACGGTTGCCGACGTGTTTGGCACGTCTACGGCTCGCCATGCACGGTTGCCGACGTGTTTGGCACGTCTACGGCTCGCCAGGCACGGCTACCGACGTGTTCGGCACGTCTACTGCATCGCCGGGCACGGTTGCCGACGTGTTCGGCACGTCTACGGCTCGCCATGCACGGTTGCCGACGTGTTTGGCACGTCTACGGCTCGCCATGCACGGTCGCCGACGTGTTCGGCACGTCTACGGCTCGCCATGCACGGTCGCCGACGCGTTCGGCACGTCTACGGCATCGCCAGGCACGGTTGCCAACGTGTTCGGCACGTCTACGGCTTCGCCATGCACGGTCGCCGACGTGTTCGGCACGTCTACGGCTCGCCAGGCACGGTTGCCAACGTGTTCGGCACGTCTACGGCATCGCCATGCACGGTTGCCGACGTGTTCGGCACGTCTACGGCTCGCCAGGCACGGTTGCCAACGTGTTCGGCACGTCTACGGCATCGCCATGCACGGTTGCCAACGTGTTCGGCACGTCTACGGCATCGCCGGGCACGGTTGCCGACGTGTTCGGCACGTCTACGGCTCGCCATGCACGGTTGCCGACGAGTTTGGCACGTCTACGGCTCGCCATGCACGGTCGCCGACGTGTTCGGCACGTCTACGGCTCGCCAGGCACGGTTGCCAACGTGTTCGGCACGTCTACGGCTCGCCAGGCACGGTTGCCAACGTGTTCGGCACGTCTACGGCTCGCCAGGCACGGTTGCCAACGTGTTCGGCACGTCTACGGCTCGCCAGGCACGGTTGCCAACGTGTTCGGCACGTCTACGGCATCGCCATGCACGGTTGCCGACGTGTTTGGCACGTCTACGGCTCGCCATGCACGGTTGCCGACGTGTTTGGCACGTCTACGGCTCGCCATGCACGGTCGCCGACGTGTTCGGCACGTCTACGGCTCGCCATGCACGGTCGCCGACGCGTTCGGCACGTCTACGGCATCGCCAGGCACGGTTGCCGACGTGTTCGGCTCGTCTACGGCATCGCCGGGCACGGTTGCCAACGTGTTCGGCACGTCTACGGCATCGCCATGCACGGTTGCCGACGTGTTCGGCACGTCTGCGGCATCGTCGGGCACGGTTGCCGACGTGTTCGGCACGTCTACGGCTCGCCAGGCACGGTTGCCAACGTGTTCGGCACGTCTACGGCTCGCCAGGCACGGTCGCCGACGTGTTCGGCACGTCTACGGCTCGCCATGCACGGTTGCCAACGTGTTCGGCACGTCTACGGCTCGCCAGGCACGGTTGCCAACGTGTTCGGCACGTCTACGGCTCGCCAGGCACGGTTGCCAACGTGTTCGGCACGTCTACGGCTCGCCAGGCACGGTTGCCAACGTGTTCGGCACGTCTACGGCATCGCCATGCACGGTTGCCGACGTGTTTGGCACGTCTACGGCTCGCCATGCACGGTTGCCGACGTGTTTGGCACGTCTACGGCTCGCCATGCACGGTCGCCGACGTGTTCGGCACGTCTACGGCATCGTCGGGCACGGTTGCCAACGTGTTCGGCACGTCTACGGCATCGTCGGGCACGGTTGCCAACGTGTTCGGCACGTCTACGGCATCGTCGGGCACGGTTGCCAACGTGTTCGGCACGTCTACGGCATCGCCGGGCACGGTTGCCGACGTGTTCGGCACGTCTACGGCTCGCCATGCACGGTTGCCGACGTGTTTGGCACGTCTACGGCTCGCCATGCACGGTCGCCGACGTGTTCGGCACGTCTACGGCTCGCCATGCACGGTCGCCGACGCGTTCGGCACGTCTACGGCATCGCCAGGCACGGTTGCCGACGTGTTCGGCACGTCTACGGCTCGCCAGGCACGGTTGCCAACGTGTTCGGCACGTCTACGGCATCGCCATGCACGGTTGCCGACGTGTTCGGCACGTCTACGGCTCGCCAGGCACGGTTGCCAACGTGTTCGGCACGTCTACGGCATCGTCGGGCACGGTTGCCAACGTGTTCGGCACGTCTACGGCATCGCCGGGCACGGTTGCCGACGTGTTCGGCACGTCTACGGCTCGCCATGCACGGTTGCCGACGAGTTTGGCACGTCTACGGCTCGCCATGCACGGTCGCCGACGTGTTCGGCACGTCTACGGCTCGCCATGCACGGTCGCCGACGTGTTCGGCTCGTCTACGGCATCGCCGGGCACGGTTGCCAACGTGTTCGGCACGTCTACGGCATCGTCGGGCACGGTTGCCAACGTGTTCGGCACGTCTACGGCATCGTCGGGCACGGTTGCCAACGTGTTCGGCACGTCTACGGCTCGCCAGGCACGGTTGCCAACGTGTTCGGCACGTCTACGGCTCGCCAGGCACGGTTGCCAACGTGTTCGGCACGTCTACGGCTCGCCATGCACGGTTGCCAACGTGTTCGGCACGTCTACGGCATCGTCGGGCACGGTTGCCAACGTGTTCGGCTCGTCTACGGCATCGCCGGGCACGGTTGCCAACGTGTTCGGCACGTCTACGGCATCGTCGGGCACGGTTGCCAACGTGTTCGGCACGTCTACGGCTCGCCAGGCACGGTCGCCGACGTGTTCGGCACGTCTACGGCATCGTCGGGCACGGTTGCCAACGTGTTCGGCACGTCTACGGCATCGTCGGGCACGGTTGCCAACGTGTTCGGCACGTCTACGGCATCGTCGGGCACGGTTGCCAACGTGTTCGGCACGTCTACGGCATCGCCGGGCACGGTTGCCGACGTGTTCGGCACGTCTACGGCTCGCCATGCACGGTTGCCGACGTGTTTGGCACGTCTACGGCTCGCCATGCACGGTCGCCGACGTGTTCGGCACGTCTACGGCTCGCCATGCACGGTCGCCGACGCGTTCGGCACGTCTACGGCATCGCCAGGCACGGTTGCCGACGTGTTCGGCACGTCTACGGCTCGCCAGGCACGGTTGCCAACGTGTTCGGCACGTCTACGGCATCGCCATGCACGGTTGCCGACGTGTTCGGCACGTCTACGGCTCGCCAGGCACGGTTGCCAACGTGTTCGGCACGTCTACGGCATCGTCGGGCACGGTTGCCAACGTGTTCGGCACGTCTGCGGCATCGCCGGGCACGGTTGCCGACGTGTTCGGCACGTCTACGGCTCGCCATGCACGGTTGCCGACGAGTTTGGCACGTCTACGGCTCGCCATGCACGGTCGCCGACGTGTTCGGCACGTCTACGGCTCGCCATGCACGGTCGCCGACGTGTTCGGCTCGTCTACGGCATCGCCGGGCACGGTTGCCAACGTGTTCGGCACGTCTACGGCATCGTCGGGCACGGTTGCCAACGTGTTCGGCACGTCTACGGCTCGCCAGGCACGGTTGCCAACGTGTTCGGCACGTCTACGGCTCGCCAGGCACGGTTGCCGACGTGTTTGGCACGTCTACGGCTCGCCATGCACGGTCGCCGACGCGTTCGGCACGTCTACGGCATCGCCAGGCACGGTTGCCGACGTGTTCGGCACGTCTACGGCATCGCCGGGCACGGTTGCCGACGTGTTTGGCACGTCTACGGCATCGCCGGGCACGGTTGCCGACGTGTTCGGCACGTCTACGGCTCGCCATGCACGGTTGCCAACGTGTTCGGCACGTCTACGGCTTCGCCATGCACGGTCGCCGACGTGTTCGGCACGTCTACGGCATCGCCATGCACGGTTGCCAACGTGTTCGGCACGTCTACGGCATCGCCGGGCACGGTTGCCGACGTGTTCGGCACGTCTACGGCTCGCCATGCACGGTTGCCGACGAGTTTGGCACGTCTACGGCTCGCCATGCACGGTCGCCGACGTGTTCGGCACGTCTACGGCTCGCCAGGCACGGTTGCCAACGTGTTCGGCACGTCTACGGCTCGCCAGGCACGGTTGCCAACGTGTTCGGCACGTCTACGGCTCGCCAGGCACGGTTGCCAACGTGTTCGGCACGTCTACGGCTCGCCAGGCACGGTTGCCAACGTGTTCGGCACGTCTACGGCATCGCCATGCACGGTTGCCGACGTGTTTGGCACGTCTACGGCTCGCCATGCACGGTTGCCGACGTGTTTGGCACGTCTACGGCTCGCCATGCACGGTCGCCGACGTGTTCGGCACGTCTACGGCATCGTCGGGCACGGTTGCCAACGTGTTCGGCACGTCTACGGCATCGTCGGGCACGGTTGCCAACGTGTTCGGCACGTCTACGGCATCGTCGGGCACGGTTGCCAACGTGTTCGGCACGTCTACGGCATCGCCGGGCACGGTTGCCGACGTGTTCGGCACGTCTACGGCTCGCCATGCACGGTTGCCGACGTGTTTGGCACGTCTACGGCTCGCCATGCACGGTCGCCGACGTGTTCGGCACGTCTACGGCTCGCCATGCACGGTCGCCGACGCGTTCGGCACGTCTACGGCATCGCCAGGCACGGTTGCCGACGTGTTCGGCACGTCTACGGCTCGCCAGGCACGGTTACCAACGTGTTCGGCACGTCTACGGCATCGCCATGCACGGTTGCCGACGTGTTCGGCACGTCTGCGGCATCGTCGGGCACGGTTGCCGACGTGTTCGGCACGTCTACGGCTCGCCAGGCACGGTTGCCAACGTGTTCGGCACGTCTACGGCTCGCCAGGCACGGTCGCCGACGTGTTCGGCACGTCTACGGCTCGCCATGCACGGTTGCCAACGTGTTCGGCACGTCTACGGCTCGCCAGGCACGGTTGCCAACGTGTTCGGCACGTCTACGGCTCGCCAGGCACGGTTGCCAACGTGTTCGGCACGTCTACGGCTCGCCAGGCACGGTTGCCAACGTGTTCGGCACGTCTACGGCATCGCCATGCACGGTTGCCGACGTGTTTGGCACGTCTACGGCTCGCCATGCACGGTTGCCGACGTGTTTGGCACGTCTACGGCTCGCCATGCACGGTCGCCGACGTGTTCGGCACGTCTACGGCATCGTCGGGCACGGTTGCCAACGTGTTCGGCACGTCTACGGCATCGTCGGGCACGGTTGCCAACGTGTTCGGCACGTCTACGGCATCGTCGGGCACGGTTGCCAACGTGTTCGGCACGTCTACGGCATCGCCGGGCACGGTTGCCGACGTGTTCGGCACGTCTACGGCTCGCCATGCACGGTTGCCGACGTGTTTGGCACGTCTACGGCTCGCCATGCACGGTCGCCGACGTGTTCGGCACGTCTACGGCTCGCCATGCACGGTCGCCGACGCGTTCGGCACGTCTACGGCATCGCCAGGCACGGTTGCCGACGTGTTCGGCACGTCTACGGCTCGCCAGGCACGGTTGCCAACGTGTTCGGCACGTCTACGGCATCGCCATGCACGGTTGCCGACGTGTTCGGCACGTCTACGGCTCGCCAGGCACGGTTGCCAACGTGTTCGGCACGTCTACGGCATCGTCGGGCACGGTTGCCAACGTGTTCGGCACGTCTACGGCATCGCCGGGCACGGTTGCCGACGTGTTCGGCACGTCTACGGCTCGCCATGCACGGTTGCCGACGAGTTTGGCACGTCTACGGCTCGCCATGCACGGTCGCCGACGTGTTCGGCACGTCTACGGCTCGCCATGCACGGTCGCCGACGTGTTCGGCTCGTCTACGGCATCGCCGGGCACGGTTGCCAACGTGTTCGGCACGTCTACGGCATCGTCGGGCACGGTTGCCAACGTGTTCGGCACGTCTACGGCTCGCCAGGCACGGTTGCCAACGTGTTCGGCACGTCTACGGCTCGCCAGGCACGGTTGCCGACGTGTTTGGCACGTCTACGGCTCGCCATGCACGGTCGCCGACGCGTTCGGCACGTCTACGGCATCGCCAGGCACGGTTGCCGACGTGTTCGGCACGTCTACGGCATCGCCGGGCACGGTTGCCGACGTGTTTGGCACGTCTACGGCATCGCCGGGCACGGTTGCCGACGTGTTCGGCACGTCTACGGCTCGCCATGCACGGTTGCCAACGTGTTCGGCACGTCTACGGCTTCGCCATGCACGGTCGCCGACGTGTTCGGCACGTCTACGGCTCGCCAGGCACGGTTGCCAACGTGTTCGGCACGTCTACGGCATCGCCATGCACGGTTGCCGACGTGTTCGGCACGTCTACGGCTCGCCAGGCACGGTTGCCAACGTGTTCGGCACGTCTACGGCATCGTCGGGCACGGTTGCCAACGTGTTCGGCACGTCTACGGCATCGCCGGGCACGGTTGCCGACGTGATCGGCACGTCTACGGCTCGCCATGCACGGTTGCCGACGAGTTTGGCACGTCTACGGCATCGCCGGGCACGGTTGCCGACGTGTTCGGCACGTCTACGGCTCGCCATGCACGGTTGCCGACGTGTTTGGCACGTCTACGGCATCGCCGGGCACGGTTGCCAACGTGTTCGGCACGTCTACGGCATCGTCGGGCACGGTTGCCAACGTGTTCGGCACGTCTACGGCATCGTCGGGCACGGTTGCCAACGTGTTCGGCACGTCTACGGCATCGTCGGGCACGGTTGCCAACGTGTTCGGCACGTCTACGGCATCGCCGGGCACGGTTGCCGACGTGTTCGGCACGTCTACGGCTCGCCATGCACGGTTGCCGACGTGTTTGGCACGTCTACGGCTCGCCATGCACGGTTGCCAACGTGTTCGGCACGTCTACGGCATCGCCATGCACGGTTGCCGACGTGTTCGGCACGTCTACGGCTCGCCAGGCACGGTTGCCAACGTGTTCGGCACGTCTACGGCATCGTCGGGCACGGTTGCCAACAACGTGTTCGGCACGTCTACGGCATCGCCGGGCACGGTTGCCGACGTGTTCGGCACGTCTACGGCTCGCCATGCACGGTTGCCGACGAGTTTGGCACGTCTACGGCTCGCCATGCACGGTTGCCAACGTGTTCGGCACGTCTACGGCATCGCCATGCACGGTTGCCGACGTGTTCGGCACGCCTACGGCTCGCCAGGCACGGTTGCCAACGTGTTCGGCACGTCTACGGCATCGTCGGGCACGGTTGCCAACGTGTTCGGCACGTCTACGGCATCGCCGGGCACGGTTGCCGACGTGTTCGGCACGTCTACGGCTCGCCATGCACGGTTGCCGACGAGTTTGGCACGTCTACGGCTCGCCATGCACGGTCGCCGACGTGTTCGGCACGTCTACGGCTCGCCATGCACGGTTGCCGACGTGTTCGGCACGTCTGCGGCATCGTCGGGCACGGTTGCCGACGTGTTCGGCACGTCTACGGCTCGCCAGGCACGGTTGCCAACGTGTTCGGCACGTCTACGGCATCGCCATGCACGGTTGCCGACGTGTTCGGCACGTCTACGGCATCGTCGGGCACGGTTGCCAACGTGTTCGGCACGTCTACGGCATCGTCGGGCACGGTTGCCAACGTGTTCGGCACGTCTACGGCATCGCCGGGCACGGTTGCTAACGTGTTCGGCACGTCTACGGCATCGTCGGGCACGGTTGCCAACGTGTTCGGCACGTCTACGGCATCGTCGGGCACGGTTGCCAACGTGTTCGGCACGTCTACGGCATCGTCGGGCACGGTTGCCGACGTGCTCGGCACGTCTACGGCTCGCCATGCACGGTTGCCGACGTGTTTGGCACGTCTACGGCATCGCCGGGCACGGTTGCCAACGTGTTCGGCACGTCTACGGCATCGTCGGGCACGGTTGCCAACGTGTTCGGCACGTCTACGGCATCGTCGGGCACGGTTGCCAACGTGTTCGGCACGTCTACGGCATCGTCGGGCACGGTTGCCAACGTGTTCGGCACGTCTACGGCATCGCCGGGCACGGTTGCCGACGTGTTCGGCACGTCTACGGCTCGCCATGCACGGTTGCCGACGTGTTTGGCACGTCTACGGCTCGCCATGCACGGTCGCCGACGTGTTCGGCACGTCTACGGCTCGCCATGCACGGTCGCCGACGCGTTCGGCACGTCTACGGCATCGCCAGGCACGGTTGCCAACGTGTTCGGCACGTCTACGGCTCGCCAGGCACGGTTGCCAACGTGTTCGGCACGTCTACGGCATCGCCATGCACGGTTGCCGACGTGTTCGGCACGTCTACGGCTCGCCAGGCACGGTTGCCAACGTGTTCGGCACGTCTACGGCATCGTCGGGCACGGTTGCCAACGTGTTCGGCACGTCTACGGCTCGCCAGGCACGGTTGCCAACGTGTTCGGCACGTCTACGGCTCGCCAGGCACGGTTGCCGACGTGTTCGGCACGTCTACGGCTCGCCATGCACGGTTGCCGACGAGTTTGGCACGTCTACGGCTCGCCATGCACGGTCGCCGACGTGTTCGGCACGTCTACGGCTCGCCATGCACGGTTGCCGACGTGTTCGGCACGTCTGCGGCATCGTCGGGCACGGTTGCCGACGTGTTCGGCACGTCTACGGCTCGCCAGGCACGGTTGCCAACGTGTTCGGCACGTCTACGGCATCGCCATGCACGGTTGCCGACGTGTTCGGCACGTCTACGGCATCGTCGGGCACGGTTGCCAACGTGTTCGGCACGTCTACGGCATCGTCGGGCACGGTTGCCAACGTGTTCGGCACGTCTACGGCATCGCCGGGCACGGTTGCTAACGTGTTCGGCACGTCTACGGCATCGTCGGGCACGGTTGCCAACGTGTTCGGCACGTCTACGGCATCGTCGGGCACGGTTGCCAACGTGTTCGGCACGTCTACGGCATCGTCGGGCACGGTTGCCGACGTGCTCGGCACGTCTACGGCTCGCCATGCACGGTTGCCGACGTGTTTGGCACGTCTACGGCATCGCCGGGCACGGTTGCCAACGTGTTCGGCACGTCTACGGCATCGTCGGGCACGGTTGCCAACGTGTTCGGCACGTCTACGGCATCGTCGGGCACGGTTGCCAACGTGTTCGGCACGTCTACGGCATCGTCGGGCACGGTTGCCAACGTGTTCGGCACGTCTACGGCATCGCCGGGCACGGTTGCCGACGTGTTCGGCACGTCTACGGCTCGCCATGCACGGTTGCCGACGTGTTTGGCACGTCTACGGCTCGCCATGCACGGTCGCCGACGTGTTCGGCACGTCTACGGCTCGCCATGCACGGTCGCCGACGCGTTCGGCACGTCTACGGCATCGCCAGGCACGGTTGCCAACGTGTTCGGCACGTCTACGGCTCGCCAGGCACGGTTGCCAACGTGTTCGGCACGTCTACGGCATCGCCATGCACGGTTGCCGACGTGTTCGGCACGTCTACGGCTCGCCAGGCACGGTTGCCAACGTGTTCGGCACGTCTACGGCATCGTCGGGCACGGTTGCCAACGTGTTCGGCACGTCTACGGCTCGCCAGGCACGGTTGCCAACGTGTTCGGCACGTCTACGGCTCGCCAGGCACGGTTGCCAACGTGTTCGGCACGTCTACGGCATCGCCATGCACGGTTGCCGACGTGTTTGGCACGTCTACGGCTCGCCATGCACGGTTGCCGACGTGTTTGGCACGTCTACGGCTCGCCATGCACGGTCGCCGACGTGTTCGGCACGTCTACGGCATCGTCGGGCACGGTTGCCAACGTGTTCGGCACGTCTACGGCATCGTCGGGCACGGTTGCCAACGTGTTCGGCACGTCTACGGCATCGTCGCGCACGGTTGCCAACGTGTTCGGCACGTCTACGGCATCGCCGGGCACGGTTGCCGACGTGTTCGGCACGTCTACGGCTCGCCATGCACGGTTGCCGACGAGTTTGGCACGTCTACGGCTCGCCATGCACGGTCGCCGACGTGTTCGGCACGTCTACGGCTCGCCATGCACGGTTGCCGACGTGTTCGGCACGTCTGCGGCATCGTCGGGCACGGTTGCCGACGTGTTCGGCACGTCTACGGCATCGTCGGGCACGGTTGCCAACGTGTTCGGCACGTCTACGGCATCGTCGGGCACGGTTGCCAACGTGTTCGGCACGTCTACGGCATCGTCGGGCACGGTTGCCGACGTGCTCGGCACGTCTACGGCTCGCCATGCACGGTTGCCGACGTGTTTGGCACGTCTACGGCATCGCCGGGCACGGTTGCCAACGTGTTCGGCACGTCTACGGCATCGTCGGGCACGGTTGCCAACGTGTTCGGCACGTTTACGGCATCGTCGGGCACGGTTGCCAACGTGTTCGGCACGTCTACGGCATCGTCGGGCACGGTTGCCAACGTGTTCGGCACGTCTACGGCATCGCCGGGCACGGTTGCCGACGTGTTCGGCACGTCTACGGCTCGCCATGCACGGTTGCCGACGTGTTTGGCACGTCTACGGCTCGCCATGCACGGTCGCCGACGCGTTCGGCACGTCTACGGCATCGCCAGGCACGGTTGCCAACGTGTTCGGCACGTCTACGGCTTCGCCATGCACGGTCGCCGACGTGTTCGGCACGTCTACGGCTCGCCAGGCACGGTTGCCAACGTGTTCGGCACGTCTACGGCATCGCCATGCACGGTTGCCGACGTGTTCGGCACGTCTACGGCTCGCCAGGCACGGTTGCCAACGTGTTCGGCACGTCTACGGCATCGTCGGGCACGGTTGCCAACGTGTTCGGCACGTCTACGGCATCGCCGGGCACGGTTGCCGACGTGTTCGGCACGTCTACGGCTCGCCATGCACGGTTGCCGACGAGTTTGGCACGTCTACGGCTCGCCATGCACGGTCGCCGACGTGTTCGGCACGTCTACGGCTCGCCATGCACGGTCGCCGACGTGTTCGGCACGTCTACGGCATCGTCGGGCACGGTTGCCAACGTGTTCGGCACGTCTACGGCTCGCCAGGCACGGTTGCCAACGTGTTCGGCACGTCTACGGCTCGCCAGGCACGGTTGCCAACGTGTTCGGCACGTCTACGGCTCGCCAGGCACGGTTGCCAACGTGTTCGGCACGTCTACGGCATCGCCATGCACGGTTGCCGACGTGTTTGGCACGTCTACGGCTCGCCATGCACGGTTGCCGACGTGTTTGGCACGTCTACGGCTCGCCATGCACGGTCGCCGACGTGTTCGGCACGTCTACGGCATCGTCGGGCACGGTTGCCAACGTGTTCGGCACGTCTACGGCATCGTCGGGCACGGTTGCCAACGTGTTCGGCACGTCTACGGCATCGTCGGGCACGGTTGCCAACGTGTTCGGCACGTCTACGGCATCGCCGGGCACGGTTGCCGACGTGTTCGGCACGTCTACGGCTCGCCATGCACGGTTGCCGACGTGTTTGGCACGTCTACGGCTCGCCATGCACGGTCGCCGACGTGTTCGGCACGTCTACGGCTCGCCATGCACGGTCGCCGACGCGTTCGGCACGTCTACGGCATCGCCAGGCACGGTTGCCGACGTGTTCGGCACGTCTACGGCTCGCCAGGCACGGTTGCCAACGTGTTCGGCACGTCTACGGCATCGCCATGCACGGTTGCCGACGTGTTCGGCACGTCTGCGGCATCGTCGGGCACGGTTGCCGACGTGTTCGGCACGTCTACGGCTCGCCAGGCACGGTTGCCAACGTGTTCGGCACGTCTACGGCATCGCCATGCACGGTTGCCGACGTGTTCGGCACGTCTACGGCATCGTCGGGCACGGTTGCCAACGTGTTCGGCACGTCTACGGCATCGTCGGGCACGGTTGCCAACGTGTTCGGCACGTCTACGGCATCGTCGGGCACGGTTGCCAACGTGTTCGGCACGTCTACGGCATCGTCGGGCACGGTTGCCAACGTGTTCGGCACGTCTACGGCATCGTCGGGCACGGTTGCCGACGTGCTCGGCACGTCTACGGCTCGCCATGCACGGTTGCCGACGTGTTTGGCACGTCTACGGCATCGCCGGGCACGGTTGCCAACGTGTTCGGCACGTCTACGGCATCGTCGGGCACGGTTGCCAACGTGTTCGGCACGTTTACGGCATCGTCGGGCACGGTTGCCAACGTGTTCGGCACGTCTACGGCATCGTCGGGCACGGTTGCCAACGTGTTCGGCACGTCTACGGCATCGCCGGGCACGGTTGCCGACGTGTTCGGCACGTCTACGGCTCGCCATGCACGGTTGCCGACGTGTTTGGCACGTCTACGGCTCGCCATGCACGGTCGCCGACGTGTTCGGCACGTCTACGGCTCGCCATGCACGGTCGCCGACGCGTTCGGCACGTCTACGGCATCGCCAGGCACGGTTGCCAACGTGTTCGGCACGTCTACGGCTTCGCCATGCACGGTCGCCGACGTGTTCGGCACGTCTACGGCTCGCCAGGCACGGTTGCCAACGTGTTCGGCACGTCTACGGCATCGCCATGCACGGTTGCCGACGTGTTCGGCACGTCTACGGCTCGCCAGGCACGGTTGCCAACGTGTTCGGCACGTCTACGGCATCGTCGGGCACGGTTGCCAACGTGTTCGGCACGTCTACGGCATCGCCGGGCACGGTTGCCGACGTGTTCGGCACGTCTACGGCTCGCCATGCACGGTTGCCGACGAGTTTGGCACGTCTACGGCTCGCCATGCACGGTCGCCGACGTGTTCGGCACGTCTACGGCTCGCCATGCACGGTCGCCGACGTGTTCGGCACGTCTACGGCATCGTCGGGCACGGTTGCCAACGTGTTCGGCACGTCTACGGCTCGCCAGGCACGGTTGCCAACGTGTTCGGCACGTCTACGGCTCGCCAGGCACGGTTGCCAACGTGTTCGGCACGTCTACGGCTCGCCAGGCACGGTTGCCAACGTGTTCGGCACGTCTACGGCATCGCCATGCACGGTTGCCGACGTGTTTGGCACGTCTACGGCTCGCCATGCACGGTTGCCGACGTGTTTGGCACGTCTACGGCTCGCCATGCACGGTCGCCGACGTGTTCGGCACGTCTACGGCATCGTCGGGCACGGTTGCCAACGTGTTCGGCACGTCTACGGCATCGTCGGGCACGGTTGCCAACGTGTTCGGCACGTCTACGGCATCGTCGGGCACGGTTGCCAACGTGTTCGGCACGTCTACGGCATCGCCGGGCACGGTTGCCGACGTGTTCGGCACGTCTACGGCTCGCCATGCACGGTTGCCGACGTGTTTGGCACGTCTACGGCTCGCCATGCACGGTCGCCGACGTGTTCGGCACGTCTACGGCTCGCCATGCACGGTCGCCGACGCGTTCGGCACGTCTACGGCATCGCCAGGCACGGTTGCCGACGTGTTCGGCACGTCTACGGCTCGCCAGGCACGGTTGCCAACGTGTTCGGCACGTCTACGGCATCGCCATGCACGGTTGCCGACGTGTTCGGCACGTCTGCGGCATCGTCGGGCACGGTTGCCGACGTGTTCGGCACGTCTACGGCTCGCCAGGCACGGTTGCCAACGTGTTCGGCACGTCTACGGCATCGCCATGCACGGTTGCCGACGTGTTCGGCACGTCTACGGCATCGTCGGGCACGGTTGCCGACGTGTTCGGCACGTCTACGGCTCGCCATGCACGGTTGCCGACGAGTTTGGCACGTCTACGGCTCGCCATGCACGGTCGCCGACGTGTTCGGCACGTCTACGGCTCGCCATGCACGGTTGCCGACGTGTTCGGCACGTCTGCGGCATCGTCGGGCACGGTTGCCGACGTGTTCGGCACGTCTACGGCTCGCCAGGCACGGTTGCCAACGTGTTCGGCACGTCTACGGCATCGCCATGCACGGTTGCCGACGTGTTCGGCACGTCTACGGCATCGTCGGGCACGGTTGCCAACGTGTTCGGCACGTCTACGGCATCGTCGGGCACGGTTGCCAACGTGTTCGGCACGTCTACGGCATCGCCGGGCACGGTTGCTAACGTGTTCGGCACGTCTACGGCATCGTCGGGCACGGTTGCCAACGTGTTCGGCACGTCTACGGCATCGTCGGGCACGGTTGCCAACGTGTTCGGCACGTCTACGGCTCGCCAGGCACGGTTGCCAACGTGTTCGGCACGTCTACGGCTCGCCAGGCACGGTTGCCAACGTGTTCGGCACGTCTACGGCATCGCCATGCACGGTTGCCGACGTGTTCGGCACGTCTACGGCTCGCCATGCACGGTCGCCGACGCGTTCGGCACGTCTACGGCATCGCCAGGCACGGTTGCCAACGTGTTCGGCACGTCTACGGCTTCGCCATGCACGGTCGCCGACGTGTTCGGCACGTCTACGGCTCGCCAGGCACGGTTGCCAACGTGTTCGGCACGTCTACGGCATCGCCATGCACGGTTGCCGACGTGTTCGGCACGTCTACGGCTCGCCAGGCACGGTTGCCAACGTGTTCGGCACGTCTACGGCATCGTCGGGCACGGTTGCCAACGTGTTCGGCACGTCTACGGCATCGCCGGGCACGGTTGCCGACGTGTTCGGCACGTCTACGGCTCGCCATGCACGGTTGCCGACGAGTTTGGCACGTCTACGGCTCGCCATGCACGGTCGCCGACGTGTTCGGCACGTCTACGGCTCGCCATGCACGGTCGCCGACGTGTTCGGCACGTCTACGGCATCGTCGGGCACGGTTGCCAACGTGTTCGGCACGTCTACGGCTCGCCAGGCACGGTTGCCAACGTGTTCGGCACGTCTACGGCTCGCCAGGCACGGTTGCCAACGTGTTCGGCACGTCTACGGCTCGCCAGGCACGGTTGCCAACGTGTTCGGCACGTCTACGGCATCGCCATGCACGGTTGCCGACGTGTTTGGCACGTCTACGGCTCGCCATGCACGGTTGCCGACGTGTTTGGCACGTCTACGGCTCGCCATGCACGGTCGCCGACGTGTTCGGCACGTCTACGGCATCGTCGGGCACGGTTGCCAACGTGTTCGGCACGTCTACGGCATCGTCGGGCACGGTTGCCAACGTGTTCGGCACGTCTACGGCATCGTCGGGCACGGTTGCCAACGTGTTCGGCACGTCTACGGCATCGCCGGGCACGGTTGCCGACGTGTTCGGCACGTCTACGGCTCGCCATGCACGGTTGCCGACGTGTTTGGCACGTCTACGGCTCGCCATGCACGGTCGCCGACGTGTTCGGCACGTCTACGGCTCGCCATGCACGGTCGCCGACGCGTTCGGCACGTCTACGGCATCGCCAGGCACGGTTGCCGACGTGTTCGGCACGTCTACGGCTCGCCAGGCACGGTTGCCAACGTGTTCGGCACGTCTACGGCATCGCCATGCACGGTTGCCGACGTGTTCGGCACGTCTGCGGCATCGTCGGGCACGGTTGCCGACGTGTTCGGCACGTCTACGGCTCGCCAGGCACGGTTGCCAACGTGTTCGGCACGTCTACGGCATCGCCATGCACGGTTGCCGACGTGTTCGGCACGTCTACGGCATCGTCGGGCACGGTTGCCAACGTGTTCGGCACGTCTACGGCATCGTCGGGCACGGTTGCCAACGTGTTCGGCACGTCTACGGCATCGTCGGGCACGGTTGCCAACGTGTTCGGCACGTCTACGGCATCGTCGGGCACGGTTGCCAACGTGTTCGGCACGTCTACGGCATCGTCGGGCACGGTTGCCGACGTGCTCGGCACGTCTACGGCTCGCCATGCACGGTTGCCGACGTGTTTGGCACGTCTACGGCATCGCCGGGCACGGTTGCCAACGTGTTCGGCACGTCTACGGCATCGTCGGGCACGGTTGCCAACGTGTTCGGCACGTTTACGGCATCGTCGGGCACGGTTGCCAACGTGTTCGGCACGTCTACGGCATCGTCGGGCACGGTTGCCAACGTGTTCGGCACGTCTACGGCATCGCCGGGCACGGTTGCCGACGTGTTCGGCACGTCTACGGCTCGCCATGCACGGTTGCCGACGTGTTTGGCACGTCTACGGCTCGCCATGCACGGTCGCCGACGTGTTCGGCACGTCTACGGCTCGCCATGCACGGTCGCCGACGCGTTCGGCACGTCTACGGCATCGCCAGGCACGGTTGCCAACGTGTTCGGCACGTCTACGGCTTCGCCATGCACGGTCGCCGACGTGTTCGGCACGTCTACGGCTCGCCAGGCACGGTTGCCAACGTGTTCGGCACGTCTACGGCATCGCCATGCACGGTTGCCGACGTGTTCGGCACGTCTACGGCTCGCCAGGCACGGTTGCCAACGTGTTCGGCACGTCTACGGCATCGTCGGGCACGGTTGCCAACGTGTTCGGCACGTCTACGGCATCGCCGGGCACGGTTGCCGACGTGTTCGGCACGTCTACGGCTCGCCATGCACGGTTGCCGACGAGTTTGGCACGTCTACGGCTCGCCATGCACGGTCGCCGACGTGTTCGGCACGTCTACGGCTCGCCATGCACGGTCGCCGACGTGTTCGGCACGTCTACGGCATCGTCGGGCACGGTTGCCAACGTGTTCGGCACGTCTACGGCTCGCCAGGCACGGTTGCCAACGTGTTCGGCACGTCTACGGCTCGCCAGGCACGGTTGCCAACGTGTTCGGCACGTCTACGGCTCGCCAGGCACGGTTGCCAACGTGTTCGGCACGTCTACGGCATCGCCATGCACGGTTGCCGACGTGTTTGGCACGTCTACGGCTCGCCATGCACGGTTGCCGACGTGTTTGGCACGTCTACGGCTCGCCATGCACGGTCGCCGACGTGTTCGGCACGTCTACGGCATCGTCGGGCACGGTTGCCAACGTGTTCGGCACGTCTACGGCATCGTCGGGCACGGTTGCCAACGTGTTCGGCACGTCTACGGCATCGTCGGGCACGGTTGCCAACGTGTTCGGCACGTCTACGGCATCGCCGGGCACGGTTGCCGACGTGTTCGGCACGTCTACGGCTCGCCATGCACGGTTGCCGACGTGTTTGGCACGTCTACGGCTCGCCATGCACGGTCGCCGACGTGTTCGGCACGTCTACGGCTCGCCATGCACGGTCGCCGACGCGTTCGGCACGTCTACGGCATCGCCAGGCACGGTTGCCGACGTGTTCGGCACGTCTACGGCTCGCCAGGCACGGTTGCCAACGTGTTCGGCACGTCTACGGCATCGCCATGCACGGTTGCCGACGTGTTCGGCACGTCTGCGGCATCGTCGGGCACGGTTGCCGACGTGTTCGGCACGTCTACGGCTCGCCAGGCACGGTTGCCAACGTGTTCGGCACGTCTACGGCATCGCCATGCACGGTTGCCGACGTGTTCGGCACGTCTACGGCATCGTCGGGCACGGTTGCCGACGTGTTCGGCACGTCTACGGCTCGCCATGCACGGTTGCCGACGAGTTTGGCACGTCTACGGCTCGCCATGCACGGTCGCCGACGTGTTCGGCACGTCTACGGCTCGCCATGCACGGTTGCCGACGTGTTCGGCACGTCTGCGGCATCGTCGGGCACGGTTGCCGACGTGTTCGGCACGTCTACGGCTCGCCAGGCACGGTTGCCAACGTGTTCGGCACGTCTACGGCATCGCCATGCACGGTTGCCGACGTGTTCGGCACGTCTACGGCATCGTCGGGCACGGTTGCCAACGTGTTCGGCACGTCTACGGCATCGTCGGGCACGGTTGCCAACGTGTTCGGCACGTCTACGGCATCGCCGGGCACGGTTGCTAACGTGTTCGGCACGTCTACGGCATCGTCGGGCACGGTTGCCAACGTGTTCGGCACGTCTACGGCATCGTCGGGCACGGTTGCCAACGTGTTCGGCACGTCTACGGCTCGCCAGGCACGGTTGCCAACGTGTTCGGCACGTCTACGGCTCGCCAGGCACGGTTGCCAACGTGTTCGGCACGTCTACGGCATCGCCATGCACGGTTGCCGACGTGTTCGGCACGTCTACGGCTCGCCATGCACGGTCGCCGACGCGTTCGGCACGTCTACGGCATCGCCAGGCACGGTTGCCAACGTGTTCGGCACGTCTACGGCTTCGCCATGCACGGTCGCCGACGTGTTCGGCACGTCTACGGCTCGCCAGGCACGGTTGCCAACGTGTTCGGCACGTCTACGGCATCGCCATGCACGGTTGCCGACGTGTTCGGCACGTCTACGGCATCGTCGGGCACGGTTGCCAACGTGTTCGGCACGTCTACGGCATCGTCGGGCACGGTTGCCAACGTGTTCGGCACGTCTACGGCATCGCCGGGCACGGTTGCTAACGTGTTAGGCACGTCTACGGCATCGTCGGGCACGGTTGCCAACGTGTTCGGCACGTCTACGGCATCGTCGGGCACGGTTGCCAACGTGTTCGGCACGTCTACGGCATCGTAGGGCACGGTTGCCGACGTGTTCGGCACGTCTACGGCATCGCCGGGCACGGTTGCCGACGTGTTTGGCACGTCTACGGCATCGCCGGGCACGGTTGCCAACGTGTTCGGCACGTCTACGGCATCGTCGGGCACGGTTGCCAACGTGTTCGGCACGTCTACGGCATCGTCGGGCACGGTTGCCAACGTGTTCGGCACGTCTACGGCATCGCCGGGCACGGTTGCCGACGTGTTCGGCACGTCTACGGCATCGCCGGGCACGGTTGCTAACGTGTTAGGCACGTCTACGGCATCGTCGGGCACGGTTGCCAACGTGTTCGGCACGTCTACGGCATCGTCGGGCACGGTTGCCAACGTGTTCGGCACGTCTACGGCATCGTAGGGCACGGTTGCCGACGTGTTCGGCACGTCTACGGCATCGCCGGGCACGGTTGCCGACGTGTTTGGCACGTCTACGGCATCGCCGGGCACGGTTGCCAACGTGTTCGGCACGTCTACGGCATCGTCGGGCACGGTTGCCAACGTGTTCGGCACGTCTACGGCATCGTCGGGCACGGTTGCCAACGTGTTCGGCACGTCTACGGCATCGCCGGGCACGGTTGCCGACGTGTTCGGCACGTCTACGGCTCGCCATGCACGGTTGCCGACGTGTTTGGCACGTCTACGGCTCGCCATGCACGGTCGCCGACGTGTTCGGCACGTCTACGGCATCGTCGGGCACGGTTGCCAACGTGTTCGGCACGTCTACGGCATCGTAGGGCACGGTTGCCGACGTGTTCGGCACGTCTACGGCATCGCCGGGCACGGTTGCCGACGTGTTTGGCACGTCTACGGCATCGCCGGGCACGGTTGCCAACGTGTTCGGCACGTCTACGGCATCGTCGGGCACGGTTGCCAACGTGTTCGGCACGTCTACGGCATCGCCGGGCACGGTTGCCAACGTGTTCGGCACGTCTACGGCATCGCCGGGCACGGTTGCTAACGTGTTAGGCACGTCTACGGCATCGTCGGGCACGGTTGCCAACGTGTTCGGCACGTCTACGGCATCGTCGGGCACGGTTGCCAACGTGTTCGGCACGTCTACGGCATCGTAGGGCACGGTTGCCGACGTGTTCGGCACGTCTACGGCATCGCCGGGCACGGTTGCCGACGTGTTTGGCACGTCTACGGCATCGCCGGGCACGGTTGCCAACGTGTTCGGCACGTCTACGGCATCGTCGGGCACGGTTGCCAACGTGTTCGGCACGTCTACGGCATCGTCGGGCACGGTTGCCAACGTGTTCGGCACGTCTACGGCATCGCCGGGCACGGTTGCCGACGTGTTCGGCACGTCTACGGCTCGCCATGCACGGTTGCCGACGTGTTTGGCACGTCTACGGCTCGCCATGCACGGTCGCCGACGTGTTCGGCACGTCTACGGCTCGCCATGCACGGTCGCCGACGCGTTCGGCACGTCTACGGCATCGCCAGGCACGGTTGCCAACGTGTTTGGCACGTCTACGGCTCGCCATGCACGGTCGCCGACGTGTTCGGCACGTCTACGGCTCGCCATGCACGGTCGCCGACGCGTTCGGCACGTCTACGGCATCGCCAGGCACGGTTGCCAACGTGTTCGGCACGTCTACGGCTTCGCCATGCACGGTCGCCGACGTGTTCGGCACGTCTACGGCTCGCCAGGCACGGTTGCCAACGTGTTCGGCACGTCTACGGCATCGCCATGCACGGTTGCCGACGTGTTCGGCACGTCTACGGCTCGCCAGGCACGGTTGCCAACGTGTTCGGCACGTCTACGGCATCGTCGGGCACGGTTGCCAACGTGTTCGGCACGTCTACGGCATCGCCGGGCACGGTTGCCGACGTGTTCGGCACGTCTACGGCTCGCCATGCACGGTTGCCGACGAGTTTGGCACGTCTACGGCTCGCCATGCACGGTCGCCGACGTGTTCGGCACGTCTACGGCTCGCCATGCACGGTCGCCGACGTGTTCGGCACGTCTACGGCATCGTCGGGCACGGTTGCCAACGTGTTCGGCACGTCTACGGCATCGTCGGGCACGGTTGCCAACGTGTTCGGCACGTCTACGGCTCGCCAGGCACGGTTGCCAACGTGTTCGGCACGTCTACGGCTCGCCAGGCACGGTTGCCAACGTGTTCGGCACGTCTACGGCATCGCCATGCACGGTTGCCGACGTGTTTGGCACGTCTACGGCTCGCCATGCACGGTTGCCGACGTGTTTGGCACGTCTACGGCTCGCCATGCACGGTCGCCGACGTGTTCGGCACGTCTACGGCATCGTCGGGCACGGTTGCCAACGTGTTCGGCACGTCTACGGCATCGTCGGGCACGGTTGCCAACGTGTTCGGCACGTCTACGGCATCGTCGGGCACGGTTGCCAACGTGTTCGGCACGTCTACGGCATCGCCGGGCACGGTTGCCGACGTGTTCGGCACGTCTACGGCTCGCCATGCACGGTTGCCGACGTGTTTGGCACGTCTACGGCTCGCCATGCACGGTCGCCGACGTGTTCGGCACGTCTACGGCTCGCCATGCACGGTCGCCGACGCGTTCGGCACGTCTACGGCATCGCCAGGCACGGTTGCCGACGTGTTCGGCACGTCTACGGCTCGCCATGCACGGTCGCCGACGTGTTCGGCACGTCTACGGCTCGCCATGCACGGTCGCCGACGCGTTCGGCACGTCTACGGCATCGCCAGGCACGGTTGCCGACGTGTTCGGCACGTCTACGGCTCGCCAGGCACGGTTGCCAACGTGTTCGGCACGTCTACGGCATCGCCATGCACGGTTGCCGACGTGTTCGGCACGTCTGCGGCATCGTCGGGCACGGTTGCCGACGTGTTCGGCACGTCTACGGCTCGCCAGGCACGGTTGCCAACGTGTTCGGCACGTCTACGGCATCGCCATGCACGGTTGCCGACGTGTTCGGCACGTCTACGGCATCGTCGGGCACGGTTGCCAACGTGTTCGGCACGTCTACGGCATCGTCGGGCACGGTTGCTAACGTGTTCGGCACGTCTACGGCATCGTCGGGCACGGTTGCCAACGTGTTCGGCACGTCTACGGCATCGTCGGGCACGGTTGCCAACGTGTTCGGCACGTCTACGGCATCGTCGGGCACGGTTGCCGACGTGCTCGGCACGTCTACGGCATCGCCGGGCACGGTTGCCAACGTGTTCGGCACGTCTACGGCATCGTCGGGCACGGTTGCCAACGTGTTCGGCACGTCTACGGCATCGTCGGGCACGGTTGCCAACGTGTTCGGCACGTCTACGGCATCGTCGGGCACGGTTGCCAACGTGTTCGGCACGTCTACGGCATCGCCGGGCACGGTTGCCGACGTGTTCGGCACGTCTACGGCTCGCCATGCACGGTTGCCGACGTGTTTGGCACGTCTACGGCTCGCCATGCACGGTCGCCGACGTGTTCGGCACGTCTACGGCTCGCCATGCACGGTCGCCGACGCGTTCGGCACCTCTACGGCATCGCCAGGCACGGTTGCCAACGTGTTCGGCACGTCTACGGCTTCGCCATGCACGGTCGCCGACGTGTTCGGCACGTCTACGGCTCGCCAGGCACGGTTGCCAACGTGTTCGGCACGTCTACGGCATCGCCATGCACGGTTGCCGACGTGTTCGGCACGTCTACGGCTCGCCAGGCACGGTTGCCAACGTGTTCGGCACGTCTACGGCATCGTCGGGCACGGTTGCCAACGTGTTCGGCACGTCTACGGCATCGCCGGGCACGGTTGCCGACGTGTTCGGCACGTCTACGGCTCGCCATGCACGGTTGCCGACGAGTTTGGCACGTCTACGGCTCGCCATGCACGGTCGCCGACGTGTTCGGCACGTCTACGGCTCGCAATGCACGGTCGCCGACGTGTTCGGCACGTCTACGGCATCGCCGGGCACGGTTGCCAACGTGTTCGGCACGTCTACGGCATCGTCGGGCACGGTTGCCAACGTGTTCGGCACGTCTACGGCTCGCCAGGCACGGTTGCCAACGTGTTCGGCACGTCTACGGCTCGCCAGGCACGGTTGCCGACGTGTTTGGCACGTCTACGGCTCGCCATGCACGGTCGCCGACGTGTTCGGCACGTCTACGGCTCGCCATGCACGGTCGCCGACGCGTTCGGCACGTCTACGGCATCGCCAGGCACGGTTGCCGACGTGTTCGGCACGTCTACGGCTCGCCAGGCACGGTTGCCAACGTGTTCGGCACGTCTACGGCATCGCCATGCACGGTTGCCGACGTGTTCGGCACGTCTGCGGCATCGTCGGGCACGGTTGCCGACGTGTTCGGCACGTCTACGGCTCGCCAGGCACGGTTGCCAACGTGTTCGGCACGTCTACGGCATCGCCATGCACGGTTGCCGACGTGTTCGGCACGTCTACGGCATCGTCGGGCACGGTTGCCAACGTGTTCGGCACGTCTACGGCATCGTCGGGCACGGTTGCCAACGTGTTCGGCACGTCTACGGCATCGCCGGGCACGGTTGCTAACGTGTTAGGCACGTCTACGGCATCGTCGGGCACGGTTGCCAACGTGTTCGGCACGTCTACGGCATCGTCGGGCACGGTTGCCAACGTGTTCGGCACGTCTACGGCATCGTAGGGCACGGTTGCCGACGTGTTCGGCACGTCTACGGCATCGCCGGGCACGGTTGCCGACGTGTTTGGCACGTCTACGGCATCGCCGGGCACGGTTGCCAACGTGTTCGGCACGTCTACGGCATCGTCGGGCACGGTTGCCAACGTGTTCGGCACGTCTACGGCATCGTCGGGCACGGTTGCCAACGTGTTCGGCACGTCTACGGCATCGCCGGGCACGGTTGCCGACGTGTTCGGCACGTCTACGGCTCGCCATGCACGGTTGCCGACGTGTTTGGCACGTCTACGGCTCGCCATGCACGGTCGCCGACGTGTTCGGCACGTCTACGGCTCGCCATGCACGGTCGCCGACGCGTTCGGCACGTCTACGGCATCGCCAGGCACGGTTGCCAACGTGTTCGGCACGTCTACGGCTTCGCCATGCACGGTCGCCGACGTGTTCGGCACGTCTACGGCTCGCCAGGCACGGTTGCCAACGGGTTCGGCACGTCTACGGCATCGCCATGCACGGTTGCCGACGTGTTCGGCACGTCTACGGCTCGCCAGGCACGGTTGCCAACGTGTTCGGCACGTCTACGGCATCGTCGGGCACGGTTGCCAACGTGTTCGGCACGTCTACGGCATCGCCGGGCACGGTTGCCGACGTGTTCGGCACGTCTACGGCTCGCCATGCACGGTTGCCGACGAGTTTGGCACGTCTACGGCTCGCCATGCACGGTCGCCGACGTGTTCGGCACGTCTACGGCTCGCCAGGCACGGTTGCCAACGTGTTCGGCACGTCTACGGCATCGTCGGGCACGGTTGCCAACGTGTTCGGCACGTCTACGGCATCGCCGGGCACGGTTGCCGACGTGTTCGGCACGTCTACGGCTCGCCATGCACGGTTGCCGACGAGTTTGGCACGTCTACGGCTCGCCATGCACGGTCGCCGACGTGTTCGGCACGTCTACGGCTCGCCATGCACGGTCGCCGACGTGTTCGGCACGTCTACGGCATCGTCGGGCACGGTTGCCAACGTGTTCGGCACGTCTACGGCATCGTCGGGCACGGTTGCCAACGTGTTCGGCACGTCTACGGCATCGTCGGGCACGGTTGCCAACGTGTTCGGCACGTCTACGGCATCGCCATGCACGGTTGCCGACGTGTTCGGCACGTCTACGGCTCGCCAGGCACGGTTGCCAACGTGTTCGGCACGTCTACGGCTCGCCATGCACGGTCGCCGACGTGTTCGGCACGTCTACGGCATCGTCGGGCACGGTTGCCAACGTGTTCGGCACGTCTACGGCTTCGCCATGCACGGTTGCCGACGTGTTCGGCACGTCTACGGCATCGTCGGGCACGGTTGCCAACGTGTTCGGCACGTCTACGGCATCGTCGGGCACGGTTGCCAACGTGTTCGGCACGTCTACGGCATCGCCGGGCACGGTTGCTAACGTGTTCGGCACGTCTACGGCATCGTCGGGCACGGTTGCCAACGTGTTCGGCACGTCTACGGCATCGTCGGGCACGGTTGCCAACGTGTTCGGCACGTCTACGGCATCGTCGGGCACGGTTGCCGACGTGCTCGGCACGTCTACGGCTCGCCATGCACGGTTGCCGACGTGTTTGGCACGTCTACGGCATCGCCGGGCACGGTTGCCAACGTGTTCGGCACGTCTACGGCATCGTCGGGCACGGTTGCCAACGTGTTCGGCACGTCTACGGCATCGTCGGGCACGGTTGCCAACGTGTTCGGCACGTCTACGGCATCGTCGGGCACGGTTGCCAACGTGTTCGGCACGTCTACGGCATCGCCGGGCACGGTTGCCGACGTGTTCGGCACGTCTACGGCTCGCCATGCACGGTTGCCGACGTGTTTGGCACGTCTACGGCTCGCCATGCACGGTCGCCGACGTGTTCGGCACGTCTACGGCTCGCCATGCACGGTCGCCGACGCGTTCGGCACGTCTACGGCATCGCCAGGCACGGTTGCCAACGTGTTCGGCACGTCTACGGCTTCGCCATGCACGGTCGCCGACGTGTTCGGCACGTCTACGGCTCGCTAGGCACGGTTGCCAACGTGTTCGGCACGTCTACGGCATCGCCATGCACGGTTGCCGACGTGTTCGGCACGTCTACGGCTCGCCAGGCACGGTTGCCAACGTGTTCGGCACGTCTACGGCATCGTCGGGCACGGTTGCCAACGTGTTCGGCACGTCTACGGCATCGCCGGGCACGGTTGCCGACGTGTTCGGCACGTCTACGGCTCGCCATGCACGGTTGCCGACGAGTTTGGCACGTCTACGGCTCGCCATGCACGGTCGCCGACGTGTTCGGCACGTCTACGGCTCGCCATGCACGGTCGCCGACGTGTTCGGCACGTCTACGGCATCGTCGGGCACGGTTGCCAACGTGTTCGGCACGTCTACGGCATCGTCGGGCACGGTTGCCAACGTGTTCGGCACGTCTACGGCTCGCCAGGCACGGTTGCCAACGTGTTCGGCACGTCTACGGCTCGCCAGGCACGGTTGCCAACGTGTTCGGCACGTCTACGGCATCGCCATGCACGGTTGCCGACGTGTTTGGCACGTCTACGGCTCGCCATGCACGGTTGCCGACGTGTTTGGCACGTCTACGGCTCGCCATGCACGGTCGCCGACGTGTTCGGCACGTCTACGGCATCGTCGGGCACGGTTGCCAACGTGTTCGGCACGTCTACGGCATCGCCGGGCACGGTTGCTAACGTGTTCGGCACGTCTACGGCATCGTCGGGCACGGTTGCCAACGTGTTCGGCACGTCTACGGCATCGTCGGGCACGGTTGCCAACGTGTTCGGCACGTCTACGGCATCGTCGGGCACGGTTGCCGACGTGTTCGGCACGTCTACGGCTCGCCATGCACGGTTGCCGACGTGTTTGGCACGTCTACGGCTCGCCATGCACGGTCGCCGACGCGTTCGGCACGTCTACGGCATCGCCAGGCACGGTTGCCAACGTGTTCGGCACGTCTACGGCTTCGCCATGCACGGTCGCCGACGTGTTCGGCACGTCTACGGCTCGCCAGGCACGGTTGCCAACGTGTTCGGCACGTCTACGGCATCGCCATGCACGGTTGCCGACGTGTTCGGCACGTCTACGGCTCGCCAGGCACGGTTGCCAACGTGTTCGGCACGTCTACGGCATCGTCGGGCACGGTTGCCAACGTGTTCGGCACGTCTACGGCATCGCCGGGCACGGTTGCCGACGTGTTCGGCACGTCTACGGCTCGCCATGCACGGTTGCCGACGAGTTTGGCACGTCTACGGCTCGCCATGCACGGTCGCCGACGTGTTCGGCACGTCTACGGCTCGCCATGCACGGTCGCCGACGTGTTCGGCACGTCTACGGCATCGTCGGGCACGGTTGCCAACGTGTTCGGCACGTCTACGGCATCGTCGGGCACGGTTGCCAACGTGTTCGGCACGTCTACGGCATCGCCGGGCACGGTTGCCGACGTGTTCGGCACGTCTACGGCTCGGCATGCACGGTTGCCGACGTGTTTGGCACGTCTACGGCTCGCCATGCACGGTCGCCGACGTGTTCGGCACGTCTACGGCTCGCCATGCACGGTCGCCGACGCGTTCGGCACGTCTACGGCATCGCCACTCACGGTTGCCAACGTGTTCGGCACGTCTACGGCTCGCCATGCACGGTCGCCGACGTGTTCGGCACGTCTACGGCATCGTCGGGCACGGTTGCCAACGTGTTCGGCACGTCTGCGGCATCGTCGGGCACGGTTGCCGACGTGTTGTAAGGACACTGAAAGTTCACTAGAGAACAGCCGGTCACTTGCCTCAAGTGACCATAAATCAACGAAGCTAAAAGGACACCAAGAAGCAGCTGACGTCCACTCGCCGAAAACAACCGTAAATCAAAGAAGTTCAAGCGATGACTGTGAAGCCGTTCCCAAACACAAAGGACGACTGAACCGGGAAGCCAGAGGGCCAAAGGACGATTTATGACACAGCAGCTTACAACAGCTGACCGCGGACTTCGGAGAAGATCATAGGAAAGCAAGAGAAAGAGTCCGGGCAACTGTTAAGTCCAGCGCTCCCGAAACCGAATAAAAGGAGCGCTCAAAACACCAGAGGACAGAGGATCGCCGCCACTGAGGTGAGGCCACTGGCCTCCACCTTCTCCTCCCAATCATCTCTCTCTTTTCTCTCATCCTTGTTTCATTCTACATTCACGATTATGCTCCCCTTCTCCTCCGTCAAACTTGAAACCTTGCTTTTCTTACTCTTCTTCCTCAATCTTCCCCTTCTCCTCCTACGAAATTCTTTATTCCCATTCACGTACCTTTACTCTTAATATCCTTCCTCCCTGCCACGTTTGCTATTCGCTCTCCATAAATCCACATAGTAGTGTAGTAGTCCGATAATAAATTCTTAGTAGAATACGAGTCTTCCTCTAGTCACAATTGTTCTTAGAAATATCGTCTGGTCGCGCCAGATCTCTGGCTCCTTCCGTTGAGTCCGCATGTCGGATATCGTCGTCGAGTCTTCGTTAAGGAGTTGTCTCCAGGGCCTTGAAATCGGGGGAAGCATCCCCATTCAAGCCTCCTGGGACAGTTACCTTACAGTGTTCGGCACGTCTACGGCTCGCCATGCAGGGTTGCCGACGTGTTCGGTACGTCTACGGCATCGCCAGGCACGTAGAAGGCGTCTGGGTATTTTCTGCTATTTGGCGCCCCTGATGTTTCCGCCCCTGATGTTTCCGCCCATTGATGTTTCCGCCCCTATTTTTTGACGTGCTCCACGGCTAAGTGTGTACCACTTATTATATAGTATGATAGTATGACAAGACAGGGGATAACTCCACCTTGAGGTACTCCTATTATAACTAGGACTAGATAGACATGGAAAAATAGCCGATTGAATTTAACTTGGAATACCTACCAATGATAAAGCTGCTAATCTCTTTCACTATCCTAGGATGCTAATTATTATAATATTTTGTAGCTTGAAGATAAGCTCCTTCAAAAAGGCTATCATATGCTTTGGAGAAATCGAAGAAAATGACATTAACGTTTAAGTTTTGATCAAGTGATTTCGGGCATTCTTTCTGCATCCAAGGATCGAAGTCTCAGCTGGTCTTACTGTATAAAGCCATGTTGATTATCAGGTATTGTGCCATTGTTTTCTAAATGTCTGACTATTGATCGTGCCATGTTTTCAAAAACTCTAGCAAAAAATCGAAGTTATGCTAATGGGACGGTAATTCGAGACGTCAGAAGAAGACGACGACAACTTTGAAATGGGTCTAATATAAGCATGTTCCTAACGTAAAGGTATTTTACCACGCATGAAGCTGATGTTAAAGATGTACATTAGTGCAACAGCTATCGCGATAGCAACCCCACGTCTGAAATAAGGAGGATTTCGCAACCATAAGAGATAGAATAAGACAGAAGCAAACTGGACAGGTGCTTATAAATGTCTACATCATAAAATGAAACTGTGATGTCTTCGATAGGGGGAGACGTTCCAGTGTTGTCCCTGATCGTGTTCATGTTAAAAACGATTTGTTGAAATCTTTAGCCAACATATTCGCTTGTTGTTGATCAGTCACAACAAAATTCCTTTTCTAATTTTTAAAAGAAAATTTGATTCAAAATGCTTTTGATCGCAGAACTTAGCAACCTATAAATGTCCCTTTTTTAGAGTAAGTGTCTGGACCCAGTTTGACCGCAAACAGTTTATTAGTCTCGAATAGCACCGAATACAGGCAGACGGGTCCGAATTGTAGAGGTCGGGGGTGGACAGCGTCTGGAAGCCTCGGATCCGGGAGTCCGGCGGGTTCGTCGGGTCCGTCGTGGCGATCGGCGGGCTCCGATTCTCCGCCGGCGCTCATCGTCGTCGTCGTCTTCGTTGTCTCGTGTCTCGTTGTCCTCTCGCCGCGTCGCCGCGCCTCCGCCCTCTGAAATCACAACAGCTGATCGGAGCGCTCTGAGTCATAGAACGCCCAAGCACACTTACACCTCCCCTTTTTCACTAAAGGAATCTGACCCAGACCCCTTTGCCAAAAGGATATGAAACTAGCTCAAATGTAAGAAAAGTTTATTACGGGGAAGAGAGTGTGTGCGTGTACAGCGGTGCTGACCATTCTCGGTGGACAATGCCTTCCTCCCGCGAACAGTTGTAACCGTAAAGGGGCTACACCTAAAAGATATTTCAAACGATATTCGATCACGAAATAGAAACCAAGCCTATGAATAATGGTTGGTCATACCCATCGCTCACAATGAAGGGCTGGAACCCGCTGTTGTTTGCTGCCAAGGTTGCGGAGAGGAAGCGACCAGCCGAAGGGCCTGAAAGATAGAACGTAGCAGTGAGCCTGAGTAGTAGTTCACGTGTGATTTCCCTTCTGGTCGTCACTTAAGGTAACATTGTTTGCTGCCACTGTGTGGCATTGCGAAGCTAGCCCTGATATGGAAGAAGTTTATTATTAAGGATAAGGCGTAGGTTGCATACCTTAGTCTGTGGCGAAGCAGTCGTTTAGCTTCGAAGCCGGCAGGATGCAACGGTGAGCGCGGGCCCAGTCCCGTACGGCGTTCCAGATCGGAATTGTCGTTAGGCCTTGCTGGTGGCCGAGAATAAATTGCCCGTGTCGGCATCGTGTCAGGGCGACGTTCATCCTGTGCCGATCATCGAGGAACTCCGCGGCCTTCGGCGACATGTCGATCCTGGTCGTAAGAAGGATCACGACGTCCTCCTTGGTGTCTAGTGGATGTTTGGTTCGTGGCTGGGTCTGCAATCTGACATGTGGAGCTTGGCCAGGCCCCCACGCCGGCTATGCCGGCAGATTTATCCGCACACAACCTTTCCCGGTCGTTGCCGACCGGCTCAGAGAGGCTCAAATGCCTTACCGGGCTGTCTGCCTGCTGGCTCATTGCTCGCTTCCGGAGAGGGATGAACACTTCGATCTGAAAGTATAAGGTTCCGGCTTCGTACCGCACCAGAACGTGACAACTTCCAACGATACTTCTGGCCCGTTGACCAGTTCACTGACACAGCACGCCGCAGTGTGTATAAAGGTTTATCTAAAGCTACACAACGAAGGAACAGAGAATCTGAAGCACAGACACTAGCTACTTCACAAAAAGGATTTGGGACCTAGACCCGCGGTGTCCGCTGAGCGGGGAGTGCGCCTTGAGCGATGACTCAGATAGCGGCTACGCTAACAAACTATGCGCAGACCTTCTCCTTGGACGCAAGGTTGGCGAGGAGATGCTTGCCTCTCCTGGTTCCCAGAATCCTTTCCGGAACTTGGCTGTGCTGTTTGGGGGACTCTGCCGGTCCGAGGGAGACGTAAGATGGGTTGACTGCCGATTACTTGGCTGCTGCCAAGAGTAGATTGGTTCCCGACCGCTCGGGAGAAAGCACAAGTGCAAAAATGGACCCTGCCCATGCTGTCCGGCTTATATGGGGTGAGCGCTCCCAAGCCCCGCCCCTGGCCGCGATTGGCTGGCTCGGCGCGCTCCCTCTCCCCGCCGACACCACTCACAATCGATCGATGCCATGTCATCGGTGCCGAGCCGTCTGTGCAGTCAACGTGACGATGAGGAGCGAATCAAACTGCTAAAAACGACATTATAACGAAACAAAATAACACAGAAATACATTCAACACCGCTCCGGGGACACCTTGACCTAACACTTCCCCCTCTGCCCTTAGGGCTGCTCCACTCAGCCCGACCTACTGCCCCCTCTTACGTAGAGGACTACTGGGAGGATGAGGGTGCTGGCGGCCGGCGGTCGAAGGACGACAAGCTCCACGGTAGACGGCTCCTCGGCTGATTCCAGGACGCTCAACTTCATTACGGACGGCTGATCGACAACTCGATGGGCGATAATCTGCTCGCGGGTTCGATGAACGATCATCTGCGCAACGGACGGACGTCTACTTGGCGGCTGGCTGGATCGTCGGCTCCATGGAGGGCAGCTACTCGGCGAATGAACGCGTTCTCGACCTTGCGGTTTCTCTGGAACGGCAATAGGTGAAGTTGTGCGGCAAAAACTTCACATTTTCATTGAAAAAGCGCTTTGCCTGTGAAGGCGTATAGTGCGGCTCGTCATTGCCGTTCCGGCTCTTTAGCACTTGCTGTGGTAGCTGCGCCACTTCGCGCCGACTAGGAGACGGAAAGAGCGATATGATGCGCCCTCGCAAGCATGGTCTCTGGGCTAGAGTCTCGCCGACAAGCCCTCTCAGAAGGGCTACTCCAGCCTCTGATGCTGCGCTGTCCTGCGGGCCCGGCAGCACATAGAGATCAGCGCCTTCTGCTACTGCTGTAATGATGTTGAGCCAAGGGATCTCCCAGTCTGCCGCTGGAGCAACGATCGTCGGTGTGAACAACACGATTGCCGACAACTCTTCGCGCAGCCATTCCGGCCGAATCTGGGCAGGAACACCGTACACATAAGTCTTTTGGTGCTCTCTGGTCACCGCGGACTCCATGCCTTCGAATCCTGCGAGCAACAGGATCAAGGTGACTAGCTCTGGCATGGACATCCACACCGTGAAGGACCATGGCTTGTCGATCAGCGGGTACACTGTGCCTGCCGCACATGGCCGCTGATGTGGAGGCACGTGTCTCGAAAATACGCGTAGGCCACGGCAAGGCCGGTGGCCAACAGCGTTTCGTACGCCTCGTCAAGCAGAACATCTTTCTTCAGCCGTTCCGGGATATATGTCTGCCTCATTATCGTGACCGTCCTAGCCAGCTCGTACGGCGACGTCGGGACCCATTCCGGGATCGGTACATTCGGAATGATCTGGCTCCACTTGCGACTCGGTTTGCATTGCAGTTTCTGGCTGACCATGCGGAATGTGCCTGGACACTGGTAGTCAATCGTGGTCACGTCCATGCTGCTCGACCGCTTGCCACTGAAACGAATAATATTACATCTGAAAGGTCTTTCACCGATCCTACTATGCTCTGGGCGCGGTCTCACGCGCGTCGATCGCTTGGGTCTGCCTCTGCGACGCCTGGAAGTCGTTCCGGCAACCGGCGTGTCGTCAATTCCTGGTGGAGCTTTGGCGAGGTGGTCAAATTGAACTCGTACCGGTTCTTCGTTCTCACCAATTAAGGTGATCAGGGCCGAATTGGAGCTTCCGTCCAACACCCTGTATGGTCCGCGCCATTCGAAGACTAACTTCGGGTAGCTCGACTTGCCCTTCTCCATGGGCACCTTCATGTAGACGCGATCGCCGCATCGGAACACGTCAGACTTTGCCGTCTGCCATTTTGCATCGTAATGCTTTTTCATCGCGTTCTTGTAGCTTTCCGATCGCTCCACAATGTAGTCGCGTGCCAACTTCAACCCGTTAAGGAGAGTGGTCTTATAATCGTCATAGCTCTCCGTGTACTGCGATAACTGCTCCCGAGGAATCACCGACGACGGGTAACGTGGATCACGTCCATACACCAAAAAGTGTGGGCTCTCCGCCGTTGCTAAGTGTGGACTTGCATTGTAGGCATATACCACAGTTGGAAGAATCCTGTCCCATTCGGCTGGGACCGTGGTCTTCTTCTTCAGCATGCGGGCTAACGTCCCGTTAACTCGCTCGGTGAGACCGTTTTCACGCGGGCAATAGCCCTTGGTGAAATCTTGCCTGATCCCGAGGATCTTGCACAACGCCAACATAATCGCATTTTCGAACTCGCCTCCGCGATCCGAAAGTATACACTCAGGCCATCGTCCGCCTGCACAGATCCACTGGCTGAAGATTACCTCTGTAACCTTTTCAGCCTTCTTGTCTGGCACCAGGTATGCGCCTAGATACTTAGTGAAATGGTCCACCACCGTCACAATGTATCTGTTGCCTCGCGTCGTCGTGCGCATCTCAAGGATATCCACTCCAATAACCTCGATTGGCCTTGATTCACTTATCGGCTTCAGCGGTGGGACTTCACCGCCTTCTGATTCGTCAAGAAGCAACGCTGGCACTCTCCGCACCACTTCTGGAAATCTTGCTTCATTCCCGGCCAGTAGAGTAGCTTGCGCAACTACGCAAACATCTTGCTTGCGTTGACGTGCCCACCAAGCGTTCCGCTATGGTTCTTGTCGAAGACCTCAAGCTGTCTTGCCTTCGGCACAACGAATACGGACGTGCTGTCCTGAAGCAGCAGCTTCAATTGGTCGTCTTCTATGAGAAAGTCCTTAGCGCTCAGCTTCTTCTCCTGCCGAGGAAGCCTCACTTCCGTGTCGGCGCCAATTTGGACAAGGTCCATGACGAGTGCCCAGTCTTTGTCCTGACGTAGCTCTTCCAGCCACGGTGCCTTACGAATTGCACAGACAACTTTCTCGTGAGCTAACGTCGTAGGAACATCACTTGCGAGGTCCACGAAATTTCTCGAAAGGACGTCCGCCACGCCATTGGCTGCTCCTTTCACGTACTCTATCTTGACATCATATCGCTGCACCTCCATCGCCCAACGTAAGATACGTGGCGAAACATTAGTGCGCTTTAACAACGATGTCAGGGATGCATGATCCGTCCTGATAACCGTACGCACACCGTATATGAAGTAGTGGAACTTCTTCAGTGCGTAGATGACAGCTAAGCCCTCTTGGTCCGTCACGTGGTAGTTGCGTTCCGCTTTTGATAACGGCTTCGAAGCGAAATAAACCGGATGAAGAAATCCATCATCCTGCTCTTGCGCTAGCACAGCGCCTACGCCGATTCTAATCGCGTCAGTATATATCACGAATGGTCTGGCACCGCTCCGGGCCTTCTCGATGTCCGGCTGAGCAAGTACTGGCGCTTCCGTTAACTGCCGTTTCATTGTCTCGAAAGCGCTCCGCTGTTCGGCACCCCATTCGAACGCAACTTTAGGGCTTGTCAAGCTGTACAACGGGTTTGCAATCTGCACAAACCTGAGCACGCACTTCCTATAGTAACCTACCATTCCGAGGAACGTCCGAAGTTCTGCTAGGTTTCTGGGCTGTGGGAAGTTACGGATCTTCTCGACCTTATCTGGGTCGGTCCTTACGCCTTGTGCGTCCACAACATGCCCCAGGAAAGCGACTTGCTGCTCCAGCAGTTGACACTTCTGCGGCTTAACTTTCAGATTGGCGCTTCTTAGGGCTTGAAACACCTTCTCCAGGATGTAGCGGTGGCGTTCAATAGACTCTGTCGCGACAAGGATGTCGTCAATATACACGGAGACTTCCTCTCCGAGCAGACCGCCTAACACCTTTTCCATCAGCCTCTGAAAGATCGAAGGTGCAGTGGTAAGACCGAATGGAAGCACTCGGAATTGATACAGACCTGCCGTCGCAGTGAACGCGCTGATTTCCTTCACATTGTCTGTCAACGGGATCTGCCAGTAACCACTAGCAAGATCGAGCGAAGTGAAATACCGCTTGCCCTTTATGCTCTGCAGCGTCATGTCAATAGCTGGGAGTGGATACGAATTTTTCTTCACCAGCTTGTTAACCTCTCGATAATCCTCGCACAATCGTATTGAGCCGTCCTTCTTAGCGACCAACACAACCGGTGACGCCCATGGTGACGTGCTCTTTTCGATTATGTTGCGCTGCTTGAGATCTTGGAGCATTTCTTCGACCTGTCCGCGCACCGCGTACGGTACTGGCCTCGTCTTCTGCTTAACAGGAGGCTGCCCCTGGACGTCGATCTCATACTCCATGAGATGTGTCTGATTCAAGTCTACGTCAGACACCGCAAACACGTCCTCGCATTCATGTATCAGATCTCTGAAAGAAGCTGGAATCTTGCCAGACTTCTTGCACCCCTGCAATATCTGGATCACATCATCCGCTTTAGCGTGGCTCAAGATTATACGTTGCATCGCCAGCATATCACCGCCGTCTTGCGGTCGTACCATTGGTCACTTGACCACTCACCTAGTACTTCTCTTTTCCGGATTACCCACGGCTCCAGGTCTCTGTTAACATCAGGCACTCTTCCCGAGCCGTTTGATATGTGGCACATTCCGGATGCAAATCTGTCATTGCCAGACCAGAAGATTATGTCGCCTTCCGCGCCTTCTAGCCCTTGCAGTTCGACCATCGCCTCTGAGTTCGGCGAAATTACGACTCGTTTACGGGCTCGTGCAACCGACTTCTTTTTCGACACTCACTGGCTGCATGCACGTCAGAAGCTTAGACTTTCCGTCTTCTGGTTTTGGGTAAAAGTGTAGCTGAATGCCCAACGCTTCAAAGGCGTTGGTTCCGAGAATGACGAAATCGTCATCGGACTCATGGACGTGAAGCTGCACCCGAGCTTAACGTGCGCCCTTCACGTTAACGTTCACTTCGATCACTTTCAGGAACTTCATCGGGTTCCCCGATGCATCATAGACACGATGTTTGTTGGGGTCACCCGCCTCAACAACTATGCCGTCTATGTCAATTCCATGGTCTTTCGCCTTATCCAACATAACCGTTGGTATTATGGAGACTACGGACCCAGTATCAACCAGCGCCTCCGCGGTTAGGCCCAATAGCTCTATCTCACAGTAGCACGGCTTCCCGTATGCTTTATCAGGGTCACGAACGCTTCCCGCAACGCGACGCCTCCACATGAGCTGAGTGGAGAAGGAAGGGTGATCTTGGCGCTTGCCCTCCCTCAAGGGTGCCTTTCGGGGCTCCGTACTCCCCTTCGCCAAATCACGTCCCACCTTGGGATTACCGACCTTCTTTGGGCATGCCTGCTGGAAGTGTCCCACTTCACCGCACTGGAAGCAAGTATGTGATTTGCTAGACGACTGCTCCGTGGCCTTCCGCCTGTTGCTATTTCTATGGTCCTCCCTAGTGTGTCTCCCACTCCAGGACTTCTTACTCTCACTCGACAGCGCGATGCAATGTGTCCGCTCCAGACGCAGCGCAACTTTCCGAACTTCACTGAACACAGAACCGTTCGGAGAACCAACGCCGCTAAAATATAGTAAGAGTCCGGCCAAGCCGACAGGCACTCGTATAGCTTGCTTCCCAGCTGGAAGTCAAGGCACTGTTACGGTGCCATTCGCTTGGCAATACTCTGCAGGCGACAACAAAAGTCAAATACACTCTCACTATCGCGCTTTGCAAGGCCTTCCACTCCTGCTCGGCCTTGAACCTTTCGCCTGGGGTACATCTAGCCTCGCGCAGAGCCTGAACAACCTCATCGAACGTGCCCTGTTGCACCGGCAAGCAATCAATGTGAGCTCGCGCCGAGCCGACCAGATGGTTGAGCAGGATATCCCTGCTGTCGGCGTCACTCCACACCGACTTAGGATATTTCACCTCCAATGCACGCAAGAAGTCGCTCAACGACGATTTGCCATTGTACTCTTTAACTTCCTTGACACTTTGTGCCTTTAGGACCTCTTTGAGCACCGAAAGTGTCGCTTCTGAACGCCCACTGCCCGCGGACGACGTTGGTGAGCACCTCGCCAGAGCACTAGCAGTACCAGCTAGGGATAAAACAGGTGACCCACCCGGCGGCGACGGGCATGGCGTATTCCACGATGCATGCGATAATGGCAGACAAGTCTGTGGGCGCTGCGGTTGGTGCAGCTCCTGCAACATACCTGTTGACTAACGCCGAGCAACACAACCGCTACCTAGCTTCGCCTCTTCCCAAGGCTTACTGTTGCCCGCTTCCTCGATCTCCTCACGGGCGCATTGGGCACTCTGCCGCCACTGCTCGCTCTGAAACAATTGCAATTGCATCCGCAATTGTGCCAATTCGTGCTCATGTGCGTCTATGCGTTGTTGAACTAAGTCACGATCGCAGCCCGACCGCTGTGTCAACTCGACCTTAGCCGCCGCTTCCCGCGACGCGAGAGGCGGATCTTGCATGCTCTGCTGGACGGACGTACCCAACCTGGCTGCTGGGCAGTCAGCACCCACTGCATGCTGGAATGCTGATTCCATTTTGGCGTCGGCCATGCTAACCGCGTTCCGCAGCTCCTCGAGAACTATGTCCCGCTTTTTACGCGACAGGCCTCTGAGCTGCTGATCCAGCTGCTCTTCATCGCAAGACGCAATGTCTCTGATGGCTACTCGTAACTCACTCACCTCGGCTGGCACACGGTTCTCGGTGCTGTCCGCAGTCGTGCCGCGAAGTGTCTCGTTGGTGGTGTTCACTACCGGAACAGACGACTGATGAGGGGGTTGACACCCGTATCAGCTCTGTGCATAGTTAACTGGTGAGGCGGATTGGCCCCATGTCAGTATTGGTGGTATGGGTTGTGACCCTTTGGTGTCTAGTGGATGTTTGGTTCGTGGCTGGGTCTGCAATCTGACATGGGGAGCTTGGCCAGGCCCCCATGCCGGCTATGCCGGCAGATTTATCCGCACACAGCCTTTCCCGGTCGTTGCCGACCGGCTCAGAGAGGCTCAAATGCCTTACCGTTCTGTCTGCCTGCTGACTCATTACTCGCTTCCGGAGAGGGATGAACACTTCGATCTGAAAGTATAAGGTTCCGGCTTCGTACCGCACCAGTAGTGACAACTTCCAACGATACTTCTGACCCGTTGACCAGTTCACTGACACAGCACGCCGCAGTGTGTATAAAGGTTTATCTAAAGCTACACAACGAAGGAACATAGAGTCTGAAGCACGGACACTAGCTACTTCACAAAGAGGATTTGGGACCTAGACCCGCGGTGTCGGCTGAGCGGGGAGTGCGCCCTTGAGCGATGACTCAGTTAGCGGCGACACTAACAAACTATGCGCAGACCTTCCCCTTGGACGCAAGGTTGGCGAGGAGATGCTTGCCTCTTTTGGTTCCCAGAATCCTTTCCGGAACTTGGCTGTGCTGCTTGGGGGACTCTTCCGGTCCGAGGGAGACGTAAGATGGGTTGACTGCCGATTACTCGGCTGCTGCCAAGAGTAGATTGGTTTACGACCGCTCGGGAGAAAGCACAAGTGCAAAAATGGACCCTGCCCATGCTGTCCGGCTTATATGGGGTGAGCGCTCCCAAGCCCCGCCCCTGGCCGCGACTGGCTGCCTCAGCGCGCTCCATCACCCCGCCGACACGCTCACAATCGATCGATGCCACGTCATCGGTGCCGGGCCGTCTGTGCAGTCAACGTGACGATGAAGAGCGAATCAAACTGCTAAAAACGACATTATACCTTCGTTACACTCTGGTATAAATACCATTATGAGCCACTGCTCCATTCACACCGAGGTTTTATGTAGGTTTATTGCGTTCACATGCGGTGTATTATATATTCCAATATATATCGTGATATATGAATGACATCAGTATATGACATGAATGCGTGAATGTTCCAGTACGATACATGTATACGTGTTTGACCGTGAGGTTTAGTGCTATACATACTGTGATTAACGTACCATTTGAATATTGTAGTTAACATTGCATAACTATTTATGACAGACAATGTTATTCTGTGGATAGTATAATAATAGGATATAGTAAGTAAGACGCACAGGCGTTCAAGATATTGAAACAGCTGCAAAGATCGCATTAGATGTAGAGTATGAGAGTCACAACTGGAAGTTAGTTGAGGAGCTAGGTGGTGAAGGATGTGGGAGAGGAAGGATCTTTGGTGCTATATAGTTGACGAATCCCCCGAGCGACTTCCACCTTCCAGCGCGCATAACATCAAGGTGATGTACTCCCATACTGAGTGCTTGTGTGGCCGCGCCACCTCTAAACGAATGAGAAGTTAAGTTAAGGTGCAACAATCCAGCCTTACTGAATAGCTGTTTCAGCCTGTCCCTTAGTGTAGTCACTGAGAGTGGTAATCCCGTAGAATGCGACTGAAACAAGTAGGATGAGTTGCCTATACTCCTAAAATACTTGCTCCACAACCGGTGCTCCCGGTCACTGAGGCGGAAGGCCACTATAGCCCCTTTGGATTGTTGGTCCGTTTTGGACTTTCTAATATTGACCTCCCAAATATTGCTCCCTGTGTGTGATATGTCTGAGAGTAACAGCTGCTGCGCTTCGCTCACTCGAAGTAGGGCTCTATACTGGATAAGCGCAAGTGTGGCAGCTTGTGTGATATTTTGATCCGTAGCTTGTAGTCCTACTCTTATAAGGTGGTCCCAGTCGGTGGACTGGATTTTGCTCCTATGTTGTGGAGGGGAGCTGCCCTTCTGTCCGCTTGTAGTAATGACGCCTGCAGCTCCTTAGCGGCACCCTCTTGCTGCCCAAAGAAGTAATTGAAAGCTGCGGTCACAATAGGCATGGAATTGTGTTTGCCCTCAGCAGAACATTTAGCTAGATACATGTTGCGTGCCTGAGGTAACGGGATATTCCTCATATATGGACCGTTTCTCCATGCATGAAACTTCTGCAGCACAGCTTTATAGCCTTTCAACGTTGCTGGCGCTCTGTCCGAATTGACGGCTTCGATTATGGTCTCGCTGATGATGTGTAGTCCCATTTGTTCAGCTTTAACCCCTAGCGTTGCTGCTTCTTGAAATCTGACAGCTGTAAGAAACTTGTTTAAGCTAAGCAGTTGTGAGTATGTGGCTTATGATGACTTGAATTTTTGGCACAAGTTAGTTGGGTGGGTGGGTGGGCACACCGCTCAGTGCTAACGCAAGAGCCTGGATGACCCGTCGGCCAGCCTCCTCGAGAATTTCCCAATTCTCCTATGTCGAAAGACTCATCACGTGAACACGTGATGATCCCATGATTTCGACATAGGCTGCCCATCAGCCGAGCCAATGGAGAATTTCGTAATTCTCCTATATCGAAGATCACGCTGTCCCGTGATGACTCCGCGATCTCGATATGGGTCTCTCGACGACATTTCGCAATGGCTCATAATACCACTTGTAACGAAACAAAATAACATACAAATACATTCAACACCGCTCCGGGGACACCTTGACCTAACACTTCTCCCTACCCTGGACTGGATCGACAGTCGATAGGTCTTCTCTTTTCCCTCGCATGGATGTCTCGAGGCGGCGGTGCTGCTCCTTATAGAATGTTATTACGCAGATCTTGTCGGCTGCAATACCGCTGTCCTTAGGTGCTCCACTAGCCGGATGCAGAGGTCGGCTTCTGCGTCGTTGAAGTGGAACCGCGACAGAGCCCTTTGCGATGAGCCGGTCACATCGAAGAAGATGAACGGGAGACCGGGACAAGGGAATCGAATCACGTCCAGTAGCAAGCGACGTTCCTCCGCGGGGGTTCTGCTCCGAAGTTTCTCCCGTTGTACACGAAGGAGTTGGGCAGCGTGTTGAGCAAAGGGTAGACGCGGAACGTTGTGATCAGAGACGCTATGGGTACAGCACTTGCCTTCGTGAAGACTTCCATGATACTGCGGGCTCTGAAGCGTACGGGCCCAAGGTGGCGGGAACACAAGGCGTATGGTTCACGCTGATGAAGGTCTCCTACGTAAACGTGTCGAGGGTTCGGCAGGCGACTCAGGATTGCAGCGAAGACCGGTTCTGGCACCTGTGATGCTTCGTCGCAGAGTATGAGGTCGAAGTCGTTGAAGGAGTCCTTGAAGATGCCCTGCGATGAGGTGGTGTTGAGGAGAGCGAAGGTTGTGATGGCGACAATTTGCGGCGGCAGATGCACGAACATGATGTTGATTACTTTGTCGATCAGATCCGAAAAATCGCGTTCTGCCAGCAGTAACTCCTCGCGCTCCAGGTTCGTGAGGTGGTCATCCGGACTTCGGTTACGCGCGTGATCTTCCAGCCTAAGACGTCCTTCACGGAACCGTTCGCAGATCTCCAGCGCTTCTTGCTCCAGAACAGTGCGAAGCCGCACCGGGAGGCTTTTTAGGAGTTGGTGCATATCAGCGGCCGCAGACTGCACCGACTCGTCTAACGCTATCGCCTCGGCGATATCGACAAACTCGTAGATCCGCGTACTCATCCTGGGCCAAAATGGTCTCGACGATTTGCGCTACCGCGGCGTTCGTGGTGACGCGCCAGGCTGCAATGCACGCTCCGACTACGGTTTTGCCCGTACCAAATGCCGCTTGGATTCCTGCTACCGGGAAGTTGGCGTTGCCTAGGGCGAGTGCTTTCTGCTGGTCCTCGGTCATTGTAACCAATCGTCCTCGGACGGGTAATGGTGCTTCGCCAACGACGAACAATGGCGGGAGGCGAACTCGCCTTCCGCATTCAGCGCGGTCGCCAGTGGAGTGGCACCATAGACCGCATCGAGAATTAGGCACCCAGCGGTAGTTGGAGGCACGAGATCGAGTAGGTCCATCTGCGATACCGCCTCATATGCAGGGATGGTTGACGTGCTATCTTTTTCAAGTCGCACGCACACGAGGATGGACGCTGTGCGGCTCATTTACCGTGCCTTACGTGGAAACAGCTCTAATGAGGGAGCCGCCGTTCCACGGAAACGTCTGTAGTGTGATATTCAGACAACGACCGGTCCAGTCCTGCTCCACTGCCTCGGTCTTCAAACGCAGGAAGTGAGTGGTTCCTGGACTGCTTCGTCCATGCGGCTTCAGAATTCATGTCAGACTGTTGAAACCTGAGGCGAAGAGGGTGACTGTCCAAGTTGGGTATAGTCGCAGTAATGCGGTGGAGTGGACAGGTCGTCTTCCCGTGATGAGTAAGCCACCAAAGCCGACGCTGCAGCTTTGAACAACTGCCCCATCAAGCGGGCTGAGCGTCTTTGGTCGCGAATGTAGTTTTCGAAGGTGTCGAGTCGGTCCGCTATCCACTCCTCGTCCTCAGGAAGGAGCTTGGCAATATCCATCGGCTGCATCGCGTCGTCGGGATTGGCGGGGAGGAACATTTTGACGGCCTGACACAAGGTGTTACGGGCTTCTATAGAGGCTGCTGGTTCAGAGGAGTGTAGTGCACAGGAAGCTCTAATTCCCGCAGGAGGTCTCCTTCCTGGACTTCTCGTATTTTGAAGCGCGCAATCGAACTCGAAGCTGTCACAGCATCAGGTGTGTCTTCTGAGGCCATTAGAAAATTGTTGACGAGCCCTTCTCGTTTGGGTACGGACCACACGAAGCCGAAGCGAGTCTCAGACCACACCGAAGGAGTAACAAAGGCGAACCGATGGGCCCGAAAGAAGAACCACCCTCGTCCGTGCAATATCGTCGAAGACGTCCTTCACGGAACCGTTCGCAGATCTCCAGCGCTTCTTGCTCCAGAACAGTGCGAAGCCGCACCGGGAGGCTTTTTAGGAGTTGGTGCATATCAGCGGCCGCAGACTGCACCGACTCGTCGAACGCTATCGCCTCGGCGATATCGATGTCGGGCAAGCCGACAATTGCAATCCGTCTGTCGTGCCGGAGAAAAATACGATCATGGGAGCTAACCCGTCCGGCGCCAAGGTTGCCACGATTGGGACCATCTGAATCCGGTCGACTGCTTTGAGCGATGCATTCAGCCCTTCCAGCCAGGAGGAATTGCCTTCGCGTACCTCCTGTGCCAGACGAACCGACGTGGATCGAGCCTCTACGCACACGTCAGAAACAGCGTCAACCGTAGAGTCACGAAGACGCTTGGCGTCACGTCCTAACACCGCGGCGGTGTCGTCTAACTCGTGCCATACCTGCGGGAGTGGAATCATCGCTGAATCGGTAGCGCAGAACTTCGACTCGGAGCTCTCTGATAGACCTTCGTCCTCCAAAACGTTGCTCTGCTGGGTTGCTTCGACCCACATCTCACCTCTCTTAGTTTGGGACATGGTAGTGAAAGGTCCCATAGCGGGGTGTTGTATGCTAAATAGATGCGAACCAGTAATAAAAGCCGTCTAGTAGACAGTAAGTGTCGACTACGAGATCCTTGGTATTAAGAAGAGATCGGGTGGAGTCTCCCCCGCCCTCGTTCAAGAATGCACACATCTGGTCCCCGGAATTCCCTTGGCATGCCGGGATGCTGGGAGCGGAGCTGTTGTATACAGTGCTCGTGACGCGTTCCCAAGATCGCCGGCGCCGATAACGCGGAAGCTGCGCGGCGGGAGAAAAACACGAAAAGCCGCGCGAGGCGTTATCGCGGTTCCCATCTAAAACCACGAATGTTGAGAAGAATGCTGAGAAGCTCTAACACCTAAATGCTTTATGAGCATGCTCTACCTTTGTAGGTATTTTCACGTCGATCTGGCCCAAAGGAGCTTCCCAGTTCGTTATTATAAGCAAGGGGGTCCAAAAGAGGGAACTTCTACAACCAAATAAGTCAAAAGCAAACTGTCTCGTAGCTGGGAGCTGAGCCCCTGTGAAGACTTTCTATCTGGTCGATCATACTGTAACCGTTACCACTTAAGCTAGCGAGCATTAATCATTAATAGTCGCCGAAATGGTCCAGGGCTGAGAAATAAGAGCTACGCTGATGCTTGTACACGGCTATGAACGGAGTATCGAAGTGTCTCAAAAATTCTGCAACCACTGAACTAGGATTCTATTCTAGGCTGTTGCGCGTGCAATGATCTCCGGTCGTTCTACTGCACGTGTGCATGAAAACTTGCTGTAGGCTGCAAAGCTCTACTTCGCGCAAGGTTACGAAGATTCTCTCCATGCATCGAGCAGCTCTAGCTGACTGCTGCTCTGCTGACTTAACAAGCCATCCTAGGGCAAGACACTAGACGCTGTATAAACCCCAGATCGAAAAAAGGGAAAAAAGCTCGTACCAAACCAATCTAACCATTAGGATCCTGTAGACCATGCTGTGAACGTTAGCCGACAACGCAACGAAAGGTGATCACCCAAACTATCCCTTAAATCAACTTGGGAGCTGTGATCCTCCTCGGAGCTGACGCCTGTACTTCGGCTCTTATTCTACTCAGTTGCCTAACCCTCACACTCCCCGGCGCCGAAATTGGACTGTACGCGGGCTCGTTCTGGCCCTTCTCCATGCTATCCTCAACTACGTTGCTCGAGCTGGCTTAACAACCCACCGCATGCGGACCTAATGCTTACTCTAATCAACTAGAAACAGTCGCTAAACCTACCTATTTTTCGACAGCCTGGAGTCCTTGTGTTAAGAAATATATACTCCCTCTGGAAAAGTTCAGAAAGCATTCACCAAAATCAAGTGCTTCGCGATTGTTACGAACTATTTTTGGAAGAAAAATCGAGTAAGTAGTTGTCAGGCCAAAGTGATTATGATGAAAGGTCGGATTTTTGAATATAGAACATTCTATGAAAGCGCAATTTTTTAAGCAATAAAGCAATTGGATCACAGCATACTGGACCTGCCCAGGACACTGAATAAAACTGATTAGTGTTGTCAGGCAATCTGACTCCTTGGATGGGGTTCGTGTTTCTGATATGCGCGGTGAAAAATAGCGTATATAATTCTCACATTATGCACGTCCACCTTTACAGCGATCTCTTCAAGGATTTCAATACTGCAATCTGCTCGACGAAAAATTCTCAGCCTTTGTTAATATATACATCGCCTTCGATGCAGAGAGAGCAGTCGCAGAAAAGCAAAAACATTGGATGGCTTATTGTCACCAGAGTCTATTCTGCTAACACTGACTAATAGATGGCTATGAGAAGCAATGCAGGGTCATGGGTGGTGTTCGATTGTTTTCCGAAATTTTGCTACCCCGCTTGTTCGAGAGCAGATTTGGTATGACGACCCCCGTCCATTCTCTATCACTGTTTAATTTCATATATAATAATTAAGGCTTGGAATTGTATACACATTTCCTGGAGTGAATGGAGAAAATTATTAAACTGTTTCCGCAAGAGGTGCTCCTTCGGCTGCGACTCTGTCATCGGTTCGGAGAGAGGTTCAACAAAAGTGGAAGGAAAAGCACTTGAGTCTCCATTAGCAATTAACTCTCGAAATTTTATACATAGACTTTTCGCTGTGTAATAATCAGTGCCTGAAATTTTATTGGGTGCAATTTTACTTTCTGATGTCGTTTCCTTCAAATGAAGAAAACTTTTGGTGACAAGTCCGTCAACACAGGCACACTCCCGCCTTTGTACGATGCCTGCAGCATCCTTTCTGAATCCGAACGCTCATTGCACGACACCTATGGTGCGCCTTTGGAATAGGGAAGCTCGCCGTATGACGTCTGTGACATTTCCTCTGAATCCAGACAATCGTTGCATCGTTGACAATCTTTGCTGTGACATGTGTTCCGAATTCTGTGGCTGCTGCAAGACCCCCATTTATACTCCCCATTGTGTGCCGAAAATAAATGATTGCGTGACAGTTCCAGGAATTGCCCATGGTCAAGCTCAAAGACACGGATGGCATAGGACGTGTTATCACAAATTGTAGTACCCTTCGTTCGCCTCCGTGTGACTCACTACGTGATGCAGGGATAATCATATACAAATATAGTAGGATAAGGACCCACGTCGCCTGCTGCTCCACAGCTCACTTCAGGAATCTCGTGTGTAGTTGAACATCCAAGGCGGTCGATCATAGAGGGAACGGTGTTCTCTGATAAGCACTGCTTATCGCACAGTCTGTCTCTAACTACCTACCTTTTAATGTTATTGTTTTTAACCAGGAATGTGCGGATTAACCATTATGCGTTATCTATTAGGTTGTAACGAATTAAATGGCACTGGCTCGCGCCATTTCTTTGGCGCGTCTTTACGCGTTTGATCAAGAACACACCGTAACATGTGGCATATCATTTAGAAGCGCAAGCTTTGTTCTATCGGCCAGTACCAAATTTTCTATGTAAAAGTGGGAAAACTTTAGAGCTTTATTGACTTTTTTGCAGATGGACAAAAGGGTAATCCGAGGCATTTACTTGTATGAATTCAAGCTGGGCACTACAGCTAAGGAGGCGGACGAGAAGATCAACGCCGCATTCGGTCAAGGATGTTCCACAATTCGGACGGCGTATCGTTGGTATCAGAAGTTCCGGAATGGAGATGAGAGCTTGGAAGAACATGAAGGTCGTGGGAGGCATAGTGATGTTGATGAGGACAAGCTGAGAGATGTGGTAGAGGAGGATCCACACAAAGGTACCAGGGAGATAGCGAAGGTTCTTGGCGTCAGTCACAACACAGCTGCCCGGCATCTGAAGGAAATTGGAAAGACCAAAAAGCTGGAAAGATGGGTGCCTCACGAGCTGTCTGAGGAGCAAAGGAACCGACGATATGAGATCTCGTCCGCACTGCTTCTACGGAACGAAACGGACCCATTCCTTGATCGCATCGTAACCTGTGACGAGAAATGGATAACGTACGACAACAGGCGACGATCGGCACAGTGGGTGGACAGCGATGAGAGCCCCAAGGTTTTTGCGAAGCCGGAATTGCACCAAAAGAAAGAAATGGTGACAGTATGGTGGTGTTCGCTGGGAATTATTCACCACAGCTTCCTCCCTCCCGGTGAATCCATCACGGCAGAGAAGCACTGCATTGAAATTGAAGAAATGATGAAAAAGTTGAAGGATATCCGGCTGGCCTTGGTAAACCGAAGGCGAGTTCTCCTTCTGCACGACAATGCTCGCCCCCATGTAGCACGAATGACGTTGCAGAATTTGAATGAGCTGAGCATTGAAACTCTACCACATCCTCCGTTTTCTCCCGACCTCTCCCCAACAGACTACCATTTCTTCAAGCATCTTGGCGACTTCTTGGTAGGGAAAATATTCAAATACCAACAGGATGCCGAAAGTGCCTTCGAAGATTTCGTCAATTCCAGAACTTCTGATTTTTATGCTACTGGGATAAAAAAGCTTGTGTCACGTTGGCAAAGATGTGTAGAATCAGAAGGTTTTTATTTCGATTAATAAACTTGCCTACAAGCCGAGATATTAACTGTTTAAATTTACAGTGGTTCAGTGCCATTTATTTCGTTACAACCTAATAGTTTCCGGCGGGTTTTGACCTATCCGTTCTGTTGTTCCCCGGCGGTTTTGGGCTGGATAACGAACAACACATTAGATGACTCCAAGGTTTGAACGTGGATGATGGGTGGACTATGTAGCGGATCATCCAGGATCGAAAGAGTGGTCATCAGAAGCAAAAAACATCACTCAAATCCAGAGAAGAGTTAATTGAGGTGTTTCCTCACTCGGAAGCTGGCTACATAGCTTTAAAGCTATAATATGTTACTTCCGTCCTTCCAGAGTCGCTAAACCTGTACCATATATGAAACCTACCTAGCATAGCACTGCTTATTCATTTCATGTGATGTGCAGACCAAGAGAGCATACAAGCTGCTACCAGCAATCGTTAAAACTGGAGGGCCGTATACTAGGAAGAATTTTTACCGCCGATCCCTGCATCGTATCATTTGTAGTTCCACGATTGAAGTATTCGATTTGATTGCATGTGATAATGGTACCTTAGCCATATGCTGTTATGAGTTATCAAACAAATACTGCAGTACAGCAATGATTACGAGCAAAGGGAATAGGTTTAATTCGGATACATAGAGAGAGCGAATTCTCCATTAAGAATTTTAGCAGAGCAATAAACTACTAAACAGACTTGTCATCGTGGATGCTGAAGACATGCAGAATTTTTTTTAAACTGTGAGGCTTACAATACCGCTCGCGCCGCACGGTCAAAAGTGGGCGAAAAAACGGCAACATAGCGTCGCAAAGCGTCGCATGCTCATAACTCATTCAGCTTTAGGTTTTTTGAATAAAGGTTGGTACCGTTCGATTCGCCTCTTTGAGATCTACACAATAGTGTGTAAAACTTTACCGGAACACCCGTATTTTCGCCGTGAGTGGTCCAAAATTAGCTGGACGGGCGATTAGAGCAGCTTATTTCCCAGGATATGCGTGCTTTCGGAGTATCTCAAAGATGGCGTACGTCGCCAGTGCTCTGTCATGCCAGGAATGTCCCGAGAGTGCGCCGTGCACAATGCACACAGAACCTAACCTATCAATCGAGTGGGCGAGCGCATGTCCCCTGCGCTTCTATCTTCTCTCACGGGGAACTGCGACGTTTTCAAGACTATTTATCGCCGTTTGGAGAATGACGACAAGTCGTCTCCTTTGACGGATTCCGCGCCCCATTTCGACTGCCGCGCGCCCGCTCTGGGTCTCCTCCTTCCCCGGGCTATTTCCCTGGGTTTCCTGATTTTCAGGGTCTTCCTAGGAATCAGCGCTCCCAGCCTTCTTCATGGGCTTGGCGGCCATTCGAGCGGCTGTGCGCGTCCGGGAGGGGTCGTTAGGAGGGGTTTCGCTCTGCGCGTGTGTTTTCGTCTTTGTTTCTCTCCTCTTACTCCTTGCGCGTACCCTTTAGGGGTTTCATTGTGTTCGTTGTGCATTGTTTTTGTAGTTTCATTGTACTCTTCTGTGTTCCTGCATATTTTGGTGTTATAGTCGATTTGTCTTGTTCTTGGTTCGGTTATCTCTCACATATCTTGTTCGTAGATTACTTTATGCATATATGCTCCGTTTATCTCGTTAGTGCCTTGCATATTGGATAGTTTGCCATAGTGGTCCCGCTATGGCAAACGTCACTTAGCATGTTCAGGGTCATTCATTGTGTCGGTGCTACTCCTGTTGGTTTCTCTTTCGGTCTCTATTTGTATTCGCGTAGTATCATCATAGCCATCCACGTTTATCATTGCGTTATATACGTTACTGCCTCATCTCATCGTAGTGCATTGCCATCGATGCGGTTAATGTCTTGTTTCGTTCGCGTGCGTGTATATTTATGTTTATTTAAAATAAAGGTTTAATTACCCAAGTTTGAGGTGATCTCCGACGCGTTCGGTCGCGATATTATCTAATCCGCGTGGCAGTGCTGTTTTCTGTGTATTCTGGTCGGGTCACTTCAGAGAATGTTATTAGAAACCACACGCCACCCCACTCAGGATTAGCTTCAATCTGTCCCAGCAAAACTTTGGTGTGCGCCGTGAACAATGCATAGAGAATCGAACCTTTCAAGGGACAGCTTGTAGACTGATCGTTTGGGCAGTTTTATCAGAAATTTCTTACCGCCCTACTCAGGATTAGCTCCAATTAGTCCCACGGAAATTTTGGTGTGCGCCGTGTACAATGCGGCCAAAGAAGAACCTTTCAATCGAGAGGGGGAGCTTGCAAACTGAGCGTTTGGAGAGTCTTGTCAGAAATTTGCAGCCGCCCTAGTCAGGAGTTGCTCTAAGGCTGTCCAGAGAGCCTTTGGAGTGCGCCGTGAAAATGCATACAGATTCGAACCTTTCAATCGAGGGGGCAACCGCTCTCAAATTGCACTCACGGGTGTGTTCGGAGCGCAATAGCTCTGTCAAGTTGCAACCTTTCAGGTTGCAGCTTGTAGGTCTTGTAGGCAGTCGAGCGGTCTGTTAGTACGCCAAAGTAGAATGACTTAGCTTAGGAGGTGGCAATGTTACAGCGGTGCGAAAATGCAGGTGAGGCTTGCGTGACGCGTTTTTTTTCGATTTCGGTGGACCACAGCGAGAAGACGCGGGGAGCTAACGGCTTCAGAATGCGTATGCGAACAGAGCACTTAAGGTACTTTACGGTGACGTGCTCAGAAGTTCTCACCGGCCTAAACTGCCTTAGCCCCATCTGCCGTTTTAGGGCAGCGGACTTAGCGGTTGAAGTTTCCTGCCCTTTTACTCGCCCATATTTGGGTTTTCGACACTCCCAGTAACACCTTTCTGTTCTGCTTGAACATCTCTATCGAATGCTATCAATTTCGACCGATTTTGGCAATATCGATTTTTTGACAATATCCCATCGAGGACGTAGGTGCGCTAGGCCGAGCTGCGCGGATGATGACGTCATCGAAAACCGGTATTTTCGAAATTGGCCAAATTTCCTCGTGCAAACTGTGTCCAAAATCGTCTAGTGGTTATTTGGGGCGCTGATTACGAATCCGACGTCCGTTTTTGAACATTCCGTCGACTTCGGTAGTTTTTGGATTTTTCTGGATAACTGATGGTGGTCGGGTCAGGATAATCGATTTTACTCGAGATTCGAATAGGATTGGGGACTTATTCGCGGTGCCGAACACGATGCCGAAGTACATTTGGACGATTACGGGAGGGGACCGCTCATACCGATAACTGAGGGTGATTGGTGATCCTGACCCGACCACCCTCAAACGGGAAGTAACCTGCTCAAGTTCGCGGAATTTTCAAAAACGAACGTCGGATTCGTAATCAGCGCCCCAAATAACCCCTAGCTTTTGGACGAAGTTTGCGGGAGGAAATTTGGCCAGTTTCGAAAATACCGGTTTTCGATGACGTCATCATCCGCGCAGCTCGGCCTAGCGCAGCTACGTCCTCGATGGGATATTGTCAAAAAATCGATATTGCCAAAATCGGTCGAAATTGATAGCATTCGATAGAGATGTTCAAGCAGAACAGAAAGGTATTATTGGGAGTGTCGAAAACCCAAATATGGGCGAGTAAAAGGGCAGGAAACTTCAACCGCTAAGTCCGCTGCCCTAAAACGGCAGATGGGGCTAAGGCAGTTTAGGCCGGTGAGAACTTCTGAGCACGTCACCGTAAAGTACCTTAAGCGCTCTGTTCACATGCGCATTCTGATGCCGTTAGCCCCCCGCGTCTTCTCGCAGTGGTCCACTGAAATCGAAAAAAAAACGCGTCACGCAAGCCTCACCTGCATTTTCGCACCGCTGTAACATTGCCCTCTCCTAAGCTAGGCCATTATACTTTAGTGTTACAATAGAACGTTCTACTACCTACAAGATTCACAAGCTGCAGCCGAAATGATTCGAACTTGACAGAGTTATTGTGCTCCAAACACTCCCGCGCGTGCAATTTAGCGCAACAACGGCAGGCGCTCTCCGCGCTGTTTCTCGCCCAGATTACAGTTGTTCCAACTCTAAATGCCACCGTTCAACTCAGCATGCAAAGCTCTATCGAAGTATCAAGCATGGCCTAACTCGAAGACATCGATTTTTCGATGACGTCATCGTCCTTCCGCCGCGGCCTCGTCCTCGATGCGAATCAGTCAAACAATTGATGTTGCCAAAATCGGTCGATATTGAAAGCATTCGATAGCGATTTTCATGCTGAACGGAACGGTGCCATTGCGAGTGTCGAAGACTCAAATCTGGGCGAGTAGGAGCAAGAAACTCTAACCGCTAGCTTTCGCCACTCTAAAACGGCAGCTGAGGCTAAGGCAGTTTAGGCAGCTGAGGAGCTATGAGCATGTCATCAGTAGTAAAGTACCTTAGGCTCTCTGTTCTCGTACGCATTTTAAGGCCGTTAGCTCGCCGCGTCTTCTCGCAGTGGTCCACGGAAATCGGAAAAAAATGCTTCACACAAGCCTCACCTGCATCTTCGCACCCCTATAACATTGCCCCCTCATATGCTAAACCATTCTGTTTTGGCGTGCTAGCAGACCGTTTGTCTGCCTACAAGACCTACAAGCTGCAACCTGAAAGGTTCCAACTTGACAGAGCTATTGCGCTCCGAACACGCCCGTGAGTGCAATTTGAGAGCGGTTGCCCCCTCGATTGAAAGGTTCGATTCTGTATGCATTCTTCACGGCGCACTCCAAAGGCTCTCTGGACAGCCTTAGAGCAACTCCTGACTAGGACGGCTGCAAATTTCTGACAAAACTCTCCAAACGCTCAGTTTACAAGCTGCCCCCCCCCCCCTCGATTGAAAGGTTCTTCTTTGTCCGCATTGTACACGGCGCACACCAAAATTTCCGTGGGACTGATTGGAGCTAATTCTGAGTGGGGTGGCGGGTTATTTCTAATAACATTCTCCAAACGGCTCGAAATAGTCTTGAAAACGTCGCAGTTCCCAGTGAGAGAAGATAGAAGCGCAGGGGACATGCGCTTGCGCACTCGATTGATAGGTTAGGTTCTGTGTGCATTGTGCACGACGCACTCTCGGAGCATTCCTGGCATGACAGAGCACTGGCGACGTACGCCATCTTTGAGATACTCCGAAAGCACGCATATCCTGGGAAATAAGCTGCTCTAATCGCCCGTCCAGCCAATTTTGGACCACCCACGGCGAAAATACGGGTGTTCCGGTAAAGTTTTACACATGCTTGTGTAGATCTCGAAGGGGCAAATCGAGTGGTACCAACCTTTATTCAAAAAACCTAAAACTGAAGGAGTTATGAGCGTGCGACGCTTTGCGACGCTATGTTGGCGTTTTTTCGCCCACTTTTGACCTTGCGGCGCGAGCGGTATTGTACATGCAGATTTGTTTTAATCTGTGAGGTTTCTAGTGAAACTTATCTGTTACATAGGGAACACCTCCGTCTTAGGAATGGGTATTCTTAGGTATTCTTCCTCTGACCTTGTGGATGTCATAACTCTGTGTTTGGGCTAGACAACTGCTTGCAATTACTTCCCAAAGGTTAGTATTTTAACCATCCCAGATAATTCCACATTCAGGTACCTTGGATCTTGGGATGCTATCGAGCAGCAACAACAATAACAGTTTCTATATTAGTGTAGAATCGGGACTGTTACGTGGACTTTATTCGGCTGGACGTCTCCCGCCTTCTTTATAGTTAGTTCTTCTTTATAGTATGGAAAAGTCAAGAGGCATCGATAGAATTGCTATTATAGGGACCATTCTAATTCTTAGCAGCTTTAATTGAAAAAGAACTAGGCGGCTGATAAATAAAACAGTATTGATAAATAAAGCAATCCTTTGGAAACAGGCGAAAGGGCGATATGTTGCTGTTTGTTTGTTCTTATACTGATGGGCTGAAACTCCCATAGAGCGTCATGTATGTGCCGAGTGCACTACGTTTAAAAAACACTATTAAAATGCCTAGGAATGGCTCATAAATTAAACATGCTTCAACTTCTGATCTGTGTCAAGAATAGAGCAAGTTAAAAAGAGTTCTAAATTTTGCCGTTGGTTCGTTATCCTTTTTCCTTTATCCGGCCATTTCGGTGCAAAATCATTCGTTATCCGTTGTTCGGTTTCCAAATTTTCCTTATCCGCTCAACCATGATTATGACATTAAGACAGCTGGGCTCACACAAAGATTCTTTGAAGAGCAGAAAGGAAATCCAGATCATGTTTCCAACCGCGATGGTTGAGTAAAAGGGAACCGGAAACCAAACTCAGAAATTGTTCGATTCACGCGATCTCTGCTTATCCTCGTGAGAATTGATCATGTTTGGAGCTCCCTCACACTTGTGCACAGGTGATGAAGAACAGCAGGAATCAATGCGATTATCTTCAGATACAGTCAATGAAAACGGCTTTCGCAGCATCAGCACAGAGTCGAGGTTAACCGCCAACGGTAAGGGCTGTGCAAAGATATCAGAGATAAAAGACATACAAATAGGAATAACTTCATAACCCTTCCTGCTTCAATGAAAAGCGCAATCTTGAAAACCTTTAGTCGAAAAATCTACTCTTACAAGTCTTTAACGCAGAAAGAATACAGCATTTATTAGAAAGCACAACGCAAAGTAAATAATTAATTCGAGGTTACGATTAATTTTGGTCTGGTGAGCAACATCCAAGCACCATGCCTCCTTCCACCGGCACCCATTCTTCGCGATCACATTTGAGCTTGTGGATTACTGTAACACGAAGTTCACCGACCTTAATTGTAACTAGATAGTAGTATTTTCAGAGAAACTTTTCAAAAATGAGCCAAAACGAATGCAGTACATATCGAAACGGAAATCCTAATGTGTGAACATTCTAACAGACCCTCTCTCGGCTCGTTACACCGTGCCGTGACGATTGAAACCCCGGGCGTATATTCTCCCGGAAAATTTACTTCTCTGTAGCCGTAAAGGTCTTGAAGCTGCTTCACAGCGTTTTCGTTGGCGCAAAATCCTGAACTGAGCTGTTAGACTTCCTTAACTATATGAGCTGAGCAAACATTGCTGAATTTGTCACAACGGCCCAATGTATCCTGCTTGACATATGTAGAGTGCATTGAGACTAGTCAAGCGAAATGTGGGGAATGCGCATATGGTGATAAGTGCAAGAATCAAAGCAACTATGGCTGTATAAACCAGAAAAATGAATGAAAACTTTTCAGTCTCTGCCCAAAACTTGAATTTGTTTGCAGTTGTTCTTTTGTCAAATGTAGAGCGTAGTGGCTATTAAGCAGCGTGTTAAGGATATCCTTTATAGAACACAATAAACATACAAAGAAGACCGATCAGCGCATTTAGGGCTATATTGCAGCGCTGGGGCGTATGTATCGTAGAGAAAGGAGGTGCCGGCAGGGTCCGGATTCATCAACGATTTACCGCTCGGTAAAGATGAAACTTACCGCGAAACCGCCACGTACCGCGATTCACGGGCGCGTGGCGTGGTAAGTTTCAAACACTGTTGTAACGGTTACCCGGCTAGAGCGTCGGGTAAAACGAGCTTAAAACGATGTGACAGTTACCCGGCTAGTGCGTCGTGGTGAAGTGCAGGTAACTCTCCATTGCTAATGTCTGAGCCAGTGACGCGGCGCGCTGCCAAGTGTAGTCGGATGCACGCGTGGCATCCTTCATGGCGATTTTGACGAATCAGAATTCGCGGTTGGTTCTTGGTTAGAAGCCAGTATGGTCAAGTGTGGTGAGCTGTACCGCCGGTTACGCAGATGAATCCGGGCCCAGGTGTCGCGTGCGAGGCTCTTGGTTCGCATTTCCCGCCCAGACTAACCAATCCTGGCATTACTCTGGGATCTATGAAATGATACCAGACTTCTCTAGGAAGGATAGAGGTTTCTGTTTAGCAGTTTACTCAATACAGAAGGTGGCTAGTGTTTCTTGAGGAAAATTGTGTTCTTTTCCATAAAAAGACGGATCTAAGGAATGGAGTCCTATGAGGTACACAGCATATTATGGCTTTGTGGGATATCGTGAAATGTCTTTTTCTGCTGATGTCCTGGCTTACTTCGACAGAAGAAATCAGATCAGATCAGACGAATTACTTGCCTGTATATCTCAAAGCTTCGAAAATTGTTCCCTTTTCGTAAACTTATACATAGTGCCTCGCTACTCCACACGAGCCTTTCGCAAGAATCAGGACACTCGATTTTCATATAGGTAGAATAAGTGCCCCACACACTTCTGCGGCAACGCCGCTCGCCGCTATGGTTAAGGATAGGGGAGGGACGCCGCCGGCGGCGAGCTCTGCGTCCCTGCTCTTCGGTTAACCGTTTCACGACACGCGCGATTTTCAGGTGACTGCCTCGTGGGACAGCGCGCATTTTCCCGCGCGCTGATTATTTGAATTATTTTATTTGTATTATTTGTTAAATACGAAAGACAGTAATGAATGAAGTTTCCTAAGGACCGTCTTGACCGTAGATGGACTCATTGATTAATATTGTACTATTAAAGGTTCGATAATTTCCATAAACAATTGTTACGATGATGTCCGACGACATCGTCGGACATTGTCCCACGCGACAAAAAATGTGTCCGACGACAATATCGTGAAAGGGTTAAAGGCCCCCACAGAGTTCTGCGGCAGCGCCATGGCCCTATGCTTAACCATAGGGCAGAGACGCAGAGCTCGGCGGCGTCCCTGCCCTATCCTTAACCATAGCGGCGAGCGGCGTTGCCGCAGAACTCTGTGGGGCCTTAAGGATAGGGCCGCGGCGTTGCCGCAGAAGTGTGTGGGGTCTTAGGCCTATGTCATACCTTCGCTCACCCCGAGCGAAGGCGACAAACAGAGCGATGAGCTAAGTCTCTTCGCTAGCGTGAAGCTAGCGAATAGGCGCGCAGTTAATAGCGTTGTGTGCAGCTGCGTCGTAGCATCGCTACCGATGCTGGCCCACGCTCCGCTCAGCTCAGCGACGCGGTCGCATCGGTAGCGATGCCGTATCGCTCGAAAGTATGACACCCCGCTAGCGAGGCTTCGCTAGCGGTGGATCGGACAACTGCTACAGGCATCTGCATCTCCACAACGTCTAATACCGTCCCTTCCCCAATTGTGTTAGTTGTCCACCGCCTTCGCTAGCGAAGAGCGATGGTACGACATAGGCCTTAAGAGATTTACAAGAGGGAATAACGAAAGTAAGCACACTGTTACTGCATGTTTCTATTCGCACCTGAGTATTTTTGTGTTGATAGTGCTGGGCCCGTATTCATCAACGACTTACAGTGATTTAAGAGAGAAAATACAGCCGAAATTCCTGATAGCGCATCTTACCAAGCGATATGGCGAAACATTTCGCCGCACTATCAGGGATTTCCGCTGTATTTTCTCTGTTAAATTGTGTAAGTCGTTGATGAATCCGTCTCCTGGACAGCAAGAAACGTCGGTTCTATTACCTGGTAATGATAACGTTACTAGCCATGTAACATACGTTGAGATTCACAAGATGCAGCAAAGACGTCGTGAAACATGTGTTCGGATTCAGAAAGCGTGTCGCAGGCTTCGTCGATAGTGCGCTTAGCTGACTACCTCTTTGTCTGGCGACATGTAGGGAACGGGCATCGTCGGAAGGTGGAGAAGTGTAGGGAAAATTACCCTACACTTCTCACCTACGCGACATGTACCGAAACGTTTTATTAGGAACAAATTGGAGGTGTATTATTTTTCACAGGAGCTGTGCACCCACTTCAAATGTATAACTGAAAAAAAAAAAAACAGAATTAGAAAAGGAATTGTTAAAGATTCAGTAGCATATTTCGCTGCTATTTATCCGTTTCGGTCATATTTCATTGATATTTAACCATTTCGGTCATCTAATGACCGCTCTCCGACGCCTTGATGGAACGTCACCTCCTCCAGAAGGACAACGGAGAAGGTCATACACTTCTACTTCGATCTCTTCGATAGCCACTTCCACCTGCCTCATGCCACTTGCTGGATGGATACCCTCTGTTCTCCCTTCTGAGAATTCGACACACCATCTCGTCGGTAAAGAAACATACAACACCCGGTCCCGACACGGACCCGAACACCTGAAGAATCTCCCACCAGTGCTCATCAACCAAAGTGCTCATCAGCCTGGTTCGGCTCTTCATACGCTACCTGTCGGAGTACAAGGTTCCACCTCAATGGAAGAACAGTAGGACCGTCTTGTACAAGAAGGCAGACGTGCACGACATTGACAACCACCGCCTGATCTGCCTGCTGTCCGTAGACTACAAGCTGTTCACTCGAGTCGTCCTGAATAGGGTTAGCCGAACGCTGGACGAAGGACAGCCATGCGAACAAGCAGGGTTTCGGAGAGGATTCAGCATTTTCGACGACATACACATCATCACGAAGCTCATCGAAGTGTCGCGAGAGTACAAGCTGCCGCTGTGTCTTACGTTCATCGACGTGAAGAAGGCATTCGACTCCTTCGAAATTTAAGCGATCGTCGAAGCCCTGCTCACTCAGGGTGTTCCTACTCAGTACATCAAAGTCCTTCGAGAGCTGTACAGTGGATTCACGACCAAGATCTCTCTATTCTACAACGACGTCCTCTTCGACGTAAAGAGAGGGGTTCGGCAGGGGGATACCCTATCCCCGAAGCTCTTCAGCATCACCTTTGAAAACGTCATGCGCGATCTAGATAGTGGGAAGAAATGGGGATGAAGGTCGACGGTTGGCAACTGCACCATCTGCGCTAACGACATCGTGCTCATATCACCGAGAATTAGCCAGCAGAAGCGAATGATTGCCGGATTTGAACGTGTGTGTGTGGGATAGCAGCTGAATCTCACGAAAACGATGTTCATGAGGGACCGGCAAGTTTGTGATGCTCCATCCTAATTCAACGGGACGAACATCTTCAAAGGCTCCAGCTACGTGTATCTGGGTCGCGATGCCAACATGGTCAACGGCTTAGCGCTGGAGCTAAGAAGGAGGAAACGAGCGGCTTGGGGAGCTTTCAAGAGCGTCGAAGAAGTCGCGAAGAAGTCGAAGAACGTTCGGCTCCGTGCCCACCTATTCGACTCCATTGCTCTTCCTGCCCTAACCTACGCCTCAGAGACCTGGGTCATACGATAGCAGAATGAACACGCGATTAGCGTCGCACAGCGTGGAATCGAGAGGATGCTCGGAGTGACACGACTCACGGAGGGGGGGGGGGCTCCAGAGTTCCGAGCTCCGTCGACGTTCGAAGATCAGAATCGCTGCCGCATGGGTCAAATCGTTGAAAAATAGGTGGGTCGGCCACGTGGTGGCCTTCGTAGACATCCGCTGGACAAGAGCCGTCACTGACCGATTCCGTCAAGAGAACACTTGGACGCCCACCTGCGCATTGCTCAAACTTCTTCGTGGAAGCTTTGAATGAACGATAAGGTGCGTTTCGGGTCCCTAGAGCGAGAAGGATTAACTAGAGCGTTTTGGCTGGCTTGCACGACCAAGTCCGAGCAACGCGTTGGTGGGCATCCTGGTGTTCTCTTGACATCCAGCGGAGTCCACTCGGTGACGGCTCTCGTCCTGTAAATGCCTCCACGATGTATTACGTAGCCGGTCCACCTAATTTTCGACGGCTTAACTATTAGGACAGAGACCAAAAATAGCCAAAAAATGTTTTCAGAATGCACGTTCTATTCACGTTCTGCTTTGAGGGCACTTTGAGAGCCATTGAAATAAGAATTTATTGTGAAAGCCGGACAAAAACTTCCCTTTTTACTGATATCGAACCTAACAAGAAAGAAATGATCTAAGCAAAAATGTTTCCTGAAATTGTTGCTGCTACTTACTAAAAGGGACTCCATCACAGGGACTGAGAAGCCCTACATCGGAAGAATAATTGCAGTGTAATCCATTTGTGTTCTCAATTTAAGAAGTACTTCAAGAATGAAGAACGAAAAAAGATTCCGTAAATGGAGTTGCTTATTGTGAAATGGAAATTTAAAGTAACATTACTTTATATTTCCATTTCGCATTTTCGCCTGCGATGTGGCATAAAATAGGAAGGTTTTACCCTGTGAACATAGGGAATGGAGCTCTGGCGGCTACAACCGCATTTATACAGTCCAAAGTCATTTTTGGAGTTTACTCAAAGATAGACTGTTTGTATCATATGATGATGTATAGCAATTCGTCCTGTCATACTCCGAGCAATTGCATCCATTGCACTTTTTGTAATGAAGACTGCACAGAAGCCCCCAGCACTAGCAAATGTTGGACTAGCTGCAGCTAGCGAACTCCTGCTAGTTGGTGACTGTCATTGATTTAGTCGTCTATTAAGGACATATCTAGAAAATTCTGGATTGCGCTACGTTTGCAGAGAAACCGGCTACGGGGTAATTTATTGTTACGGGGAGTTTTAGAATTCGGTCTGCTTTTTAAGTAACAGAAGTAGCAGGTGAGTCAATCGTGCAGTGCATTTAAATTGTGCGTAAGCTTCTGCAGAAGCGCTTCAATGAAGAAATATCTCGGCGCTCACCTTCATTTCTAATGAGGCTCCGTCACAACGAAAGCAGGGAATTTTTAAAGGGATATATATAGATCTCGTCACTTCCTTACACAACCTGTTTCATGATTAACACGTCCTTTAGCCAGCGAAAAATGATGGTTTGAGTTAACCTGTTCAGAAATTGTAGAGTTACGCCAGCTTTTCAATCTAAATGCAGAACAGTTAGACTGGTTTCCTTCACTACAGGCACCCTCTCGTTTTTACGTGCGAACAACATGTGACATATTGACGACAACATGAGCCACTGGTGGTCTGACATTGGTTTTCGGTTTTCGAAATTTCGGCCGATTACGTACGTACGGAACGGGCGACCAAGTGTCGCGACCCCGTCCCTTCTCATGCTTTGTTTGCTCGCATGAGAGTTTGCCCTCTCTTATAAGAGAATAAAGGTTGCTTGCAGAAATGAGAGTTTGCCCTCTCTTATAACCGAATAAAGGTTGCTAGCAGAAACACTATTCTCGTCACAGAAGCATTATCCCACTGAACCACCTACGGGTACACATTTTGGTGCATCGACCGAATAATTTATTGTGTAACTTCGTATAAACCGGTCACCCCGAGTGGTACCGAAGTCAGATCCCGAGCGATCTGCACATTGGTCCCTAGTGGTCAAAACGGCTACCCCGAGTGGTACCAAAACTAGATCCCGAGCGATTTGAACACCGACCCCTAGTGGTCAATACAGTAACCCCTAGTAATAACTAAACCAGATCCCGAGCGATCTGTTGGACATTCAAAGAAGCTACCTTAATCGGTATACGAGTGTTTACAAGCTAAAAAGCCATTATTATTCCAGCAAAAATGGATGTTATTTTATATAAGAAACCAATTTCAATTAACGTTAACACACTTAACGCCCTAACAGATAATTTTAAGTGCTACACATTAGCACAAAAGTACTCATGTGAAATAGAAATTCAATATGAAGAAGTCCAAACGACAATCGACTTAATGAGCGGAGGTGTTCGACAGATAAGTCGAGCAAGGCAAGAACTGAAATCTCAAATTTCGCAGCTTAAGAAAGAGTATAGCGGAGCCGCGTCTAAAGAGGAGAAAAAGTCATTGCTGACAATAATTGAGGACATCGAAAAGGAAACAAACTTTAACGATGTGGTAGGCAAGGCAGATGAAATGCAGTATATGCTAGAATCACGCCTCACAGAAGCAAAAAGTACAAAAAGTAGGCTTGCAAGGAAGTTGTCAATAGAAAAAGGCACAGATACTTCTGGGTGCGACTCAAAATTAGATGTCGATACCAATAAACTAACCAGCGACAACAGCTGCAATGAGGAATTCGATGTTAGCAGCTAACAGAAGACAGCTCAACAGATTCTCTTGAGAAAAATAACCCCGCACAAACAGTCTGCAGGTCAATAAGGACTCCAGCACTAACCCTACCAAAGTTCTACGGGGTAGAAGAGGACTTTCCAGAGTTTTGGGCTATCTATGAGACCCTCATCCATCACAACCAAAGTTTGAGCACGGTGGGAAAAATGATGATGTTAAAAGATAGCCTAAGAGGGAGATCAGATACCGCAATTAAGGGGATACAACTCGTACCTCAGAATTACAATTGGATGGTCGAAACTCTGAAGAAAAAATATGGCAACAAGCCAATAAACAGATCGAGAATTATTCAAAACTTACATTCTTAAAACCCGCAAGTAGTCAAGCGGAGAGCTGTGCGTACACCTTTGACAAAATCAGTATGCTCATCAACCAAATGGTATCTACAGGTCAAGATATAAGAAATACAAAAGACGCAATGTGGACTGAAACCATCCTCCAAAGATTTCCTTACAAAATCGTGAAAACGTACTCGTAGCAATTAAAGAGAGGGATGAAGTCCAAATCGAAGATTTAATGCATGAAATTGAATCTGAAATCTCGTCAAAATCATATGTCGAATCAAGTATGAAATATCAGCCGTCAAAACACACCAAACCAATGGGCAACCCTCCAAATCGTTTCCACAGTAGCGGTCCCCGCCAAGAAGAGTTCGCACCACCAACGAAAGCAACACAAAAGTGTGTGTTTTGCGAAAATTCGGGACATTATTCACCACAATGTCAAGCCGATCTCAGTATGCAGCAAAAAAGAAAAACTCTAATAGACAAAAGGCTATGTTGGAAATGTTTTACAAATTCTCATTCGAGCAACTTATGCGAGAAATCTGACTGCCCTGTGTGTGAATGGACGCAAACATCATTCAACTGTTTGCTACGAAAAGGCGAACAACCGTGCTAACAACACAAATCCACCTCGAGGATTTAATAGAGAAGCACCGCGTATGCTGAACACTGGCAGGCGCTATCCACACAATGCCTCCAGTTACAACCAACCTCCAAATAACCTTCACACAGGCGATTCCAGGAGGAGACCTTACCAAACCCCATCTCAGGGCGTTCACCAATTCAACCCTGAAATAGAGGGAATAACTCCCTCAGCAATACATCAAGAACAAGTCATATTAATGACAGCCGAAGGCAACATTTGGAATCATAATACGTGCGAATTTCAAAAAATCTTGTTTTTCTTCGACACAGGAGCACAAAAATCGGTCATAAACGAAGCCTTAGCTTACAAATTAGGCCTACCAAAGCTAAAAACAGAGACATGTGTTATGTCAGGCATAGGAGGCCACACTGAAATGTTCCAAAGCAATATAGTTTCGCTTAAAATAGGATCTGCTTACGGCAAAGACCATGACATATTAGTTCAAACAAAGCCAATAATCACCAATGGTTTTCCGTCAATAAAACTGGCATCCAATGACAAGCAATTTCTTCAAAGCAAGGAAATCTATGTATCAAATTCCAAGCTACGCGGAGAACATCAGAACCCAGATATACTTGTGGGTCTCGACTACTATCACAATTTCGTGTTAGAAATGAGCGAAAGCGGCACCATTACGCCATCGGGATTGAAAGTTGCGAGAACCATATTTGGTCCCACATTATATGGCAAAGGAATTCTAGATATAGATCCGAAATCCGCCTCAATTATGTACGGAATGACGGCTATAGTCCCCAACACGGAATCGGAAATGTTACATAAAATGGCCTAGGAATTTCTTCAGGCGAAAAAGGAAAAAGGATGAAATACTCGAGTACTTTGAAGAGTATTCTAAGCAAATTTCCTTCCTAAATGGTCACATCACTGCTTCATTTCCTTTAAAAAGCAATCACCTAGAGCTATCTGACAACTACGCTGTTGCAATAAAAAGGGTAATTTCACTTCATACACACCTCAACACTAAGTCAAAGCAAAAACAGTTGTATTGCAAAACAATTTCAGACTACATTTCGAACGGTATAGTAGAATCGATCGACGGAAACGTTAAAAACTCTGTAGGTACGTATTATATGCCACATTCAGGAGTTTGGCGAGAGCACAAGCCAAAGCCACTACGCATAGTGTCCGACGCGTCATCAAAGAAAAAGAATGAACTTTCTCTAAATGATGTTGTATTTAAAGGAGAACCCTTTGTGAACAAAATACATGACATACTTATATCAAGTCGATTATCGAAAATCATTCTTCTTTGTGACATCGAGGCCGCCTTCACTCAAATTCGACTGCTTGATTCTCACAAGGATTTATGCAGAATTCTCTGGTTTAAAGATTTAAATAAGCCACCAACAAGGGAAAACGTGGTAGAACTGCGCTTCAAAAGATTGCCTTTCGGTATAACCGCTTTCCCGAGCATCTTAAACATGGCTCTTATAAGCTTTCTCAGCAGGAAAAACACAATACTAACAAAAGAAATTATGAAAAACTTATATGTTGACAATATACTGCTCCACGCACAAACGGAAGAGGAAGCAACGCAAAAATACCAAGAATCCAAATCACCCTTCGCAGAAATCGGTATGAACTTACGCGAATTCGTCTCCAATTCGGACGCTGTGAACATCACAATTCCGGAAGCAGATAAAGCTCCAGTTGGAGAAACAAAACTCCTAGGAGTCAACTACAACACGAAAACAGACAGATTTTCTGTAAAAATCTCATTCCCAAACAAGCAATTACTAACGAAACGTGACATTGTCAGTCAGATAAATTCCGTTTACGACCCCATAGGCATCGCAGCACCGCTTATGGTTAAGCTCAAATCTTTTATGCGTGAGATCTTTGAAACGACTAGTGACTGGGAAAAACGAATACCATTAAACTTTGCGACAACATGGATTTCGTCGTGCAACCCCATTAACAACATCTCGTTATCAATCCTGCGATATATTGGTTCAACAAACACAAATCAAGGCACTAAGGGAAACACTTTATGGATATTCGCAGACGCTAGTATGATGGCGATTGCCACATGTGCCTTCTTTAAAAACAACATTACAAATGAAGTAAGCTCACTTGTAAGCGGAAAAAACCGATTGGCTCCCAAAAAATCGAAGCAAACCATTCCTAAACTTGAACTCATTGTTATAGTGATCGGAATGCGTCTAGCAAAGGCTATATTTGACGTTTCAAAACACAAAATTAGTCAAATTAAGATAGCTAGTGACAGCGAAATAGCGCTGTCATGAACAAAAAGTCTGGAAAAGTACCGATATTCGTAGACAACCAGAGAAACCACATCCTAAAACTCAAGAGACAATTTCAAAGTCAGGGAATGGCTGCTTCATTCTTTCACGTCCCCACAGGTCTTAACACAGCCGATGCTGGAACACGCGGAGTATCTTATCAAGAGGTCACTAAAATTGGCTGGATCAAAGGGCCGTGCTGGTTATCAAACCCCGAAGCCTTATCGCAACTCAAGAAAATAGCAAATATAGATGGTAACTATGAAGGAGTTGTGGGAGACGACGAACAAAAGATAGCGCATCCAGCTATCAGTCAACTCACTCAGGGACCAACCCCATTAATCGATCTGAGTCGATTTTCTCGACTCAGTTTGGCCCTCAGAGTAATCGCACGTTGTGGTAAACTAATTTGCCAATGGACGCGTACAGTCAACAACAGCGACCGCACCAACATATCACTTCAGAATATTGTTGACTTCTCCAACAACCACAACATAACTGCAGAAGACATGGCTCTAGCAGAATCCATTATATTGCAGCAGGAACACAAGCATTTGCAAATTTCGGAACTTCAAAAGCGGTTCCCTCACAAACGAATTATACGAGACGAAAAAGCTATAATAAGGCATGAGTCGCGCATGCAAAACGCGATCATGGAAACAGACACTAAGTAACCCATGTATTTAAGCGGGAACTCTGAATTAGCTAGACTTATACTACAAAAGATACATAATGAAAACGCACATTGCGGTAAACACCAAACGTTGTGCATCTTGAGACAACGATTCTGGCTACCAAAACCTTCAGCAGCATTTAGTAAATATCTCAGAAAATGCACTATATGCAAATGATATCAGGACTGCCCTTTGGCGCACCTGATATGCCACCACTACCGAGAGACAGAGCAGTCACATCAAAACCCTTTCAAAACACTGGTTGCGACTTCTTCGGACCAATTCATGCAATAAATCAAGAGATGATGTATGTTTGCCTATTCACCTGCCTAACTACTCGCGCTGTTCATCTAGAAGTGGTAGAAAACATGTCTACAGGCGCATTTCTTGAATGCCTGATAAGATTCGAGTCACGCCGAGGTGTGCCGAAGCTAATGCGTACCGAACCTCAAGAACCTGATGAGAACCCCGAGTCACAAAGTGCAAGACAAAGCGCTCCTCAAGAGACGCGCCCAGTCCGCAAATCAAGACAACTAGCCCAAGAAGTAATTCGCGAGAGGAAAGGAAAGGCAACTTCGAGGAAAGCCTAGAAGAGCCACAATCCTCATCAAGCTATTCACAAAGTGTTCGGCCTAGTTATTACACACTCACAATCTTGCTAATTTTCACAATGTTACAGTCCACTACACCTAAGGAAGGAAACCTTGCTTGCAATAATGGAATTGTTAGCGTTTACCTATCATACTCAAAATTCACACTCTGTATGCATGAAACATGTAAAACGTTCCTAAATAACACAGCCGAAATGCTATTTAAATTGCCACCTTCATCAATTAGAAAAGAAATCAATATCTCAATGACATACCCGTCCAATACTAAAACCAACACTATAATTAAAAAATGTAAAGTACCACATATCTGTGAACACTCACAAAGATTGCTTTCAAAGAAGCTCTTTGCAAATCCTCACTGTTGGCCAATTGGAGCAATAGCCTCTATCGCTGCTTTATTGTACCTCACAATCCTAGGTACACATCTTTTATGCTATTGTCTATGAAGGAACAGAAAGATCAACATGAACGTAGAAGTTAGGTGAGAACATTTTCACCCGCACCAATAGTGCCCAATACTGTTACACTTTCCATATGTATACTCGCACTGATAACAATAAGCTCAGCATGCCAGCACGGACATATGAGAAACAACATAGATCTTGCCTGCACAGAAAATAATAAGTGTTCTCACGAATTCAGCAGAGAAATATTATTCAAGAGAATACAAACTGATTTATGTGTGAATATAAGACACGCCAATAAGACTGTTGGCACGATAGAAATAAGAAACAAACCTATGAGGATGGTTTACTCCAAACGAATGCTCTTCTACACAAGAGATTCCCTTCCGCAAATATATATGTCCCGAGGCAGGATCATGTACAAATGGTATATGTGCGAAACTTAGATCAAACGATACCGTGAAGAAGCTAATTGGGTCATCCCAATATCCCGGATATTCTGGGTGCGAAAGGTCATGTGGAGGCCTATCTTGCGGCTGCTTGTTACCGCTCCCAGCCTGCTCATTTTACAGAGTTGCACACGTCCCATGCAGTGAACAAGTATACGAGATAGTAGAGTGTGCAGAATGGAAATCATCAGTGCACATTGAAGTGAAAATGAATATTTACAATAAGGTTCACAAAAAGACATCATTTTTCAATCTTACGTACCACAAAACTTTGACAGTTTCACAATAACAGCAATATCTGTTCAAAAACCACAGTTAGCTATACTTTGCAGACGATTCGCACTATCACAAACGGACTCCCTGCTGATTCCGGAAAGATTTAGTTTACCAGTAGAAAGTCCACACTTATCCGGTCAGTTCAAAAATTGCTTAAATCGCATAATTTGTGCTTGCAGAGGAACAAACCCTCCAACCAAATGCGAATGTCCAAAGGAAAACATATATGATATTAAAAATGATGTTTCAAATCATCTTCCCATCTTGTCTCCCTTTTTCAATCTTAATAGGGATCATGATGATCTATCCCTAACAACAGACAAAGGTGAAATCACGATTTTGGTTTACTCAAAAATCATGCTTGATTCAGCAGATTTCATACTTGAAAAAGAATGTGAGATAGTGCTATCAAATTTGACTGGATGCTACAACTGTCAAGAAGGAGCGCATCTAGAAGTGTCGTGTCATACGAACAAACCAGCGTGGTAACTCTAATGTGCGGAGAAAATACATTTCCTATAGAATGCGGACCTAGCAAGAACACATCTAAAGTTGTTCTTGATTTCAGTCATACAGTGATATCAGAAACATGTCACACAACGTGTGAAAACCAGTTAACTAATCAGAAACTGGAAGGAGTTCTAGCATTCCTATCTAAGGATGAATCACTGTTCAAAATCCACGACCCCGAATCCCGGGAATGGGTGGAAAAAATTACTGGTTTAAAGAATTTAGTCTTCCAGATATAACACCCATCGGACATGTTATTAAAAACCACTGGAAATCAACACTCACTGCCTTGAGTGCAATAGCCCTTCTAACGATTTTAACAAATGTATGTGGACCTATCATACTCATATCTTTGCTGAAGTTCGGCCTATTTGTAACCCAATCACTGATGCAAATCATCGTTGCAATTATTCGGGGATTTGCCGAAGTATGTCGTCGATAGAGGTAACAAAGACGTGGATGTAGAAAGCAAACCCAGTGGTAGCACAGAAAAATACCCCTATATCATTCACTCTGACCTTCTGATAGCAAAACCCTTTATAAACTCCCTCCTAACCGAATCTTGTCAACCTCCTTCCTCATCATGCTGGACGAAGTCGACCTTACGATGCACATCGAGCCACTGCGAAACGCTCTGAAGTCGCTGGAACAGACGATCGACCAATTGGCTATGGTGCTGCAGCAACGGATCGATAGCATGACAGAAATTCTGGAGCTTAAGCTCCAGGCCTACGATCGTGCTTTCGAAACAATACTGCAACGAACAAAGCCGAAATCCAGTTGCGTCTTCTGTTCCTTCGACGACAACAAGGACGGCCACCCAACTGGTCGCTGCTGCCGCTTTCTCGACGCGGTAGCCCGAGCAGTCCAGGCAAATGTGCTCGGCCTGTGCAACAGATGCCTCCAGCCAAACCATAGCGACGACTGTGGCTTCAAATGCGCCATATGCGACCAGGGACATAACATGTTGTTGTGTCCTTCACGGTCGCAGGCGTCGCCATTCAAACGGAGAAAGGTTGTTAATTTTCCCTTGTTTTTTCTTTTATTCTAAATATTATGTGGTCTATTTTACATTTTTGCGCTAATAACACTAACAATGCAGAATAAGTTCTAATACCACCTTTTTAGAACTAGCCTCGATCAAGTACTCTCGCAAGGCAACACCGACGCCCACAATCTCAACAACATCACGACATCGATGTTCATCTCAACGACTTCATCACGATCAATATTGTTCGTGTATTTATCTCTTGGGGATCGGCAGTGTCGCGACCTTCGCGACTCCGTCCCGTCTCATGCTTTGTTTGCTCGCATGAGAGCTTGCCCTCTCTGATAAGAGGGCACCAAAACGCTTACGAACCGGATAAAGGTTGCTAGCAGAAACACTGTTCTCGTCACAGAAGCATTATCCCACTGAACCACCTCGGGTACACACCAAGGCTGTCGAGGTCATAATCACCGATTTTGCCCAAACTTCTCCAATGGGGGTTATTCGCAGTGCTGCTACCACCATTGCCTCACCACTCCAACCAGAATCATGGTTCACGAATGACAGGTCGTTCAACTCCTCCACGCTTGCGGTTCATACATGCGCTGTAGCTGTCTTTCCCGGATTCATCTTCAGCATCAAAACCGGACGCAATTCCACAATTTGGCAGTATGTAGTCTTCATCGGAGGCAGGATCGATATCGTCTTCTTCATTAGCCAGCATCTGTCGATCGAAAGAATCGTTGAGCACGTCACAAGTGTCCATGGCTGAACACGAGAAGAATCCTATTATGTAGCACATAACACATATCACATACATGCTATTGGCCGGGCGCGGCGCCGCCGTCCACGGCAAGCCCGCCCTGGCCGCGGACGAAAACGCGTACGGCTTGTTAGCTCCGTGCGCGTCGGTCCTGCACTGATTGTCGACGGCTGGTCGTCACGCCCTTGCTGATTGTTTACTGTTGTAGTTTATACATACAATGATATCGCCAAATTAGACACACTTCTAAACAGGTGGAACGGTTCTGAAATCAAGCTGAACATCTTCCAAATCAAAACGAGCTCCTTCCACGTTCAAATGGAGACTCTACAAAGAGGTTAGAACGTTTTTTTTAAAGGAAAATTTTCAGAATAATTTTTTTATTATTTAATTTACTTACTCAATAAGTAAAAGCATTAATCTCCAACTTCTCTCTTCTTGGAACCTCGGCATAGTAAATTTCAGCTGTCTATTAGTACTGTGTCAAACACGAGATTGTAGGTTGACTTTATTTTGGCCTAACGCTTTGACTGAACTGCCGTCATCAAAGGCCTAAAAGAAAGATTAAGGCGTTTGGTCGCGTAGATTGTACGTCAGAAATCTTGCGCCACTTTTAGGCCTCTGATGACGATGGTTCAGTCGAAACGTCAGGTCGAAATAAAGTCCACCTGCGACCTCGTGTTTGGCACAGTACTAAAAGGCGATGAAGACATTGTTTAAAATTTTATAAAATTTTAATTTTTTTTTTTGAGGAAACATACTGGTTTAAAGCTTGTTCTAAAGAGCGGGAAGGCGGCCATTTTTGTGCTATAAAAAGAGATTACGCTATACCCTCGTCTAAGACGTCGCGATGTTCGATTGCTTGATAGCAAAATTTCTGCTTGCATGCAATTTCATTCCAGTAATACATAACAAAAACAATTGTGAAGAATACACATATCTTCACCTTGAAGCTTCATGTCAGCGTCACTCATACTATTGATCAAATAAAAACGCGACGAGCAAATCAGATGCATGGCGCGATCCTTTTTTAATACACTAAATAATAGCTGCCATATTGCGCTTTAAAACAAAATTGACTTAATTATTTTCTTTAAATATAAAAATGTCTAAAAAATATCACACTCATTCGGGCATGCCAACTAAAAAATTTCAAAGAAAATTAAACCAAAATTTCCTTAAACAAGCAATTATTCTCTTTCCTTAGAGATTCTCTAGTTCTTCCGAAAGACGGTCGCTTTGATTTGGAAAACGTTTACTTTGAATTCAAAAGCATCATGTTTGTTAAGGATAATTCCCAAATCGACGTGTGAAGTGACAAATTTGACGTGAAGATAATATAAATAAGGTTTCTACTAGTGGTCTTAGATTATTAGGTATCACCACCTATATATAAAGGGGTTTGTTCGTTGAGTGATCTAACCTAGATGATATACGTAGTATCGTCCGCAGTGAGAGCGGTCGAGTGATCTAACCTAAGTGAGGTACGACTCGTCATCTACAGCGCGGCCAAAATTGCTATTGAACGTAGGATGTTGCTGCAGCAGGGGAAGGGTAGAACTCTACTGATTAACACAACAGAATCTACGCGCGTTTCTGAGCGTCCAGATTCAGAAGCCGTGCCGCCACTTCGGCGAGCATGAGAAGACCACTAAAGGGGTAAGAGTAGAAGTGGACTTCGAGGGTGTAGAACCGACAGCGACCAGAAGGGAGCGACCTGGAGGAGGCATCGGTATGGGGGGGGGGTCAACGGGGGAACAGTTAAGCAGGCCAGCATGTTCAGCAAGGAAGCACCAAGAAGGATTTAGGCAATAAAGAGGGACCAGTAGGAAGTTACCAATAAGAGGGGGGGGGGTGGGGAGTAATGAGGATCAGCAAGGGAATCCATTACCAGTAAGGGAGACCGGATTTAGAAGATGTGACATCGATGTTCGCGCAATGGGCGCTCGCTCGCCGTCGTCGAGTCGTGAGCGTGGAAGGGCTACTTAATTGGGTGGAGTAGTAAGGAGAATCCCGAGGGAGGGGGGGGAGGGTTAGGGACCTAATTGGAGGCGGGACCTGGACGGAGAAGCAACAAGAAGCGAGCCATAAAAGAATTTGTACGGGGAACAAAGAATCTGCCATAGCCTCTTCGTGCTTGACACAGCGGCGACTGCGCGCGCTTCTGAGCTTCTGAATCCGGAAGACGGGTCTTCTGAGTTTCTAGATCCAGAAGATCGGCCCCCTACGTCACGCAACAAGCGTCCTGATCCTGAATCGTGTCACCGATGTCTGCCGTGAGCATATTAGGACCACTAAGGGGGAGGTGGAGAAGGGCAGCAAGGGGACCTCTAGGGTGAATCAGAAGAGCGACCAGGAAGGAAAGGAACAACCTGTAGGAAGGACCAGAGCAGGAAAACCAGCAAGAAGAGACCAGTAGGGGTCAAAAGTGAAAACAAAGAAGTGGGCCAGGAGTTGGGACCAGGAAAGTGGGGGCTAAAGAGGGGGAGGAAGACCAGTAAAGGCGGACCAGCAATTAAATCCAGTAAGAAGAAAACGCCACGGATCTCCCTCGATAGAGAGCTTTCGGGCTCTCTTGTTAAGAGGGATCTCGGGCCGCTTGTCGCAAGACCACGTGGCGCGTCCCCGGGTGGTGGATAGGGGATTAAACGCGGGTGGGATGCAGGGGATGGACTCCTTGCTCCTGCTGTGTCGGGTCGACGCGTTCCTTGTGCGCGGGAGCGGCATGTTCGTGCACAGTGTGCGTGGATGTGTCCGTGACTGTGCGGATTGTAACTGTGTCGGCCCGTCCAAAAGCTTGCACTCGGTAGACTGGGAGTACATCGTAAGGCGATTCGAGGCCGCCTCAAAAGTCTCGCCCCGTCCCTTCGGGCAGTCTGGCTGGCTGCCCGGAGTTCTTCGCCCGCACGACAGAGCCCGACTAGCTACCCGTGTGTACTCCAGTCAAAAACAGCAGCACTAAAGGGCCTCATTCCCCTAACCCCGAAAGAGCCCCTATTTCTGCAGCGATGGGAAGGACGAGTACGGAGAGGCTGCTAAAATCTCAGGGCCTAACCAGGCTACGCAAATTGAGAAGGACTAGGATGACGATCAGTACTTACAACGCCCGCACGCTTGCATCGGAAGCATCCGTCGAGGACCTGATGATGCAAGCCAGGAAGATCAAGTACGACGTCATCGAACTGACCGAGACGAGAAGACACCACCCCCTACACGCCGCCTACGACTCCGGAGAAGAACTGTTCCTCGGAACATGCGACAGCAGGGGAGTAGGCGGCGTTGGTGTCCTCGTCAACACGCACTTGGCCATGAACATCGATTCGTACGAGTCTCTGACAAGCCGAATCGGACGTCTGCGACTGAAGCGATGTGGTTCCGTGCCAGCTTTGACTGTGTTCGTCGCGTATGCCCCAACATCCGACTACGACGACGAAGAAGTCGAAGCCTTCTACGTGGAGCTGGAGAAGTTCTATAAGGAAGATCACACCTTCTACAAGGTGATCGTCGGCGACTTCAACGCCAAGATCGGACCGCGAAGGTCGCCGGAAGAACTTCACATCGGAACCCACGGTTTGGAGTGGAACGAGCAAGGTGAAAGGCTGTCTGAGTTTATCATGTCGACCAAGACCATCCATGGAAACTCGCAGTTCCAGAAGCCTCCCTCCCTACGATGGACCTGGGAATCTCCCGTTGGCCAGTTCCACAACGAGATCGACCACATCATCTTCAACCGCAAGTATTGCCTGACCGACGTCTCCGTTGTCCCAAAGTTCTACACGGGATCGGACCACCGCCTTTTTCGCGCAAGGTTCCGCTTTTCGCGTCAAGGAGAGAAGGCCGCGAAGTTCAAAAAGAGGAGTCCCAGAACGACCATCAACTGGGAGCTCTACACCTCTCTTGCCGGCCTTTGGGAAGATGCCGTCATGGACAACGTCGACGAGGAATACGCCCGTTTCGTGCACCATTTCCACGATAGTGCTAAGGAAGCTGAGAGCTTGAAGACCACCAAGAGACGTCTGTCTCCGGAAACTCTCGAGCTTATACGCTAGCGTGGAGCAGCACGAGCGTCAGGCAACTACCAATTGACGTCCGAGCTTGCGAAGCTATGCAGAGCGACGATAAGGGAGGATCTTAAGGAAGGGCGGAAGTGTTGGCTGAAGTTGCAGAGGCAGGTTTGAGCATCCGCAGTGCCGGAACTTCGCCAACTTCAAGACCAAGATGACCGCTCTCCGACGTCCCGACGGAACCGTCACCTCTTCCAGAAGGACCATGGAGAAGGTCATCCACGACTTCTACTCCGATCTCTTCGATAGCCACGTCCACCTGCCCCCATGCCATCTTCCGCAGGATGGATACGTCGTCCCCTCTGTTCTCCCTTCCGAGATCCGACACGCCATCTCGTCGGTGAAGAAACGTACAGCACCCGGTCCCGACAGGATCAGACCCGAACACCTGAAGAACCTCCCGCCAGCGCTCATCAACACCCTGGCACGGCTCTTCACACGTTACCTGTCCGAGTGCAAGGTTCCATCTCAGTGGAAGACCAGCAGGACCGTCTTGCTGTACAAGAAGGGAGACGTGCACGACATTGGCAACTATCGCCCGATCTGCCTGCTGTCCGTAGTCTACAAGCTGTTCACTCGAGTCATCCTGAATAGGATTAGTAGAACGCTGGACGAAGGACAGCCATGCGAACAAGCAGGATTTCGGAGAGGATTCAGCACGATCGACCACATACACACCATTACGAAGCTCATCGAAGTGTCGCGAGAGTACAAGCTGCCGCTTTGCCTTACGTTCATCGACCTGAAGAAGGCATTCGACTCTGTCGAAACTGAAGCGGTCATCGAAGCCCTGCTCACTCAGGGCGTTCCTACTCAGTACATCAGAGTCCTTCGAGACCTGTACAGTGGATTCACGACCAAGATCTCACCATCCTACAATGACGTCATCATCGACGTAAAGAGAGGGGTTCGGCAAGGGGATACCATATCCCCGAAGCTCTTCAGCGCCACTCTCGAAAACGTCATGCGCGAACTAGAATGGGAAGACATGGGAGTGAAGGTCGACGGCCGGCAACTACATCATCTTCGCTTCGCTGACGACATCGTGCTCATAACACCGAGCATCAGCCAGGCGGAGCGAATGCTGGCTGACTTCGATCGTGTATGTGGGAACGTTGGACAGCAGCTGAATCTTACGAAGACGATGTTCATGAGGAACGGATGGGTTTCTGATGCCCCATTCTCGCTCAACGGAACGAACATCTCCGAATGCTCCAGCTATGTGTATCTGGGTCGCGAAGTCAACATGGCCAACGACCTAGCACCAGAGCTGAGCAGGAGGAAAAGAGCGGCTTGGGGAGCTTTCAAGAGCGTCGAAGAAGTCGCGAAGAAGACGAAGAACGTCCGACTCCGTGCCCACCTATTCGACTCCACTGTTCTTCCTGCCCTAACATACGCCTCAGAGACCTGGGCTATACGAAAGCAGGATGAACACGCGATCAGCGTCACGCAGCGTGGAATCGAGAGGACGATGCTCGGAGTGACACGACTCACGCAAGTGAGAGAAGGCCTCCGGAGTTCCGAGCTTCGCCGACGTTCGAAGATCAGAGACGCTGTCGCGTGGGCCAAGTTGTCGAAAATTAGGTGGGCCGGCCACGTAATGCGCCCGCTGGACGAGAGCCATCACCGACTGGATTCCGCGGGATGTCAAAAGAACACCAGGACGCCCACCAACGCGTTGGTCGGACTTCTTCGTTAAAGTCCTGAACGACGATATGACGCTCTTCGTGTTCCTCCAGCGAGGAGGATCCATTGGACCACTCTGGCACGCGACAGGGACGAATGGACCCGCTCGAGCAATTCGATGATCAACGGGACGACAGGTGATACAGGTGATACAGGTGAAGAAGAAAACGGTGAGGAGGAATCTGGCTTCGGAAGACATGTAAACGATATCTGTAAACACTAGCTGTTGAGCAGGAGAACGGTTGTGGAGGAGCAAACTGAGGGACAGAAGTACTACGCAGCAGAAATCAATGACGTTACTGTTCGGCTTAATGCTGATAAAGAACGCACCAGGTCCTAGATGTTAGCGAATTTTATATTTTACAAAAACTATTTCCGTAGGTCAGTTGTGCTGCAAAGTCGCGCGAAGCCCGAAAGTGCGAGATACGCCGTTAATCGTGTCGGAGCACTTGTACTATAATATTATCACTAACTTCATACTAATACTAAGGACTTATCACAATAGTAGTTACGATAACAATCAGCTAGTGTTAGTGTTAGTTAGTTAGCTGTTAGTAAAAGCAAAAATTCGCGGTCATGAAATACTAGGCAGCAAGAAGCCCACTAATAGAACTCGTGTGGGTAAATCTCGTGCGCACCGCCAGCGAATGGCTATCAACGTCGCGCACTCGACGTGCGCACCCGGGGGCCGGCGCGGGGTCAAAAGTGAGTAAGAGTTCCGCTACCCCTTCGCTTTACGCGTTCTTGGTAGTGTGTGCTTCTTGCTTTAGCGCCCTAGGGGGTGTTCAGTGAAGGTCGATCACGTAATCACTCACCAGGGTGAAGCTTTGATAACGCAATCACTATTAACCGACATTATTGATTTTTTTAGCGGTCATATTGATTTTCCTCCAGACCTTATATCGATCAATATTATCGATCGTTTCGTTTGTGTCATTGCTCCTCTCTCAGATTTAGTCGATCTGGATGGGTGTTCCGTGACCAACATGACGAATTTTCACTCACGCAATCAATATCGTCGATATTGATATTTTAAGCGGTGATATCGATTTCCTCCCACACCTTATATCGATTGCTTGACCTGTGCTATCGGTTCTCTCTCACACATAATCGATAGGTGTGAGTGCTCATATCGTTACGTACTTAGAAAACCACAAGATAATCTCTTATAATCAATTTGGCTTTTTGCAAGGAAGCTTTGTAGAAACATCTATGCTAACGTCCATTAATGACCGGACAGAAGCTATGGAAACCAAAAATACAGTAGACGTAGTATATCTAGACTTTTCATAGGCTTTCGATAAGGTGCCTGTAAGCAATCTATTGCTCAAAATTAACATTGTGGGAATTCATCCAAGGATAACGGAGTGGACGCACAATTTCCTTACAGGAAGGACATGCCAGGTGAGGGTTGAGGGAGCACTCTCCTCTGTGTACAACGCTTATACTGGCGTTCCACAAGGCATAGTGCTCTCACCTCTACTCTTTTTGCTGTACACTTATGAGGTTCCAGAATCAATCTAGAGGTTGGGGGTGACGTGCAAAATGTGCGCCGATGATCTAGAAATATACAGAACAATAAAGGGTGGCCAGGACACTCACTCTGTCCAAGCAGCTCTTGACTACATAAGCAGTTGGGCTAACAAGTGGGATTTGCCACTTGCACCAGAGAAATCCTCTTTCTTACCTTCAAGATAAGGATAAAGGATAAAGGACGGCGTTACTCAATCCCATTTGGGATGCGCCATGCATTCTACTTCTACTTGATGTCGTGGAGGCACTTGAATGCGTATTTGGCCATACAAAGACTTGCGGTGGCCAGCCGATTAACAAGTCAGCGCTCTATCCTTAACAAGTCTGGTACCAATTTACCGACCCCGGAAAGATGAAAGGGTGGTTGGCCTGGGTGGGAAATCCGAACCAGGAACCTGGTATCGGGTGCACGCGACAGTCGGCGCCTCCTCCGACTGCGCTACACGCCCTTTCTTACCTTTAGAAGCGAATAATACGGCAACGTTACCTGTTTATAAGTTACAAAATGTTGATCTAAAGGTGGTTGATGATTAGGTTTTTTGACTTAGGTTTCTTAATAACTAAAGAGCTCAACTTTGATATGCATTATAAGGCCGTGGTCAAAAGGTCAACATGGCCAACTGTCGCACATATAATCTCTTCAAGGTTTTAAAAAGCAAAAATCCTAAAAAGCTTTTACTTGCTTACAAAACATACGTACGACCCATAGCAGGGTTTGGTACAACGCTTTTCAACCCGGTCAAGAAAAAAGACATTGATATGTTGGAGAGCGTTCAAAATAATTTCACCCGAAAACTCACAATGAAAGGCTTCGGCGTAGATTATTCGCAAATCTCAAACGGCGACGAAAGAAATAGGATACTTGGACTAAAATCTTTGGTGTGTAGAAGGAAAGTTGCTGATCTCAAAATGCTGTTCAAGATTCTCACGGGAAAACTCCACATAAGCCCTTCACATTTTTTCGGTGGTCAAGTAATAAGAACAAGAAGAAGTAGGCTCCGCCTGCAGGTATCTATTGCAAAAACCACGATCAGTGCTTTATTTTTGACATATAGAAGGCTGTGGGAGCTCAACTCTCTGCTTGCGGAAAACGAAAATCTCCTGTCCTTGTCCATGCATGGTTTCAAGAAATTGCTGTTGACTAAATTCTGTTCATAGGTGTTCATAGAGAATTACATATGCCTCTTATCTATGTTTCGTTTAAGTTTTATGACCTTTTTAGTAGAATTTGTTTGTTACTTTTCACATTTGTTTTACGCGTGAGTATCATGCTTACGCTTTGAATAAATAAATAAATAAATAAATTGATATTATCGATGGATATTGCGGTGCTATCGCTTCTCTCTCAGACTTAATCAATCGATGTGAGTGTTGCGTGATTATGGCGGCAGTTATCCATCTGTATTATCACGACATTATCAATCGTTTGAGCGGTGATACCGTTTCTTTCTCAGACCCAGTCGATCGGGGTGGGTATTGCGTAACTATGAAGGCAATAGAAAGGTCGCTCGAATATTCAATATCATTCGATATTATCGATCGTTTGAGTACTGCTATCGTTTCGCCCTCAGACTTAATCGATCTGGGTGGCTGTTCCATGACCACCATGACGAATTCTCACTCAGGCAATCAATGTCGACCGATATTATTGCCATTTTGAGCGGTGATACAGATTTCCTCTCAGACCTTATATCGATCGCTTGACCTGTGGTTTTTTTTTACCTCGGTTCTCTCTCACGCTTAATCGATCGTGGTGTGTGTTCCGTGATTATGATGGCCAACGAAAGGTTGATCACGAAATCAGCCACCATGATGAAGCTTCGATCACTATTAACCGATATTATTGATTTTTTCAGCGGTGATATTGGCTTCCCCTCAGGCCTTATATCTATCGATATTATCGATGCAGGTATTTCGTTCGGGCAGTCAATATGTCATCGATATTATCGATTAATATTGCGGGGCTATCGCTTTCTCTCAGACTTTATCGATCGATGTGGGTGTTGCGTGATTATAGTGGCAGATCTGTATGTACAAGGCGTACGTTTCAACGTGTTCCACTTCGACGCTAGGGATGCTCCCTTCCTTCCCAGCGTTGGTTGCCGGCGAAGCCGGCGACCGACGCTGGTAATTAATAATTAAACAAAAAAAACCAAACACGAACAAGAACAACACCTTAACCAACGGATTCATACGAATTATTAGAAAAAGGCACATGTGACAGTAAGCATGTAAACACGTAAAATCATCCGCGAGGGTCATCATGAGCCACCGGTGGTTCATACGCGCGTAGAATCGCGCGAGCGTGGCACGCGGCTCTCTGAAGCGGTTGTCGTCGAGGTGTCAACTCCGGTGTGGTATGGAAGACCACCCACGATGGCCGAGCACTATTCATCACGAACACGTTCTAAAAGACAAGTTAGTTAAGGAGGCTCTCCGGCCACCTTAGAGGACGCGAAGCGAAGCAAGTAAGCTCTTTTTTGTGTTGCTGTCCCTTTTAAAGTAATCGCATTCTTATTATTATATCACTACTTGCTTGTTGTGTTTTTAACCTGCTGGCAAAATTGCGCTGAGATGAGTTGAAATGTCAGTGAAAATGCAGATGAATTGAGTTCGAAAGTCTGTGGCAGAAAGAATTCTGCCTTACCCCGGTTTATTCTCTTTTGCCTATTCGTTACACATTTTTATTATTCTACCACTTCTGAACAAGTTTTTCCATTATTCGTTATCCCCGACTTCCACGTTTCATTATCTGCTCATTCCTGCTCCTTATGCTTAGAGTGTTGTTTTTGTATCCTAATTTAAACAGCGATGGTTGGGTCGCTGAACGTTCTCGAGATACGCGTTTTGTGAGGCTGATGTTTCTACGTCGGTCTACGACATAGTCCCCATCGCTCAAGATATAAAGGGGTAATAATCAACGGGCGTTTCGAACATTTCAGTCGACTTTCACCCACGAGCTATGTCTGGTTACCACAACTGTCGCTGATTGTTCGAGAGAGCTTGGTGTAAGGATTCGCCCACCTTGTGCCGCTGCATGTCCGAACCTAGAGGTACCATTATTCTAGACGTAATCTTTAAACGTCAGTCTTGTATTTCCAATACGAATCATAGACTGCGATATAGAAAGAAAACACTTTGTGAACATTCCAAATTTTCGATAAAATTGATCTGACCTGAGATGTAAGAGGAATATGACACACTGAGGTCAAAACACACTATTTACGGCGTCACAACACCAGCTAGGACTGATTGTAGTGACTAGTGACTATTGCGGAGTAACGGATATGCTAACAGCATCTAAATTTCTACGTTCATTGAAAACGTCGGGTTCTTTTACACTGGGCTAATATTCGCCGAGTTTGCATGTATCCGTTTTTTTAAAACATTTGTCTGATACTAATCAAAACGCTTTTGATGGCCCTAGGCAAATATCGTGTTTAGGAGTACACTGTTAATGTTATGTTAATGTAATTTGTTTTGTGTTTGTTCAGAAATTCTTGCCACAGTTGAAAGTCCAGTAGTGTGTATTGTACGTAATGTTGTCTGATATCAATCAATACGCTTTTGATTGCTTCAAGCATATATCGTGCTGAAGAGTACCACGAGAGACACCACTGTTAATTTACAGTATTTGTAGTAAGTGACACATTAACATAACTACATGTTTATCGATGGCTACGAGCTGAAATCAATGAGATCAGGATGAACGTGTTCTGCATTAAACTTCCATCGTGTCAGCTTGATTCCAGCACTCATTCTACATACGTCTGCTTTCGGTCACCAGAATTTACGAAATTACAATTGCGATTAAACCGATCGTCAACGGGAGCAGTTGTGTTTACTTTTTTTGGATTCTTGAGCATTCCTTTTCGAATATGAAGGAACAAGTGTTCCGACACGCCTAACGGCGTGTCTCGCACTCGCGCGCTTCGCGCGACTTTGTAGCATCACTGACCTACGGAATATAGTTTTTGTAAAACATAAAATTCGCTAGCATCTAGGACTTGGTGCGTACTTTAAGGGCATCAAGACCTTCACCACTTCAGTACCCTCATCATAGACGGTCTTTCCTGACCGGCCAGTAATGTCATTGGTTTGTGCTGCGCAGTACTTCTGTCCTTCAGGTTGTTCCTCCGCAACCGTTCTCATGCTCAACAGCTAGCGTTTCAAATTGTCGTTGACATGTCTTCCGAAGCCCGGTTCGCCTCTCTCGTTTCTTCCTACTGGATCTAATTGCTAGTCCGCCTTTACAGGTCTTCCCTCCCTCTTTAGTCCCCACCTTCTTGGTCCCAACTACTGGCCCACTTCTTTCTTTCCACTATTGACAGCTACTGGTCTCTTCTTGCTGGTTTCCCCGTCTTGGCCTCTCCTCCAGGTTCTTCCTTTCCTTCCTGTCGCTCTCCTGGTCCACCATAGAGGTTTTCCGTACCGCCCTTCTCCACCACCCCCCTTAGTGGTCCTCCCATGCTCACGGCACGGTCGGTGACACGTATTCAGAATCAGGATGCTTGCTGCGCGACGTAGGTGGCCCGTTTTTCGAGGTCGGCTTCTGAATCTGGACGCTCAGAAACGCGCGTAGGTGCTGTTGTGTTAAGCAGTAAAGGGCTGCGTTTCCCGTGCTGCAGCAACATTCCACGTTCAATAGCAAATTTTGCCCGCGCTGTAGATGATGAGGCGTACCTCATTCAGGTTAGATCACCGACCGCCCTCGCTGTGGATAATGCGGCTAATCTCACTTCGGTTAGATCACTCGACCGCTCTCGCTGTGGATGATGAGGCGTACTTCACTTCGGTTAGATCACTCCACGGACAAACTCTTCTACATATAGGTGGTGATAGCTATTTCCTATCAATCGGTGTGCCAAAGAAAGGATCTCGATGGCGACAGAAAATTCACTTAACATCGCTTCCCGATATAATTTGAGTATTGCTCAATTTAAGGACTCCTCACGGACTGAATACTATAAATTACTTAGCTTCCGAAAAACAGGAGTATGGTGTTAGGCTAGACGGAGGAAGCGGACGAGTCAAGAAGTTGGAGCATCTCCCCAACCAAGTGGATACTACACTACTGCCAAGCAATTCTTCGCTACCATCTTGGGTTCCATTGCATATCTCAGCTTGGTGAAAACAAGGGTATTCATCTCGTATGTTTAAAGTGTGCAAATTGCTGGTGTCAGTTGTGAAATTGGGAAAATAGTGTATTAGAGTGAACGCTGTTATTAAGTGTCTTTGTGGCGTGTGTGTGTCGTGCCTCTAAATTCAGCTTGCAACTACTATTGCTCTGCCTCATATATTTATTGAAGTTTCATTTCATTTATTTGTACAGTATAGTGCGCACAAAAAGACAACACGGAAACGACAAATCGCAGATACACAATGTTAGAAACAAGAAACTAAAGGCCATCAGCGACACGAACTGAAATTAGTTAACTGACTATTTCTACAAAGAAGGGCAGAACTATGAAATAGAAAAGAGCCGGCAAATGCTGTTGAAAATCAACTAGAAGAAATTGAATAGGAGGGGACCGAGAGAGGATGAGGCTGAACAGCTATGACTACGTTTTTTGGTTATGTCTAGACAGTGATACAAACACCACCTCAATCATGAGGACCAGACATCGTAGGTGCGAGCAGGAATCCGGAGCGTCTGCTGCGGGGGGTGCTGCGTCCTCGACATCGATTTCAGGGATCGACGCGACGGAAGCGCCAGCGGCGCCGAAGGCGCTGGTGACGACGGCTGCCGGTGGGGCGAGGAGGGCGAAGTTGAGAGCAAGGAGCGACGACTGAAGAAGAGCTCCGTAGGCGCTGGGCGGTGGCTTTTATAGAGCAGTCACACCACCGGGACCAGGCGGCGCTGGTGGCTCCGCCCCTGAAACCCCCTTGATTGCGATGTTTGCGACATTGAGGGGGCATATTTGAGACGCGCCAGGTAGGAGTGGAATGGAAAGAATCTGTTGGAGATTGCACCCGCTGCGGGCAACGATATTTTTTGATGGCTCTACAATGCCTCGCTAAGGGACTACGATTAAATTATGTGCTACGATCAGGCACTGTGAAAAAAGGAAAGGCCCTTACAATGTACCAAAGTATGTGAAGACACGACACAGGAGTCTGCGAACGGAACAGAACACAGCACAATGATCTACCAGATTGAACACAACCGTAGAGTGCAAGTGCGGGTGGCGCTGGTTCTGGCTGCTCGTACAGGGAAGCTTTCTAGAAAATCAATCATAAAATTGTTTTTTATTGTTGCGAAAATTGCTCCACAAACGTCATTCGTTTCGGGGTTTTCGGAGTTCCTGGAAAATTATTTTGTAGTTGCGTAGTCTGCACTTTCGGAGATATGAAGATCTGTGGATGCATAGAGTCAAGATTTGTGGTAAATGGTTATGTATGGAAACATGGTTACGTAATTATCACGATTGTGGATAAGTGATTCGTGACATGGAGTTTGTTAATTGTGATGAAGTTTGTTTTCATAAAGCTTGTCGAGGTGGTTACTCCTTTTAGATAATTCGTGTTTTATTCACATACGGAATTCGTATGTGCAAAAACACGAGTGGTGAGATTTTTGCTGAGTTTCGTGACCTGCCCCGTGAGTTGCTGAACTTCTTGCTCGAGTCCGCGGAGGGACTGAGTTACGGCATCGAGGAACGGAAGTGAGTACGACGGCTGATAGTATTAAGGAATGTATTGATAATTGTAATAGTGCTGACCTACGTAGCTTGCAGCTTGATCGGCTTGACATGGCAGCTGCTGCGGTTGTTGAGGCTGTTGCGGTTCTTGCGGCTGCTGCGGTTGTTGGGGCTGCCGGCTTGAATCGAATTCGTACGGTGTTGAGTAGTTCCTCGAAGTTGATATCGTCGAGCGACAGAGACAGTTGAGGATGTTAAGGCGACGGGTGCGGGGTTGAATCGGCATAGAACATGTCTTGATCGTTCATGACTGGAAATAATGAATTTGATAATGGAATAGTCGTTTCGAGAGTTACAGTTATGACTGTCGACGAAATATAACGGATTACGTACGTGATTAAATGAATTGAGGGTGGTGCGATGGAATTATATATATATATATGTATATATATATATATATATATATATATATATACATATATATGTGAAATAGTCGTTTCGAGAGTTACGGTTATGATTTTGACGAATTATAACGAATTCCGATTGTAAAACGGTGTATAGGTGATTGTAAAACTTGACGATAGGGTGATAAAATTATGTGTGATTTGGTAAAGTATTGAGATGTGATGAATATTAAATGTGAGGAAGCTATAACGCGATATAAAAACTACATCAACACCCAAATTTAATCATATCCTGACAGGAGACATTAGTATTTTCAAAAAAAATGGAGGTCTATAATTTCTTATTGGAATGAACTAAGTTTAGTCTCCCTCCTGATTAACGAAGGAGATATTTTTAGAGTCTTGAGGAACATATTTAATCAAATAGTTCTTAAATTAAAAAGTAGGCATAAGCTTTGTTTAAATGTTTGTAATAAGACCAAAGTTATCTTGGAGAACTTCTTCTCAACTAGAAGATATAGGATTCTTTTTCTTTCTAACTGAATCTATAATTCGTCCAAATCTATAATTAAATTTGAACAGAAGGGAAATGAGATTAATATTCTGAACCGTTCAATTATTTTTTGCCCTATAGATAAATCTGCTTACAACTATGGTGTACTTTGTAAACAGTTGTACCTTTATATTATACAATCGGAAGTGGATAGTATGAGTACACGTAGCCATAATAATTTTCATCTTTCTACACAGCTTCGAAGTGAACATATTATTGACAAACACATTACCTTTCTTCATAGTAATTCATTAAAACAAAATGAAGTTGGTGCTATTCCACTAAAATATTACATTCCTAAGCTCCATAAAAATCCAGTTAGATTTAGATTTATAGCGGGAGCTTCTAATAGTACTATTAATCCTCTGGGTGTGCTCTGAACTTTCTATAGTACCTACACACATTAACCCATTGACGACCGCGCGGGTTTTTTTCCCGCAGTTTTCGGTCGCGTGGGACCGCGCGGGCCATTTTGGTTTCCGCTTACAAAATTGTTCGCTACGGCCCATTTCTCGCTTTTTCACAGTTTACGAGTAATCGTTATATATGTTGGATCCTAGCAATGCTACTGCACTGTGGTCCGGCAGCCATTTACTTATAAGCACTGATAAAAACTAATAAGCAGCACTGCACACTATTCAAGCTGCACAATGATCGGCACTTTTAACAAAGCTATTCTCTATTTTCAGCTACTCTGATTTTCTAAAAATAGTCATGCAGAAAAATAACTGGTCACATTTCTTACAAAATTTTTGAAAACAATGTAGACAAAAATATATCAAACACCTGCTACATCATAGGTTACCTTATTTTCAGGACCGTGGCAAACGTGCGCTCCAGGGATGAGCGGATCAACCGTTATCCGTTATCCGTTATTCGGTTTCCGGGGGTTTTGGCCTGTTCGTTTTGTTGTTCGTTATCCGGCAATTTTGGGCAAAATAACGAACAACCAATTAGCTGATACCCAGGTTTGGACGTGGTATTGAATAGCTGTGCAGAAGCCTCACAATCACAGGAGTGATCGCCAGCAACAATAGAGGGCATTTAAATCTAGAAGGGTGAGGTGACTTCAGGCAGAGGTGACGTAGTTGGAAAGACGTCTAACTTCCAACCTTCCAGTTAATTTATACCGTACATCTATGAAGCCTACTAAACCTACTGGATTGAATTGTTCATGAGCTTGTCAACACAAGCCATGTGTAGACCAACAATGCATACAAGCTGCCTCGATATTACTGACGGTCAGAAGTGGAGGGCTTGGCATATCCCAAGAAGATTTGCTTAGTGCTGAATTTAGCGTCCTCTTCCACAATTGCAGTGTGTAGGCAGCTTGCGGCGTAGGTGTTTTGGTTTTAAGGTTTTCACAGATAGACTGTTGCAACGCGTCAAACACATACCGCTGAGCAGTAATGAATACAAGCAAAATGGGCACAGGTTCAATCTGGATGAATGGAAAAAGCAATGGTCCTCTCTATTAAAAACGTAAATAGTGCAACTGAACTGTACCAAGTTGATTTCCCGTCGCGCATGTTGGAGCTTCATTCTATTAATTTAACGTTGCCTTCTAGGGACATTCTACTTCCGCTTTTCTAGTTGTCATCTCTCTCTGCATGTGTATTTGGACTGCATAATGGCTTGTAGTGGCTAGCCTGTAGAAAGCTGGTATTTCCTCCATGACATTCCACATACTTCTTAGAGATTTGTTAGATATTGAGATACTGTCGAACTAGAGTATCGGCCGGTGTGAATCTGCGAAACCAAGGTTGTTATGCAGACTCCATTCGGCTGAGTCGGCCAGCATAGAAAAGTCAGCAGGAGGCGCCGGAGGAGCCTCTCATCCAAGGATCATTCTGTTTGGCCACAGTCTTAATTCCAAAAAAGTTTAAAAAAAAATGAAAAATTGTAAATTGTACTATGGAAATGTGCTTGGATGAACAAATTCTCAATCCTTCCTTGTCCTTTCCAGATTTTGATTATGGTGATCATGGCGAAACATCAGCAGAGTAGAGCTTGCAAAACAGTTATGGTTTCACAGCTTGGTGGTCTTGCTACTTGTTCTCCTCGTTCAGTTTGACAGCAGTTCGCGGAACCTGGTGAAGGAAGTGTGGTTCACAAATCGAACTGGGCATCGGTTTGTGACTGTTATGTTTCAAAAAACCCCATTAAAATCGTTAGAAAAGACTTATAATTTGACAGCAGTTGCGTTCCATGCCTCTGTTAAAAATAGAGCAGTTAAAGCCCAGTTTTATTTTTATTGTTTGTTCGTTATCCGATTTTCTGTTATCCGGCGATTTTTGGGCAAAATTATCCGTTATCCGTTATCCGGGTTTCAAAATTTTGTTATCCGCTCATCCCTGGTGCACTCTTTTTCTCTGCAGACGTTCTTACAGCAGCAAATTCATTTTTCATCTTTTGTGTTTGCTTCAATCTTGTTACGTCCTTCCCCAATATGTGTCTAACCCTTGGAGAGTGAGTTTCATTTGGAATATCGAAGGAGTGTTTCCACGAGATTCCAGCGTCGGTGCGGCCCTAACGCGCGGTCCCACGCGCCAGACGCCTAATAGCGTTTTTAATAATGAAAGATGCATAAAGCCTTTTTGGTCAATAAAAGATATTAACGTGCCTGATGAAATTTGTTCTGTGCATAATAGTAATCTAAAACTTTACACCGCAGATTTTGTGGTAATGTTTACTAACATTCCTCATACAATTATTACTGAAAATATTACGGAGATACTGAAAGTGTGTTATAAAAACTCCAACAAGCATATAACTAGTAGTTAATCAAAAATGTTTATAGTGATAAAACTCTGTCTACTAACAACTACAGAGTTTACAGAATAGAAGATATCATCTACCTGACACAATATTTGCTAGATAATTCTTATTGTAGAATAAGACATTATATATATATATATATATATATATATATATATATATATATATATATAAAGAGGTTAGAGTTCCACAAGGAGGCAATGGAAGTCCTGTCATTGCAGATTTAACTCTTTCGAACTTCGAATACAAATATACAATAGAAATTTTTTGTCTAATAAAGAATTCCATCCTTTCAGATATATGGATGATATTCTAATTATACACAACTTTGCAGACAGAGAAGAATTATTATAGCTAACATATATAAAGATTGTTTGGAAGTTAGTCGTACTAATAGCTAGGAATGTAATTTTTGACTATTACTATAGAAGAAAGAAAGTATATACAAAACAATATAGTAAAACTGATTATTTGGAGTTTAAAGTGAACAGGTTTCCTCGTTATGACTCCTATACAAATGAAAGTTTAAAGAGTTCTATAATTTATACAGAAACCTTACCGATCTATAGGAATTGCAGTCGTAAAGAAGATATCATTAGTAGACTTAGGTTACTCAATAAAAGTATTATAGAACTAGGTTACCATAAAGAATTATTCTGCAAGCAATACTCAGATGCCTACTAAAAAATAAATAATTAGTTATAAATATGGAATTTTTACTACCTATAAAAAATCTACTACATTTATTAGGAGCCTACTTAACTTTTTCATTTATTGATAATGGAATATTGTTCTACCCTATAACACTATAACTCAAGTATATGTATGTACATAGGACGCGTGTAGCGCAGTTCGAGGAGGCGCCGGATGTCGCGTACACCCGATACCAGGTTCATGGTTCGGATTTCCCGCCCAGGCCAACCAAGCCTCTCATCCCGCCAAGGTCGGTGAATTGGTAGCAGACTTGTCAGGGAAGGATAGAGCGCTGACTTGTTCATCGGCTGGCCACCGCAAGTCATTGTATGGCCAAATACACACTCAAATCGCCTCCACGATATCCTGTAGAAGTAGAATGCGTGGCGCATCCCAAAAGCGATTGAAACACGCCGTTTTTTATCCTTTATCCTTTATGTATGTACGTATATTCTTTATCATTCCACCTCTAATCCCATGTTTTGTTCCTCTTGATTTTTATTTGACCCCTTCCATTCCAGCCGTATTTTGACCTAAGGATTCTCTATATAAACCCAACCGGTAGTATAGGTTGTACCACTCTCCCTGCCCTATTGACGATCCTCCGGGAAAATGCTGGTGGCACATTAAACTCCTTTTCTAATCTGTTATATCCTGGATAGGGTTTAGGGGTGAAACAGGATATAATAGACAGCTGATTAAGATACGGTTAATAACTTCGTAGGTTAAGTGTTAATTGCCCTCTTGACTACTTGAAATCGATACATTATGGCTGAAAAAGTAGAAGAAGGCAATGAATAAAACTTGAGGAGTATAGAAAGTTTACACCGTCGAACCGATCAGCTCGAACGGCGGTAAGCATTAAAAGGAGGGGCTCTCCTCCACGCACTCCGATCGGACCGTCAGATAGCTGCGAAGCACGCAATTGAGAACAGCAACATAGGGATTGATCGATTTGCATGGAGAGTTAAGGCGCATAAGGCTAGAGGTAAGGCACATAAGGCTAATGCTAAGGCACACAAAGGCTAAACATATGTGCATAACAATATAAATAAACATCCAACCAACTAATACTACACAGTAGCCGTTCTCGGAAAGCAGATAGCTTAACTTCTTACTAGTTAGGGGCTTCCTAGAAGGAACTTGCCTTGGTCCATTAATGTTTTAACTTCACATATCATGATGTGGGGTAGAAACATAATTAATGTTTCTACTCTACTTCGTGATGTGCCGAACAGTTTACTTGATTGGGGTCATTGTACTATTTGTGCAGATGATTCCAAATAATCTTACTATATATAATTCGGCTTTCAGCTTAACAATGGGCAGCGAACTGAAACCTCGGCGGCGGATCACCCACGTTTACGATGTATTCAGCGAACAACGTGTCAGGGTAAGAATGGGGATCAAGCGCAGAGCTTAGGGATTCGGAAGACGTGCCGAAGATGTCGTTCAACGTGCGTCGGGATTCAGAAGACGTGCCGAACACGTCGGCAACCGTGCATGGCGAGCCGTAGACGTGCCGAACACGTCGGCGGCGCGAAACTTCGCCCTTAGGGGTAATCGAGGTCGCTGAACACGAATCTGAAGTCGACCAATGGATAGCGATCGATATTATCGATTTTTTAGAATGACGTTCAAGCGGCACGAAACTTCGGCCCTGGGGGTAATCGAGGTAGCTGAACACGAAGCTGAAGTCGACCAATCGATATCGATCGATATTATCGATTTTTGGGGATGACGTTCAAGTGGCGCGAAACTTCGCCCTTAGGGGTAATCGAGGTCGCCGAACACGAATCTGAAGTCGACCAATCGATATCGATCGATATTATCGATTTTTTAGAATGACGTCGAAGCGGCACGAAACTTCGGCCCTGGGGGTAATCGAGGTAGCTGAACACGAAGCTGAAGTCGACCAATCGATATCGATCGATATTATAGATTTTTTGAAGATGGCGCTCAAGTGGCGCGAAACTTCGGCCTTAGGGGTAATCGAGGTCGCTGAACACGATTCTGAAGTCGACCAATCGATATCGATCGATATTATCGATTTTTGGGGATGACGTTCAAGTGGCGCGAAACTTCGCCCTTAGGGGTAATCGAGGTCGCCGAACACGAATCTGAAGTCGACCAATCGATATCGATCGATATTATCGATTTTTTAGAATGACGTCGAAGCGGCACGAAACTTCGGCCCTGGGGGTAATCGAGGTAGCTGAACACGAAGCTGAAGTCGTCTAATCGATATCGATCGATATTATCGATTTTTTGAGGATGACGTTCAAGTGGCGCGAAACTTCGGAACTGGGGGTAATCGAGGTCGCTGAACACGAATCTGACGTCGGATCAATCGATCCATCTCGGTTAACATAAAGGTCAGAAGGCCTAGGGAAGAATAGGAAACCCGTAGCGGCCATGGCGTCCTATTCTCGGGGTTTGGGGGCGAAGCCCCCAACCAGTCGTAGGCGGCCGCTAGGTCGACGTATGACTGGTATTCAATAAATCACAAACTATATATAGAAGAGTTTGTCTGCCTATGACGTCGGGGTTATGTCTCCACGCCTCACCTTATCGCGCACAAGAAAAATTTTCCGCTCAGCATCGTATTCTGTGACAGCAGGGCAAGCGAAGGCTCTTGGTGCTTAACACAACAGCAACTCCGCACATTTCTGAGCGACAAGATTCAGAAGATGTAGCACAGACGCCGTCCGACATGCGTCGGGATCTAGAAGAAGTTTGGCAATGCCATCCGAAGTGCGTCAGGATTCAGAAGACGTTCAGCGTCCGCGGTGATCCAGAACACGTGCCGAAGACGTCGTCCAGTAACGGGGACCAATAAAATAGGAACCAGTAAAGAGAGAACCAATGAGTGGATCAGTAGAGAGAACCAGAAAAGGACCGTAAAGAGTGGACCAGGGGGATCAGTACGGGAACAATAAAAGGGGACTAGTAAAGAGGGAGCTAGTAAGGGGGCCACCAAAGAGAGATCCATTCAAGGGGAGCCAGTAAAGGGAAATCAGTAAAGGGGAACCAGTAAAAGGAAAGCCAGAAAATGGGGAACCAGTGGGGCGGACCGGTAGGAGAACAATAAAGGGAGACTAGTAAAGAGGGGGCCAGTAAGGGGGCCACCAAAAGGAGGTCCATTTTAGGGGGAACCAGAAAAGGAAACCAGTAAGGGGGACCAGTAAAGGGAAGCCAGAAAATGGAAGACCAGTTGGGCGGACCAGTGGGGGGACCAATAAAGGAGGGACCATTAAGGGTGTGACAGTAAATGAGGGACAGAAGCGGCAGATACGTCATTCAACATGCTTGGGTATTCAGGAAACATGCCGAAAATGTAAACCAAACGATGCGTCACAGATGGATCAGGCAATTAGTATCGATCAATATTATCGATTTTCTCTCAGATTTAATTCATCGTGGAGGAGCAGTGTGATTGTCAAGGACGGAAGGGCTTCACAGAAAGTGGAAAGTTTCGATTGGGAGACCAATATCGGTAGATGTTATGGATTTCTTGTCCGATACAATCGGTTTTCTCCCAGATTCAACCGATTGAGATGGGAGACACGCAAGTATTATACAAAGCCGACGAAAGTACATCGTATCGTAGCATTTGGAAAGCTTCTATCGGGAGACCCTACCGATCGATGTTGTCAATTTTAGTTTGAAAGTGACGTTCCTTTGTTTGCTTGTCTATCGGTGACAAAAAAAAAAAACGAAAAAAGAAGGAAAAGGGAAAAGCGGTGGGTATCCTTTGTTTTGCAAAAATGCTTTTTGTCGTGTGGACAAAGTTAATCGAACGCTGAGTACCTATCGAAAATGTCGCGGTGACAAATGACGATGTTACTGAACCGTCCCAGGATGATGCGGATGTTGAACGTGGGGATGGTCTGGATGGCTTCATAGCGTAAAACTACTCACCTGAAGCATCATCAACTTCTCACAAACAAAAAGAGGCCGCTGAGAAGAATGCGAGATACAAGATGGCCACACTATGCAATTCTTGAAATGTTTAGGGAGCGCGGTCTGCCTTGCTGGATGCAAGTCGAAAGAATTCAATTGGACAGGAAGGGCGGTGGATCTTGCTAGGATACCATCTCCTGATGGTCATATATGTTCAGCAAACATTCATATGTTGTGCAAACTTTGCATTGAGATAGCGTTTAAATATGAGGTGAAACTCACAGCAGCGACGGTGCACATCTCTTCTGGCTAAATTTTATGTTTGACATTCAGTACTTTCTAGGCTCGTTAAATTGTCGTTCATTCATTATTCAGGATGAAGGGTGATTTGCTATCAACTCTTCTTTGCATATGGGCTATCAGCGAATCACTGAGCTTGAAAGCTTCTGACAGTGACGCAGAAGTCAACGGATACGAAGCCTTAATTCCAAAAGCCGACAAGGAGTTTGATGATCCATACAAGGTTGGGGAATTTCACATTTATTTAAAACGAAGAGGTGACGAAGCAAAGGCAAAAACAAAGCACGAATTAATCTACTTCGTGAGCCTCAGTGATTGTGAGGGCATTTCTGTGTTCCAACACAAAATTTGTAAGCGGGATCAACAAGAGGTCAAGGAGCAGATATGAGCGAAACTTGTCATATCTGAGAATTAGCAAAAGTTGCTGGAAGAGCGCTGAAAAGTAAGAATAAAGTAAAAGCTGTGGCATCCTTCTAGAAGAATTCATATTTAGGAGTTGAAAAGACTGCAAATGGACCACGGTCTGCCTAATGGCAACTCGCAGAACAGTAGGATGAGCCGCGTTTCGAAGAATTTCTTCCAAAGTGATGTTATCCTTACAAAGCAAGTATTTTTTGTTCCCAGTCGATGATTCATTGACAAATGAAGTGAGGACGCAATAGAAGCCAAGCTGATGAGATTGTGGATGAAATCAACAGTGCTGGCAGCAGCCGCCCTAGACGGCAAGCTTTCCGCGACCAAACTTATCCGAAAACAATATGGAGAAACGACAGGGTTGCGTTTTTCTTCGACAGGAATACAAGTAAGATGAAATTGTATGCGAAAAGTGATTAGGCCACCGTCCCAACAATAGGATTCTATTTTAGGTGAAAGGGTGAAAACCGTGTTCAGAAAAGGAGCGAAACTCTGGAGAGACAACACTTGCATTGACATATACGAGGACACATGTGGTGATTCAGAAATCCTTGTAGGTGAAAATAGGGGACCGAACATACCCAATTTAGGATATTCACTTGACCGGATTCGAGTCGTTATGGAAGGCAGGTGCTGGTCAAATGTTGGTAGGGAAGGCGGTGAGCAGAAGCTTTCTCTCGGCGATGGATGTGATACGGTATATCTTAGTAGTGTTTTAAAAATTTTAGCAAAAGTTGGTTTCGATATTAAAGATCTTTTACTTTTGTGACTGCATAAGATAGCGTTGCAGGTTTACACTGCTGTTCACGAGCTGGGACACAGTCTCGGACTATTTCATACGCACACGAGGCACGATCGCAAGCAATTCCTTAGAGTGAACCGCCAGAACATTGACGTAACTTTTTTGCAACGCTGCTTGAACAATGCCGCTACAACTTTGAAACTTTTAGCCATACCATTTGGCCGACTTCCGTCCAAAACCACAGGCCATCAACTACAATTATGGACTTCCACTTGACTTCGGCAGCATAATGATTTATGAATCTACCGCGTGAGACTTGCTTTTCAGTACGGCTTAAGATCAAAATGTGGAATGCGCGTTTTGGGGTAAAGAAAGTAACGTGGAATGGGTTTGAACAGTGGTGCACATTCAACGATTAACGGTCTAACGCATTTAACGATTGAATTGATTTTTCGTTAAAATCTGGCTTAACGGAAGTTTTCAGAAATTTGATGGTACTCCGAGAGGCCGCTCTGACGTCTGGTTTTTCATACAGAAGCTAGAAAAGTTTTTCGCCTAGCCGCGTCAACGAATCCACTAGGAAAGTGGTCTGACTATTTGTAAGATCTGTCCAAACAAATTTGGCACTGCTTATCCTAAAGTACTTTTGCTCTGCTTGCTGATGTGTAAAAGCGCTAACAACAGAGAAATATGGAAAGTTAATTTTCCTGCCCGTTAACGTTTCACCGATGAGCATTTGATGGTAATGGTATTTTCTAAAGATGGAGTAAGCAGCATCAATCTCGTTACGGGATGAGTAACACTTCAGTGGGATCCCTTTGGGTCAGTTGAGATGCGTATTTAACCTGAGCGATCACTGATCATTTCGAACTACCAGACAAAGCAGTCTTTGTTCTTCTCCGACAAAAACAGTGCAAGTTCGCCGACCTGGAAGTTTGACGGGATTGGTTGCCTTGGCAGAACCCGAACGCTGGTGGACCGATGTAGGTGATTTAAGCGAGAAAGTTGATTACAGTACATGATCCATGTCGAAGTAAGGACTTTAGTTTATCCCTTTGCAAGATACGCCGCTCACTCTACTTTCACGAGATTTCGTGGAGGCAGTTTGAATGTGAATTTGGCCAACAATGACTTGCGGTGGCCAGAAAATGTGCTATTCGGTGTACCCTCCTTCTCACCATCAGACGAAATGATATCTGTTCACCTGTTACGGAGTAATAAAAGGCTTAGATGGCCTTAGCCAGACCCATGACAAGAACCTCAGTTTGGGATGTACGAGAAAACCCATACCTTTTTCATACTCTGTAGCACCATCGCTTATGAAAAACTGAATATGATTTTTTTAGGTTTTCAAAAAATGGGGAACCGACTATGGTTCCAAGAGATAGTAACTATATTTACACGCTTGGGTCGCCATTCCTTTCATTTTACGACATTCAGATGCTTAACCTACATTACAACTGCACAGGTACAATTCTGTTTAACTATGAAAAACTTCCGTCACAATGGTCGTGCTTATTCCAGAAAGATGTAGACCAGATTCCTCAGCTGTATGTAAAAATGGTGGATTTGCACACCCTCGCGACTGTACCCGATGTATCTGCCCAGGCGGATATGGTGGAAGACTCTGCGACGAAAGAGTGAGTAACTCATTGCACTATGCACTCTCTAACAAGTCAGCAGTGGAAGATAGACACTTCAGCCTTCGGGATGTGGGCGGGAATTTGAAGCTAAATCAACTCCCCAAACGCTCAAGGACACCCTCGGAAAAGTAGGCCTGAAAGCAAGAGATGACTACGAGATATGCCACTACTGGATTAAGGTAAAAATATGTTCCCAAGCGACGTTTTGGTTTATTTTTATAACTTCTGTTTAAGGCGCCACTCGGAAAGAAAATAGAAGTAACGCTACTCAGTTTCTCTCCAAACTTTGTGGCAGTTAGTGGTTGCAAATACGATGGAGTAGAAATAAAGACACAAGCTGATCAGCGCCTTACCGGTTACAGGTATGTAGGAATTTTCTCTAACGTGTAACTGCTCACTGGGCTATTCACACTCAGAAACTGTCGAGATATATTTGACTTCAGGTTTTGCTCACCTCAAGCCGTCAACACTGTGCTAGTATCAAATTCCAGCATGGTGCCTATAATAACATACAACAGCCTTTTTCAATCTTCTATAGAAATTCAGTACCGCTACCGCGACTGATGGAGTCCAGTGAAGGACGCCATATGTCAGCACAATAAATACTTTAAACACACAGTTGATAATTTCTTCGCAATAAGTAGTTGATCATGCATTTCAGCCAAGAAGTGAGAAATTTCTTGAATGGAGGGTGATCAAAGATACTAAAGACGGAATACTTGACGACGGACGTGAATGAGCTCGGATCTATTAAGATCAATGGTACTGAGCTCTCACAAGTGACTTTCATCTTTCAAGTATCTTGGGTCAACAGTCACTTCCGATGGCAGCCTAAAGTTGAAGGTGAATTCGCGTGTGAGTGCAGCCTGGTCCAAATGGCGCTCGCTGACTGGGGTGCTCTGCGATAAGGCAATACCCGAGTACCTCAAATCAAAGATGTATAGAACAGTCGTCCGCCCGGTAGCGACTTACGGTGCTGAGTGCTGGCCCGTGACGAAGGAAATTGAAAGCCGCCTCAGTGTAACGGAGACGAAGATGCTAAGGTGGACTGCCGGATTAACGCGTTTGGACCGCGTTCGCAACGACACCATACGACAAAGGTTTGTTGTCGCCACGATGGCTGACAAGTTGTGTGAAGCTCATCTACGATAGTATGGCACGTGCTTCGCGCTAACGACGACACCGTCTGTAAGATTGGCCTCAACTTTGAAGCTCATGGAAAACGGCCCAGAGGACGCCCGAAGTAACGTTGGCTAGATACGATACGTTGCGCTTGGACTTAAAGATAGCTGGTGTGCATCCTGATCAAGCATTTGATCGGGAGAAATGGCGTCACCACACCAGAATAGCGGACGCCGTCACTAAGCGGGACAAACGCTACTGAAAATGATGATGAGGGTGATCAAAGATATGATAATTTAAACTCAAACTCGCTCCTAGTAATTCTGTTGCTAGCTGAACTTAATTGAGAGCATAATCGGTCACCACATAGTTCATTCAATATGTCGTGCACAAGAAGTCTTAATCTTTTTAGCTGATTCCACAAGAGCTGTGAGATCTTCGTTATTCGGCTGATCTTAGGCTGGCCAGGGAAGTTTCTCAGGCGTATGTTTGAACGGCGACTAGGAGGATTACGATGAGAATCTCCATCCTTCAAGTAGAAGAAAGGTAGATATAATTAAAAAAAAAGCCTAACGACTAGGGGCCCTGAAAATTTAACATAGCACTGCACTGTCAGCACCTGAAACGTTTGGGCGTGCTCTGCGCGGGGAGCAGAGGGGGGTGAGAGATGCTGCACCGGCGAGCTCGGTGGCTTAGTGGAGTGTGACGGTGCTTCTTAATCACAAGACCCGTGTTCGACTTTCGTGCCTTGCCGAATTCTTGCATTAAAAATGGTCATTCCCTGTTTGGTGTTTATGGCCTTCCTTATTTAACATAGGCACATATTTCACTATAAGCTCCCAAATGCATGTTCAGTAGGAGCTTTTAATCAATCGTCCCACCCCTCCCCTCTCTTGTATACGACAATCTGTAGTTTGATGCTAATTTCTGGCACGGCCTTGACAAGGTGAGGTATAACCCTCACCAACTATCGACATGGCTAAGGCCGAAGCAATTACGAAGAGCATATGATGGTACACGCTGCTCAAGGAAGTACAGCTGATTGTTGCACAAGCATAGTGATAGCTACTACAAACCCATGAGTCATCGATTACACTGTCGTCTTCATGTGCACCGCTGTAGGGAAAATTGGTGCTGGAATACGTGAGGTGAGTCGATCTTTCGAAAATTGTTGCAGATAGATAGATTTTTTTGTTAAAGATAGGGGAGGAAAGATATCTGTCAAAACTTGATCAGAATGTTTCGTCGTGGCATGGCCGTGCGATCTCCTGGATAAAATAAAAGGATAAAGGACGGCGTCACTCAATCCCTTCTGGGATGCGCCAGCGCATTCTACTTATACGGGATGTCGTGGACGCGACATGAATGCGTATTTGGCCATACAATGACTTGCGGTGACCAGCCGATGAACAAGTCAGCGCTTTATCCTTCCCAGACAAATCTGGTACCAATTCACCGACCCCGGAGGGATGGAAGGCTTGATGGCCTGGGCGGGGAATCCGAACCAGGAACCTGGTATCGGGTGCACGCGGCAGTCGCGCCTCCTTGACTGCGCTACACGCGCCCACGATCTCCTGACTATAAGTAAATCTGGAGCGGCCCTAGGGCGCTTTCAAAACTCCAAGGGTCGAAAAGATGTTTTCGCCCAAATGACTCCGCCCTTTTCCCTAGCCCACCTTCAAACACCATAATCTGCGGAAATTTAAAAATAGACGACCGATTTATTACTGACCGACCAAGCCAGACCTTGAGCGAAGGATTCCTCTGGAGGTCGTGAACGTGCAGTTTCGTGTATAGGGGGTGGGGGACAAATGATGAAAAGTCTCTACTCAACATGCATTTGGGAGCCTGTTGTAGAATACGTGCTAAAAAAAAGCAGGAAAGTGATAAACACCAAATCAATGGATGATCAATAAAAAATTAAAAAATTCGTGAAGGCATGGGAGTCGCGAATGCTGACGCTGTACCTATGGAGCACTGTCACTCCCCACTGAGTTAATGTCCTGCTTGCTACGACATCCTCCAACACCACTCTTATCTCCACGTAGGGCACGTGCCATTTGCTCGATGTGTTCTTCCAATTTGCAAAAATGAAACCTACTTTTCAACTGTATGAGCAGTGGAGGTCCTCACAGGCTTTTTAGGACCATTTGCGCTCAAGGATATTTCTAAAGCAAACATATGCATATACACAAGTCTCACAGTAAGAGCCACTCAGCTCGAAGTCGTGGAAAACTTAACCGCTGACTCATCCCTTAATTGTTTCGAGCGTTTCATAGCACGCAGAGGTGTTCCAATAATACCTTCACACTGCGGCACAAACACTAGGCAAAACGTTCTTGATTTCCTATTCACCAGTGGCACCGAAGAAAATTCTGTATTAAACCACTGTGCCAATCACAGATTCACATGGTTATTCAATAATCCTGCTTATTCCTGGATGAGCGGTACATGGGAGCGGCTAGTGGGATCCATAAATATGGCATTGCAAAAAGGAGTCGGTAGAAAGAAATTAACCTTAATTCAACTCGTGACCGTTGCAAGCCCCATCGAGGCGATCATCAACACAAGACCGCTTACAGCAATATGCAAAGCAAAGCACATATGCACTGTTCCCTTGCGTTCCTGTGGTTATTTTCATTGAAAACGTCAAACTCTCTTCCAGCTGCAAGCCCAGCTGCATCTGATGACGAAGACACTAGTGTACGATCCTTGCTGCATGCAGACAGTGTCCCAAGTGTCTCAGTACAGACAAATTCTGGAGCAGTTGAAACGCAGAATATCTCAGACTGTTGAGAGGTAGGCAAAATGCACCACTCAAAAAGCGTAGGCACAATGCCAGAGTCCCAGAAGAAGGAGAGGTAGTTTTAATAGAGCACGAGTTTCTGCCTAAAGGACATTAGACAATTGGTAAAATGGTAGAACTCAGACGACAGACAGGCGCGGACATATACGGTCGACAAAAGCCAAACTTCCTTACAGGAACACTTACGATCACCATCCGATCATCAAGCTGTACCCACGTCCATAGTTACAATTGCAAGAATTCGGAACTTCTTGGAAACTATTTTCAAGTGTTTTTCGTGCTCTATTCAGGCCGCAGGAGAAAGCCGATAAGTACGGCCATCCTCCCTCCTTTTTGAATACACCCACATAGCATGTTTTCTCTTACCTGTCTTCGGAGATGCCACCCGACCTCAACCGCGGGCTCCAGCTGATGGAGTACAAGTGCCCAGATACTCAGTAAGCATTGGACAATACCCTTCAGACTACCTCCTCTCGTAATGACCCGTTGTTCACCATAATCGGCGAGATGAAGTCTGATATTTGCTTTATACTGAGTCCGGGATCGTTAATGAGTCGGTAAATAGCCATCACAGATTAATCTCAATGGCTTTCTTGCCCTACCAGCACCTGTGATTACCCGCACCTGTGACTCACGAAGGTCGCGGTGAACGATGCTGGTGCTGCGTCGACAAGTTGACGTCTGTTGCGTATTGGCCATAGGCCTATGTTAGATTTCGGCGACGCGTCGCCGACGTCGCCTGCGGTGTTGTGGGGGCTGCAGCGTCGCCGAGAGCTCCGCAGGGGTGTTATGCTTCCGTCACCGACGTCATCTAAGGGTGGCAGAAAATGTGTTTCGAGTATCTTGATGGTTAGTTGGTTCTTCGTTCCCAGTACTGCCATCATCCCACCGGACTTCGAATTACGAAATCGAGAAGTGCAAAGGACGACCGTCTTGCGTACATCAGTAGTGCCATTCGCTAGAACACTGAGTGTTTTGGGAGGGGGCAGGAGCCTAAACCTTACCTTCCCTTCACTTTGTCACCTTCTCACTCGTCCTATTCGCGTTTTCTAGGCCTTTTCGCTTTCTTGCAGAGCAAGTAAGGCCTTTGTCATACCATCGCTCACCCCGAGCGACGCCTAGTGACATGCTCCCATATCGATCGGGCGGCGCCATGGGATCGATATGGGTGCATATCATTAGGCCTATGTCATACCATCGCTCTTCGCTAGCGAAGGCGATGGACAACTAACATACTTGGGGAAGGGACGGTATCAGAAGTTGTGGAGGGCCAGACGCCTGTAGCAGTTGTCCGATCCACCGCTAGCGAAGCCTCGCTAGCGGGGTGTCATACTTTCGAGCGATACGGCATCGCTACCGATGCGACCGCGTCGCTGAGCTGAGCAGAGCGTCGGGCAGCATCGGTAGCGATGCTACGACGCAGCTGCACACAACGCTATTAACTGCGCGCCTATTCGCTAGCTTCACGCTAGCGAAGAGACTTCGCTCATCGCTCTGTTCGTCGCCTTCGCTCGGGGTGAGCGAAGGTATGACATAGGCCTTAGGCGTCGCTCGGGGTGAGCGATGATATGACAAAGGCCTGACACATAATAAGACTGTGAAGAAAATATGCAAAGTTTCCTCGCTTTCTGAAATAATACTGCAAACCTCTACGAAGAGCTTTTTGAAATGCAGTTTACATTAATTAAGAGTTAAATTTTTCTATGAATTTCGAAGATTCCGCTTAAATTTAATTTCAATGCGATTTAATGAAAAAAGCCTCTGTTAGACTCCAATAAAGAATTTTTACGAGAATGCTGGTAAATTCGTTAAATCGGTCGATCAATAGTCGTAGTCGTTAAATGCTCAACATGCCCCGTACTTCTATTATTATTATATCTCGTCTACAATTGATTTGTAGTCAGGATGAAGCCGTTGGCATTAAGAAAAGCGCACAATGCCTGCAAATTCGAGGCAGATTTGGTCACCTGGCGTTTCTGTCCGCAGTCTGGTTACACGCTGAGAAAGCGGTGAGATGCAAAAAGTGCGCTCCGATGCTCTCCTGTCGACGACGTTGCCGACGTCGGTGACGAGTCGCAGCGTCGGCGACGCATCGCCGATGTGTAACATAGCCCTTATACTTCCGTCGCCGGCAGTGCCGATGACGTCTGTAGCAACGACGGCGACGTCGGGGACAGCATGTCGCCGTGCGTGCACAGCGGCGGGCCGTCACCGACGTGGCCGTCGTCATCCAAGGGTGGCAGAAAATGCGCTCCGATGGAGCATTTTGGCTGTGGGTTGGTTCTTCGTCCCCGGCACTGCAATCATCCCACCGGACCTCGAATTACGAAATTGATAAGTGCAAAAACCGTCCCGTCTTGCGGACACCAATAGCGCCATTTTTACTTTCAACGATCTTTTATGGTTAATTTCACAATCACTGCATAATGGTGGTGCTGTGCTATGCGAAAATCCGCTGAGCTTGCTGGAACACTGTTTGAGTGTTTGGGGAAGGAGTGGGAGCAAGTCCTTACGTTCCCCTCCCTTTGTCACCTTTCTTAGCCTTTTTGTCGTTCTCACCCATTTTATTTGCGTTTTCTAGATCTTTTCGCTTTCTTGCAGAGCAAGTAACACAAAATAAAACTGAAGAAAACTAAAAACGTGAAGAGAACGGTGAAAAATTGCGAAAAACTGATACGGAGCAGCCGAAACATGAAATACGGTCTTGAACCAGAAAAATACGAAACGGCGGTAAAGAAACTGCTTTAAATAGGTAGTGTTTGCTCGCTTTCTGAAATAATACTGCAAACCTCTACGAAGAGCTTTTTGAAAAGCAGTTTACATTAATCAAGAGTTAAATTTTTCTGTGAATTTCGAAGATTCCGCTTAAATTTAATTTCAATGCGATTGCTGACGAGGACGTCGCCGACGGTACCGACGACGTCTGTGGCGAGCCGGTGTCGGCGACGTCAAATGACGGGCTGTCAATGACGGATCGCAGCGTCGGCGACGCGTCGCCGTAATATAACATAAGCCATAGCCACACGAGCCGCCACGGAACGGGCGTTAGGCCTATGTTATACTTCGGTGACGCGTCGCCGGCGCTGCGACCCGTCACCGAAAGCCCGTCACCGACGTCGCCGACGCCAACGTCGCCGGTACTGCCGACGTCGTCGACAAATTCCCCAAAAATCAAGGTGAGAAAGTGTTCTTCCAGCTGTTTCATGTTTCGAAGAAGAGTATATATGGCCTCTAAGCACTTGTAAACAGTCCTGCAAGGCCCCTCACCCGTGTTTTATGCTGTTCTCGACTCTGTGCTATAGTTTCCAGGATTTAGTAAGACTAGAGTACAATCGGGAACCCTCTGCTACGACTTAGGAAGCAGAAAACGCTCAGAATAATGAAGAACGAGCAGCTCCTTCTTCTGGATACATGCAGTAGCTAGGCAGTCCTGAAAGGTCTCCACTAAGAACGGTGTAGAAAAGTAGCTAGGCAGTAGCTAGGCAGTCCTGAAAGGTCTCCACTAAGAACGGTGTAGAAAATAATAAAAATCAAGGCAATTCGTTTACAATCACGTTTTCGAGCACTTTTTGTCACTGCCATCGGCAAATAACTTCAACACTTATGTACTTCGGACGGTTCTCTCCAAGGCAGCTGGCCCGCGTTCGCTGGTTGTGTAGCCCACTGGAGTCTTACATCCTTGGTGTGGATGCGGATGTATGACTCATCCAGCTGACGACCGGCCACAAGCCATTGGTCGGACGCGATGACTCAGAGCGTCCGCCTAGGTGCGAATCAATTGGACCGTACGGGGCAGTGTTGAGCATTTAACGACTATTGATTTAACGATTTAACGAATTTACCAGCATTTTCGTTAAATTCCTTTATTGAGTTTAGCAAAGGCGTTTTTCGTCAAATCGCACTGAAATTAAGTTTACGCGGAATCTTCGAAATTCACAGGAAAATTTAACTCATAATTAATGTAAACTGTTTTTGAAAAAGCTCTTCGTAATCGTTTGCAGTATCATTTCAGAAAGCGAGTAAACGCTTGTTTTTTGAATCAGTTTCTCTACCGCCGTTTCGTGTTTTTCTGTTTCAAGGCCGTCTTTCACATTTTGGCGGCTCCGTATCAGTTTTTCGCAATTCTTCACCGTTCTCTTCACCTTTTCAGTTTCTTTCACAGTTTTATTTTGTGTTACTTGCTCTGCAAGAAAGCAAAACAAAACGGGTGAGAACGACATAAAAGCTAAGAAAGGCGACAAAGGGAGGGGAACGTAAGGATTAGGCTCCCGCTCCTTCCCAAACACTCAGTGTTCCAGCAAGCTCAACGGATTTTCGCATATCATTATGCAGTGGTTGAGAAACTAACCATAAAAGATCGTTGAAAGTAAAAATCGCGCTATTGGTGTCCGCAAGATGGGCGTTTTTGCACTTCTCAACTTCGTAATTCGAGCTCCAGTGGGACGATGGCAGTGCCGGGGACGAGGAATGAATTAACCCACAATCAAAATACTCCATCGGAGCGCATTTCCTACCACCCTTGGATGACGTCGGCGGTTTGATTGATCGTTTATGTTGTTGTATTAATTGCATTCTCCTATTTCCTGCTTATATTCTCTTTACTCTGTGTTGATTTTTGTTGTTGTGTTTTCTTTGTGTGGATTACCGCACACAATAAATAAATAAATAACTTTTACTTATAACAGCTTGGTTACGTAAAACGTTAAACTGGATGTTCGGGCTTTTTACGAATTAAATTAAATTTCCCTGTCCAAAACGCAATAAATGTGTATTGTTTTTTTTGAATGTGTATCATTTTAAAAAATTTAAAGTCTGCAGTATTACGTAATATTTGCTGAAGAACATCTTGTGTTCATAAAACTTTAACCTGTGAGTGATATAAGGGATAATAACAAGATTCGCAACATCTTCTTATAAGTATTACCAGTCGTACGTCGGCCTAGCGGCCGCCTACGACTGGTTGGGGGCTTCGCCCCCAAACCCCGAGAATAGGACGCCACGGCCGCTACGGGTTTCCTATTCTTCCCTAGGCCTTCTGACCTTTATGTTAATCGAGATGGATGGATTGACCCGACGTCAGATTCGTGTTCAGCGACCTCGATTACCCCCGGGGCCGAAGTTTCGTGCCGCTTGAACGTCATCCTCAAAAAATCGATAATATCGATCGATATCGATTGGTCGACTTCAGATTCGTGTTCAGCGACCTCAATTACCCCCAGGGCCGAAGTTTCGTGCCGCTTGAACGTCATTCTAAAAAAATCGATAATATCGATCGATATCGATTGGTCGACTTCAGATTCGTGTTCAGCGACCTCGATTACCCCCAGGCCTGAAATTTGTACCGCCGACGTGTTCGGCACGTCTACGGCTCGCCATGCACGGTTGCCGACGTGTTCGGCACGTCTCCGGCTCGACATGCACGGTTGCCGACGTGTTCGGCACGTCTCCGGCTCGCCATGCACGGTTGCCGACGTGTTCGGCACGTCTACGGCTCGCCATGAAAGGTTGCCGACGTGTTCGGCTGCCGCGCCCCATCTCAAGTGTGACGGACGGACAGTGTGACACACGCACGCACACACACACACACACACGCTTGTTGCTTTATATATAGTAGGATACGACATAACTATAAATAACATAAGTATAATAACGTATACTCTTTGCTGAATCGTACCCAAAACGACCCACTTTTAAAATGAAAAGTGGTGGCTAATAAAAAACGGATTGTTTGAATTAACGTAGTGCGAAAATGATCATGGACCTAGCGAAATAGCCTCTGCAATCGACACCCAAAGGCAACATTCACCAAAAGAGGATTATGATTTTTGGTGGCGGGATTACAAAGGCTGACACATACTTCACTGCCTTGCGTTTTTCTCCTTGTTGAATACACAATCTGAACTATCCCATGCACTACACTGAATTAAAATGCATGCCGTTACAAATTCAATATTTCTATGCCTCTTTCAACAAAGCACTCGATATCTCTTGTAGAAGACGCCACAGATGTGTGCCGCTTCGAGCAGTGTATGTTCATCAACCATTCACAAGCTCTGAAAACTTTTTTCTGAAGTAGTGTAAAAATATAAATATGAAATAAAACACATGGCAATATCGGAGCTCACCAGTTCTTGCCAAATTTCGTGTTTGTCATGCAGTAATTCCTAAGCTCATTAAACTGTTGTACATCCACCATTTAGAATGATCCAAACTATTCTTTGCGTGTGTGCTATCTGCGAATCACTGAGCTTGAAAACTTCTGACGTGGTGCAGAAGTAATAGGATACGAAGCCTTAATTCGATAGGCCGATAAGAAGTTTGATGACCCATACAAGGATAGAGAATTTCATATTTATTTAAACCAAAGCCAAAGCAGTGGCAGTAACGCTAATTCAGGGATTCAGCGATCCTGAGGGCATTTTCAACATAAAAATTGCATTCATGATCCATGAGAGGTTGGCTAACCTCAAAGAGCACATAATTGCAAACTCATATCTGAGAAGTTGCAAAAATTGCCAGAAGAGCACTTAAAATAAGGGAAATGAAATACACTAATAGGGTGACCCAAAGTACGCGTGAAATTCATTTTCAATTTTAATTTATTTGTAACTCAAGATAAACAAATCAATAATCAATTATGTACATACCGTGGAACACAACTCCTTTTCAACGATCCGGAAGACTGTCAACTGCACGTTTCCAGAAGTCTGCGCTCCGCGACTCGATCCACGCCACACTTCCCCCTCGACATCGTCGCGCGTGTTGAACTCCTTCCCATCAGAGAGACCGGACGATGTTGTAGTCACATGGCGAGATATCCAGACTATATGGTGGGTGAAGTAGGGTTTCAATTCCCAGACCCTCTAGGGTTCCCTGAGTGATTAAAGATTTGTGATTTCTGGCGTTGTCCCACAATAGAAGAGGTCGGGTGAGTTTTGAAAACAGAAGTGCGTTGGATTTCATCTTTCGCAGTTTTTCACATATTGTTTCTCAGCTGCCAGAGACCTTCACAGGTAACAGTGGTGTTCTCCGGCAGTAGATTTTACCTTCGCGTGCTGCGTGGTCATTCATAGATGACGGTCGACACGACCTCGGACGGTCTTCCATATCAAACTCTCCGTTTTTGAAGCGGCTCCACCACTTCGTCATTCAGTTGGAGGAGGGAACGTCTTGGTCAAACTGCCTGCGCATAAGTTCTGTCGCCTGCTTCATCATGTTTCCAGAACCGTAGAAATTCAGCAAGCAGCGGCCGACATGGATACGGCCATTAGACTTCGAAGACATCTTCTAGCCAGAAGATCACCGCTAGATTCACCAAGTTAAGCAGCTAATAGTTTGAATCATTGCTAATCCAATCCATGTTTGCATAACGTGACATCGATCGATGTGACAGAATAAAAAGAGACAAACCAAATCCACACGAAGTTTTGGGTCACCTCAATAATAGGTGTTGTATCTTTAGTGCATCCCTAGAGAATTTACGGCATACTTTTTATATTGGGAGCTGAAAAGGGCGAAAATGGACCACGTCCTGCTTAGTACAATTCACAAAACAATAGGATGAGATATGTTTTCAAGGATTTCTTCCAAAGTGACGTCCTTACTAAGCAAGTATTTTTTGCTCTCATTCAATGATTTCTGGCAAATGAAGTGAGGACGCTAAAGAACCCAAGCTGATGGGATTGTGGTTGAAATCAAGAGCAAAGACAACAGTCGTTCTTGACAGCAACGGAAGGTATTTCGCAACCAAAATTATCCGGAAACAATATGTAGAAGTGATACGGTTGCATTTTTCTTCGGCAACCGGACAAGTAATAATAAACTGTGTGTCCATTGTGTTCAGGTACCTGTTCTAACAACAGAATTCTATTTTAAGTGAAAGAGAAGACTGTGTTCAGAAAAGGAGCAAAGCTTTGACGAGACAACACATGCATAGATATATGAGGACACATGCGGGAATTATTGAAGATATAGCAAAATGTCTATACAATGAAGGAGCACTGTGTTGCGTCTATCTTCAGATGCCGGATTCATGAACGATTTATGTAACATTAACGGAGAATTGTAAGCGAAAAGCTCAGATAACTTATCGCTCACCATATCGCTTGATATCGCTTGTTATCTGAGCGTTTTGCTTACAATTCTCCGTCAAAGTTACGCAAGTCGTTGATGAATACTGCCCCAGAGAGGATTTGAGTGACTACAGAAGAAAAATGTTCCTCAAATATCGACAGGATAGGTAGATAACAAGTGCTTTCTCTTGGTGAAGGATGTGAAACGGTATACCGCGATAGTGTCTTCTGTAAGAGCCTAGGAAATCCTTCGATAAATGTGCAATCGATACGCAAGGCATGGCTCAAGCTTAATGGAGACCTCAGTACATGATTACAGGAGGCGAAGCACGATCGGAGGACGAGCGACGAGCTGCTAGGGGATTCGAGCTCGAGGACGCCTGAGGTCTGGTCGACCGGTCTCCCTGCCAGCCTCGCCCGCACTCTATCGCTGAACGACTCCTTGCCTACCGATCTCGTGTGCCTTATTCGTGTGGACTATACGACCATAAATGTGTATGTATGTCTCCCTCGTGTCCACCTCTTAGAACTGGTACCTATAACTCTTCTAATTTTTATTAAGTTGTCTAATCTATATACGCTACACGTATTAAACTTTCTAAGAGTATTACTGCACAATGCAATGTTGCAGGTTGCCAACGCTGCTCACGAGTTAGGTGATGCTCTTGGATTTTACCACACGCAGTCGAGGCATGATCAATACATCAATATCAATACATCACAGTTAATTTTCTGAACACAGATGTAGGTTTCGACAATTTTGCCACGCACACAATGCTACCATCTGTCTGGTAATTATAGCCGGATAGTGTCGCTGACTTCTTCTCAAGAACGCCAACCACAAACTACAACTATGACCTACCGTTTGACTTCGGCAGCATAATGATTTATGATTCAAAAACGTGAGTACTACACTTCATTGTGGTTTGATAAGTGAGTTGAGCAAGTGGAAGCATCTAACAGCGTACCAGTCACATCAGCTTCCCATTCTCGTCCTGTCAGGGGATTTCCATGGTCTGAGAATAATTACCTGAGGCACTGAGCAAAGCCAACGTCATCTCGGGAAGAAGTTTACGCAGAAGGGCGGATGAAAGCAGACATTTCTAAACGACCCTTTATGATAAATAGTCAAATCTTGATTTTTCGAACGTTCAAGAGATTTTCTGGTTACATATTTTCCTACACAATATTCTGATGCCCACTCAGCCATATACAATATTATGACGTCAAAATAGACCATATTCAAGCCATATTGGACACTTTCAGATCATAGGGACACTTTTCACGATCGACTCTTCTAAAGAAGGTCAACCTTCAAAAATTAAACTGAGATATAGATTAGACAACTTAATTTGCAGTAATACTCTTAGAAAGTTTAATACGTGTAGCGTATATAGATTAGACAACTTAATAAAAATTAGAAGAGTCTATGCCAAAATTGGTGTGGATTGAATTGCGCCGCGCATTCGCCTGAATTCTTCCATTTTACACTTGATTGATTGAGCTTTATTAAAACTTGGTGTAATCTTTCCATAAGGGAACCGTGTTGACTATTTTGTGCTTTTTTTGAAGTTTTGAAACCACACTACGGCTTGCAAAAATGGAGGGTATCCTAAAAAATGCAAGGAGTAAATATTTAAAAGGCTCTAACATTGCTGCTAGTGAGGCATTTGGAGCTGTTTAAGACTCATATGTAAGCACAGAACACCGAAAATTCTAAAAAAAATGACATGGAAATAGTCAAGACCGCGCCGTGCACTAGTCCAAAATCTTACATTTCAAACTCAATTGAAAATGCATGGTCTGAATGCTAGTTGCAATCTTGTTACTACTTAGCCACATTGACCTTCTTTTCACATTTAGAAACTGACAACGTGACAAACACACGTGAAAGAAACGTTGTATATGAGTTTATTGATTGTACAATTTGCCGTTCTCGCTACCGCTTTAATAACGCTTTCTTCATATCTGACCCCATAAAACGAGTCAGCCCTGCTGTTTATCCTGAAGTGCTACTAGAAAATCGAAAACATCGTCGAAGTGCAGAGGCGATTCAGCGACTACCTCTCCTAAGCACCACCCACTCTCACCACCCATGCACAATCAATCGAGTCTGAAATGGAAGATTTCAAGCGGGGGACATGACGCAATCTTTACTATTTGCACTCCACAGAAATCTCGTTACCCTTTGCTTTATTATGGGTTATAAACAGCTCCGAAAGCTATAAGAGAAGCAATGTTAGAACATTTCACACAGTACCTGCACTTTTTTTAAAGCATATCCTGCATTGTTGGAAAGCCATAGTGTGTTTTTAAGTTTTAAACACTAAGAGAAGCAAAAATCAAACAATAAGATTCCTTTAAGGAGAAATTACAACAAGTGTTTAAGTAAAACTCAATCAATCGAGTGTAAAATGGAGAAATTCGAACGAGTGCATGGCGCAATCCATACCGCTCATGTGTCATAAAATTTCCAACTTCTTAAGCTTCCATATGAGCCCTTAACTTCTTTAGTACCCTTACCGTGAGTAACGTTACCACTTTCAAACCGTGTGTACATTTTTTGACACACCCTGTATTTGCTTTGATGAAATAATCTTCCCTCCTCAAACACTAGTTGCGCCCGAACGAACATTCGAACATTCGAATTCGAATATTTGAATTCGAACGTTCGAAAAAACGCAATTTCGAACGTATTAGAATTCGAATACTCGAAAAAACGCGGCTTTCGAATGTTATTTAAATTCGAATGCTCAAAAGTCGTCGGTATTCGAATATATTCGGTTATTCGAAATTTTTGAGAGAGCACTACAATAGTGCTACTCACCCTATCGATCCCGCAGTCGGTCCGGCACCGATGACGACTGTCATCGATCGATTGTGAGCGGTGTCGGCAGGGGTGTGGGAGCGCGCCGAACCAGCCAATCAAGGGCGGGGCGTGGGCGCGCTCTGTCTACATAAGCCAGGCTCACTAACCATTCTAGCAGTTGTACGTTCTCCCAAGCGTCGGGTAGCCCCCTTCAATCGTTGTTCTGTCTTCAGCGAAGCAAGCGGCATCGTAAGCGACTGGAATCTCCCGCAGATCGGCAGAGTTCATCAAGTATCACATAGTCTAGTACCAGTTAGGAATCTGGGAACCCGGAGAGGCGTCTAAATCCCCGTCAACTTCGCGTCCAAGGGGAAGTCTGCGCATGCTTTCGTTAGCATCGCAGCTAACAGAGTTCACCACTCAAGGGCGTGCTCTCCGTTCGCCGACACAGCGGACCACTCCATTCCGTGAAGCAGCTATTGTGTGTTTAAACTCTCTGTGTCGTAGTAGTGTAGTTAATCAATAAACCTTCTAAATAAACTGCGGTGTGCTGTGTTCGCCCGATAAATTTTTTCCCCGGTAAACTAGAGACTCCCCATAAAGATTAGTGAAATTTATTGTTCACCGAAAATTTAGTTAGACTTCTTCATATATTTTAAAATATAGCTACAAACATAGCCATAGCTAAAGCTCATATTTTTAAGAAATATAATGGCTTAAAGCTTGTTTTAAAAAGTAAAAAGGATGGAATATTTTGTTCTCAATAAAGAGATTGCGCTGTGCACTCGTTCAGGGCGTCGCGATTTTTGTTAAATTGATAGCAAAATCGAGTCTGAATAAAGTTACAAAACTGTAAACTGTACAACAAGCTGTAAAGAACACACTTATCACAATGTGATGTTTCAAGCAAGCAGCCTTTAACCACCTATCAAATAAAAATCGCAACGGGCTAAGTACATGTCGCAATCTCTTCTTTTGATGAACTAAATAATTGCTGTCTTGCCTTGCTGGAGCACAAATTTCCTATTTTTCTTGGAAAAATGACGAAATATTTCAACCAATGTGTTTAGTTATGGGGCCATGTCAACTAAAAAATTCAGAGCAAGTTGCTTTTAAATTTTCTTGAACAAAAATTATTTTTACTACCTCTGAAAATCTATTGTTTAACCTCAGAGAAGCACGTTCATGTGTGGAATCTGTTTAATTTGATTTCGAAAGCATTACTCTTGCCTAGAAGGGTGTCCATGTTGAACGAAAGAAGGTTCATTTTGACGAGGAAGTACACGTACCTTCTTCTAACCACATCGCAAACTTTTCAGAATACAATGAAGAAGATTTGGGAGAAATCAATATTACCGTAGCCAAGGGTCTAAAGTGGAAAATTGTCATAGGTGGTCTACAGTATTAAATGGGCATAAAAGTGAGGACTTTAAAAAATACACCTATCAAATAGTGGAATGTTAATGGAGATTTTAAGCGTGCCGGTTTTGATTTCTCTAACACGGATCAGGCGGAGCGACTGACGGTGAGCCAGGAACACATAAATCGTAGAGTCCTGTCAGGATATGTCCGCATCGTGTCGATGCCGAATCCCGAGCATCTTAATTTGCCGGAGTTAGTCACAAAGTTCTAGGAGGAAGTCGTGAAGTGAGTAAAAGACTTAGAAGTTGGAGAATGTTGTAATATGGCTTACACATATCTAGTGAATAGAACTATATACGAGATAATTATAAGGGAGTATTACAGGTATAGTAATACGAACGACTCATATCCGTTGACCTGGCCAACACCAACGGGTCGAAATGGCAACCTATTCAACTTTAGGGTAAGATGTAATACTATTGACAGAAACTAGGAAGGTACATTGAAGGTTAAGGTGAAGATGACAAACGCATTCGGAAATAACTTCATGAGCGATGGGAAGCGTATACTTCAGGACTATAATAGAAGAAATGTCGTAAGTGTCCGTGCGTTGCGCGACCATACCATTAACATATCTGACGTGGGAAACCTCAGGTATAGAATAATGTATAAATTAAAAGATGTAAACGGTGTGAATAGACTATACTAGACTTTTACTATAAAAAGTATATTTAGCTTGCACTTGCGTCGTAGAATTATGAAGGTATTCCAAGATAAGGAGATGACACCCTCAGAAATGTTGGTGAAAAATGGTTATATATTCATGAGTGGCCTCTCAGGTAAAGGGACAAAGGTACGATGAGCAATATGCAGACGTAACGTAACTATGTAATCTTAAAGTTCAATTTAAGAGATTTCGCTCAACGGAACTAAGCGTGTTGCTCGGATTGGACTACAGTGACTGGAACGGAGCTGCAATTTCTAAGCTGTTGACCCTAACCGAAAGGAGAAACATGGAAGTAAGAGAAGGAAAAGTGCTAAGTGTACCTATATAATAAAATTATTGAAGGAAGGAACACTGACTTGGGGATCCCTAAATCTATTAGAATAGTATTTTTCTCATCCGTGCCATACTCGTGAACATGTCGGTGAGTGGCAGGCGAATTATTATCTGTAACATCAGCATGAAATATAGTGATGTTATTTAGGAGTCTCAAGACGACGACATTTCAAGTGAATCCGACGCCAGAAATCGCAAAAGAGCAATTAAGGATAGCGAGTCGAAAGTCTTGAAAAAACGCAATAAAAAGTAATGTGAGAATTTAAGAATGATGAATCAAAGAGTTTTATCCTGTTAACTAAGGTTTGGTAAATTGAAGTAAATAAAGTCATTTTATCGTGAGTATATTGTACATTCTTATGCAATATTACAACCTACTAAGTATAAGAGGAACAAGTATGAATGCGTCAACTTGACGGGGACCACTGGTCCCGTAACTTCACCACTGGTGACTGGGGTCAGCATCCCCTGTGATGAGTGAGCGAAAGAGGTGTTAAAATAGATAACAAAACATTAAAACGGTGCTGAATGATCTGTGCCCACTGGTTGCCCTCGTGGTAGCACATTCAGTCAGTATATCCAATATATAAAAATAAAAATGTTTAAATCTTAGGTTCGTTTCGCTACTGCCTTCATACGAACCTGTTGATGTAACATCTCTCCGGTAGCTCATCAGTGAGGCGGGGAGATGTTACATAACAAAGAAAAATATAATAAAAATGTTTAACAAGTACAAACAAATAAAAAGAATCAACTCAGGAGACATCACTAGACTTGTAGAGCACCTACATATGAAACGGGCATGTAGAAATGAAGTCTGCTGGGGTAGAGTAGGAAAGGAAAGTGTTGCGGTCAACAAACGCAAGTTCTAAACGCTAAAAGAAGCACATCACAAGTCAATTAGGCTATGTAGTAGCAAGATTGCAACAAGCATTCACCCATGCAGAATCAATCGAGTCTGAAATGTAAGGTTTCAGGCGGGACCATACTGCTCATATGTCGGAAAAGTGTGATTTTCTTTAGGTTTCATATGAACCTTAACTTTTCAGTACCTTTATTGTGAGCAAAGTTACCACCATTCAGATAGTGTGCACAGTTTTTGAGACACCCTGTATAGTAGCATTGTATTGCGGTCCACGCAGTTTACGACGGCAATCTGTATCCACCTTGCAGAACGAAAGAAAAAATTGTTGTTCATTTTGGAGTTAGAATTAGCATTTACTCTGGTGTTATTTAAGTATAGTAAGCTGGTACGTCTCCTGCATGGTTTGGAAATCCAGTATCTACTTGGTATATTTTTGAAGGTCAAAACTAAATCTGTGAATATTTGTCGGTAAAGCTGTGTGTTAAGCTTGAACAAGCTTGACCTTTTTTTGTAATTTGGCATGGCTTGGGGGTGTTCCAATTGGAAAGCATGTATAGTGTGAGGTCGTCTGTATAACTGTATAAGGAAGTGAACTCTGCAGTTTAGGTGGCCTATAAACAACCTGCCTGTTATGCTTCCAAACTGATCGAAACTACGTTGAAACCGAGGGCTCGCCATTTATTTCGTTTTACGACCTCCTGATGCTTAACATGCTTTATAACTGCACAGGTAGTAGTTTCGCTGTCATCAAGCAAAACTACTACCTGTGAGCGAAGCGGTGAAGAATTACTCAAGACAAATGCAAAGCGGCTGAATGCGAAGATGGTGGATTTCCTCATCCATGAAACGGTAGCGATGCATCTGCCCAGGGGAATATGGTGGAATCCTCTGCAACAAAAAAGTGGGAACTCTAACTAGCTTTTACCATCCAACAATTCAGCAATAAAAGAATACTACTTTAGCCTTCAGGGTGTGGGAAGAAACTCGATGCTCTCTCCACTGCCCATACACTTAAAGACACCCTCGGAAGTCAAGGCAACATAGAAAAAGTGAGCGATGGATTTGAAAAATGTCACTACTGGATCAAGGTGAAACAGTTTCAAACGACGTTTTCTAACTCTTCTACAAATCTATCATAAGGCACCAACCTGCAAAAAGATTGAGATGAAGCTCCTAAGTTTTTTACCGGATCATTAGGGAGTGGTTGCAAGTATGATGGAGTTGAAATGAAGACACAGGCCGACCAGCGACTCACTGGCTACGGGTTTGTAGGAACTAAACAAAATGTACGACTAGCCCTTGATCTAGTTGCCTCACTTCAGGCATTGTGAATATATAGAGTATCTTGTTTCAGATTCTGCTCCGCTCAAGAAATCAACACTATCCTTGTATCAAGCTCATACCTTGTGCCTATAATAACATACAACAGCTTCTACGAATCGACAACTGAAATTTAGCATCGTTACATGGACTGATTCATTGAGTGAAGCTACATATCAATAGTTTCTTTGCAATAAATATCTTAACATGTACCATATTTCAATTCCTGTCGTTCTCGTTTGGTGAGCGGTCGCATTTCTAGGTGTTCTCTGCCAGTCCTTCTTTTGCCTGTTCTTATCTACTTTATTTCCTGTGTTCTTCATAAGGGATCTCTTTATTGAAGGCCTGTGAATAAGACTCTTTATTGACAACCAGTAAAACTTGCTTTTAGTACGTTTTTCTTTCTCTTAAAAATCTTTTCACGGACTGGGATTTAGCGGTGCTCATTGATTTGTACGTCTCGTCAATAGGTCATCATGTCGCAGCGTACCAAGAGCAACAAAAGAGCTTCTGAATCCTCGGCAAAGTCCAGCAGTAAGTCCCTGGTGCTCACAAACAACACAGAGAGCTCCTCCGTCCATGAAGACTTTGCGCGGTTATCAGTCAGTGAGCTAATTAGTGAGGTTCTCACGAGGAATAAGGACCCTGTCATTGAAAAGATTATGTATGCAATAATTTCTAAATTGCCTCAGGAAATGTCTGAAAGAATCGAAATGGAAAAAAGGGAACGAAGCGTTGTTATTGAGTGGCTACCTGAGGCTCCTGCAGACCTTTCCGCCTCAGCAAAACAGAGGGACCTCGAGGGAAAGGTAAGTGAAGTTTTCGATGTTTTAAACCTTGAATGCCGTCCCTTGGAGGTGTATCGCTTGGGTAAACAGGAGCGCGGCCATACTCGTAAGGTGAAGGTAGTATTACCTTCAAAGTCTCACTGGGCAGCTGCCCTTTCCAATTCTTGGAGACTTCGAGAGTCCGCTGCTTTTAGTGAAGTTCGTGTTCGCCGAAGCATGACCTCCGAGGAACGTCAGCGAGAGTACGAGTTGAGGCAGGAATGCAGGGAAAGGAACAAGCAGTCAAATGACCGTGCCTGGGTGGTATACCGTGGAGACGAGTCGATGACCTTCCTAAACGGAGGGTTCAGGGAAACGTCTGACTGGACACGGTGTACCCCCAACAGCCGTGAAATGCTTTCTATTCAATGCCCGTAGCCTGGTCAACAAACTTCATCACCTTCACCTTTTCCTGTCAAATTACCAGCCAGATTTGCTATTTGTAACTGAAACTTGGCTTTCCAACAAAGTATCTGATTCAGAAATTTTTACTGATTTTCCCATACAAGCTTTTTCGAATTGAACGCAGAGACCGCAAAGGTGACTGTATATGTTGCCTGGCTAAAAACACGTTGAGCGTGACAGCTGCTGACAACTCTTCCTGCCTCAAGTCGGATATCCTATGTCTCGACATCTTCGATTCTACAAATGTGGTTGATTTTAGAGTAGTTTTAGTTTACCGCCCTCCTAGCGTGAATACTTGCGAAGATGACGCTCTTTTAGATTTCTTGTTAGAACTGTGCCTCTCAAATAGCCATTTGATCGTCTTGGGCGACTTCAACCTTGACATTGATTGGGCTCAATGTTCTAAGCCACGTAATCAGTGCCTGATCAAATTCGTGGAATTTTTTGAATGTTGTGGCTTAGTCCAACAAGTGAAAAAACCTACTCGGGGTGACGCAATTCTTGATATAATTCTGACCTCAACACCATTTCTCGACAATATTTCCGTTCTTCCTCCTTTTGGATCATCTGACCACAATGTAATTGCTTTCGAAATCCTTATGCCTGTGTTATATCAAATAAATTTACCTCTTCCAAACTTTTCTAAGGCAGACTGTCCTGGTCTAGAGTTTTACTTTCATTCTATAGATTGGTGGGCAGTTTTTCAAGGATATGAAAACATGACGATTTATACAAGAGATTCTGTCGTGTCGTTTACGCTGGTCTATCCAGATTTGTACCGTTTGATTCTAAAAAAGACCTTGTACGGGGTTACCCGAAACAAATTTCTAATTTAATTGCTGAAAAGACACGTCTTTTCAGCTTATTACAAAATCCTCTTTTGGATCCACGATATAAGAATATGTGTCAAGAATTGGATCGTCACCTGAGAAGGTTTTTAGCCTACAAGGAAAAGCTTGCCTCCAGAACACACAACAAAAAGGCGCTGTTTTCTTATATGCGGGCTAAGCTAAAAACTCATCCGGAGTTACCCGTTCTTAGAGATGATGCTGGGGTTCTTTATACTGATGACATGCAGAAGGCTGAGGCTCTCGCAGGCTATTTCGCCTCGGTTTTCGCTTCAGGTGCGGAAGAAATTAGTCCTATTAGTTTGATAGTGCCTTCAGAAGCATTTGAGAGTTTGGAATTATGTAGTGTGAATGAGATAATTATAGAGCCAAGAGACGTGTTAAGGGTAATGAAACAGTTGAAATATTCTACAACAATACCATTCGACGGCATTCCACAAATCGTTTTTAAGAAATGTGCGCAGTCACTTTATAAACCGTTATCGATGATTTTCAACATTTCTTTGTTTTATAGTGAGATTCCAGAAATTTGGAAGAAGTCCATTATCACGGCAATTCCAAAGAGTCCGAAATCCGTACTACTCTCTTCCTTCCGGCCCATAAGTATAACTCCTACCCCAATAAAAGTCATGGAAAAAGTTATACGAGAAAAATTGGTGTCATATCTCAACAGAAACAGATGTATTCCTTCAGAACAGCATGGATTTACCGCTGGCCCTTCAACAGCCACGCAGCTCTCGGACTGCGTTTTCGATTGGAATCTTGCAATAAACAATGGGGACTCAGTGGATATCATCTACTTCGATTTGTCGAAAGCCCTTGACAAGGTAAGTCATAGCAAACTTCTCGAAAAGCTTCATCAGCTGGGCATCAGAGGGTCTCTTCTAAATTGGATTCACTCTTATTTGAGTGGGAGGCATATGGGTGTTAAGGTAGGAAATTCTTTATCAAGCAGCTATGATTGTAAAAGTGGAGTGCCTCAGGGGGGAGTATTATCCCCGATTCTGTTCCTCGCATACACTTCTGATCTTCCTGCAAGTTTAGTTACAGACTCTCATGCAAAGGTGCAAGTGTATGCTGATGATATAAAGGTGTACGGAGTCTATAATGATAGCAATAAAACTCAGGTCTGTCAAGCCTTGTCTCAGTCTGTCAATAATATGATGGAGTGGGCCAATGCTTGGCAAATTCCCGTTAATCTTTCCAAAACTTCAGTCTTTCATATTGGAAATTCGGGCAATAACGAGTACTATTACAACGACTGCACTCTCACCTCTATATCCGAGGTTTGCGATCTTGGAGTTCATCTGGATAGTGGGTTAACCTTTGAGAATCACATTGATACCATTGTGCGGAAAGCCTTCTCCATCCTGTTTTTGATTTGTAGGAACATCAAGTGCGATGACTGCTCGGTACTAGTTAGCTTATACAAGGCATATGTCGTTCCAATACTAGAATACTGCCCACAGGTTTGGAGTCCTTATACAAAGAAGTCTCGATCTAAAATTGAAAAGGTACAGAAGACCTTTACAAAAATCCTATTTTATAGATGTAAGCGTACTCACAGGGGTCCTCTTACTATTCCTAGTTATGAAGAAAGACTTAAGCTTTTCAACCTCAAAAGCCTCTTCTACAGGAGAATAATCAGTGATCTAGTTTTCTGTTTTAAAGTTCTAAAAGGAGAATCAAAACTGAAAGCTAGCAAATACTGGGTTTTCTTGCCAACGCTAGGTCACCGTAATCGTTATTGTTTCCACTATCCTAAATTGAAAAGGAAAAATCGCGAGAAACTCTTCAATTCGCTTTTTTACCACGGTGCACGCTGGTTACAAATGTTACCTCGGACCTTACTGGATGCTAAAAACGCATCCGATTTTCGTAGAAAACTGATGAAAATTGATCTGCTTTCAACTTTGCATTTGGAGGATATATCTTAAAGACGCTTTGGTTTCCCTGGTTTAGCAGTTTTACATGGAAGATTGTTTTTTTTTGCAACATTGCTAGATTCCTTTGCTTGATGTTATTCTCTGTTTTAGTCTGAACTGATGATCTTACCTGTTTGTAATTGTTCGCTGGATTCCCTGGACTTTTTTATTTTTATTTGCTTACTTGGTTTGGTTTGCTTATTTTTACTGCCATTTCTAGATGCTTTCATTCGCTTTTATCTTTATGGTTCCCCTTCTCTGCCGTCATGTGGGCACTGATGGAGGCGGCGGACCTACTAAGATGGTATCCGGAGCCGTTCTCTCTAGCGACTTGCAGTGTTGGCGGGCCACTGCTCGTTTCCGTCAAGTTGCCCACCCCCCCCCCAAACCCTTCGCTGTCTGAATTTTTTTGGCTCTTGGTGTCTCTTTGTTTGTTCATTGTTTTGTGTTCCTTGCTTGCCTAAAGTTTGGCCTCACCATTGATTAATGTGAAATGTTGAGTTGTTCAGGAATTCAGTTTTTTTCTTATAATCACCATGTCGTTTGCGCCGTGTCCATATTAATTTACTGTTTATTATTGCGCACAATTTAGTGCAAGTATAAATAAATAAATAAATAAATATTTCAACAAGCGAGGAAAAATTTTCTTGATGCAAGATATCCACAAACATCATCATTTGGACGAACCTCTAGCCTGATTGTTCTGTCCATCAACACCGCATGGTCATTCCCTACAGATTATATGTGGACGTGTATTTGCCACGCAGTAAGACTCCCATTACTGGCTTGTTCCACTTTTGAGAGATGCGACCTTTAACTGATTAAGGCCAAAAGGATAAAGAACGGCGTTACACAACCTCTTCTGGGATACGTCCCGCATTCTGCTTCTTCGAAATGTCGTGGAGGCGATTTGGATATGCATTTGGCGATACAGACTTGAGGTGGTCAGTCGTTAAACAAGTCAGCACTTTATCCTTCCCAGACAAGTCTGATACCAATTCACAAACAGCGGAGGGATGGAAGGTTATGTTGGACTGGACGGGAAATACGAACCAGGAAACTTCCTCGCTTACGGAAATCTTAAGGACTTGAACTTATTATTAGGTGAGGATAAGAATATCTCTGAATTTGTTCAATTCCTTAATGGTACGTACAAAGTTATGTTAACTGTGCTGTGTTTAATTTTGTTTGCTATAAGTTGTGTGAACTAGTATTTGTTTATGTGTCATTACTTATGTAATGCATGACTGTGTTTATGTCTGATAAATAAATAAATAAATAAATAAATAAATAAATAAACCTGGTATTGTTTTTGACGCCCGGCATCTCCTTCGACTGCGCTACACGCGGCTCAACTGATATTGAAGGGGGATCAGAGTTACACTAGGACGACCAGGAGATATACTACAACTAGGACCTAAGCCGTATTTTAATTGTCGCAAATAAAGAATGGGTTAATATATAGAATAAGAACAGATTCAATTTTTCCTTGTCTTGGTCGCAATGCAAAAGTTTCGTTCAAGATCGACTTCCTCAATGAAGCGATGAACAGATTTTGGAGTATGTAGTCGCCAGGACTTTGCAGAGCATCTCAAAGAAAAGTAAATGGCGGAGTACACAGGAGTCTTTCTACCGTTGTCGACTGCACAATCTGAACTATTCCACGCATTTCAAAGTAACACTGAATTGCAATGTTCGCTATTATAAATTCGATATATCTAACCTCGTGCAACAAAGCATTCGATATCTCTTGCAGAAGATGTCACTGACGTGTGCCGCTTTGAGCAGTGGGCATTCAACAAACATTCACAAGTTGTGTAAACATTTGTTCTCAGACGCAGCGTATAAATATGAGCTGGAACACATTACAATATCTCCCGCACCTGTTCTTGTTAAATTTCATGATTTCTAAGCACGTTGAACTGTTACTCATTCGCCATTTAGGATGAAGGGTAATTTGGTTTCAACTCTTCTTTGCGTTTGGGCTATCCACAAGACACTATGCTTGAAAACCTCTGACATTGGTGCAGAAGTCAAAGGATCCGAAGCCTTACTTCGGAAGGCCGACAAGGAGTTTGATGACCCATACAAGGTTCGCCCATTTCAAATTTGTTGAAACAAAGCAGTGACGATATCTAGCTACTTCATGGACCACAGGGATGGAGAAAACATTTTCAACACAAAAATTGCATGCATGATCCATGAGTGGTTGGCTAGCGTCAAAGAGCAGATAAATGCAAAAGTCGTCATATATGAGAAACAGCAAGAATTGCTTGAAAAACGCTTAAAAGTGAAGAAAGTGAACTGATCTGGTATCTCTGGTAAGGAATTCACAGTAGTATTTAGGAACTAAGAAGAACGCAAAAGGACCACCTCCTGCCCAGTGGCGACTCACAGAGCAATAGGATGAACCATGTTTCGAAGTATTTTTGCAAAGTGATATTATTCTTAGAAACATCTTTTTCGTGTTCGTTAATGCTTTCCTGGCAAACAAAATGCAAGCGCTACAGAAGCCAGGCTGGCGAGATTATGGATGAAATCAACAGCGCTAGCAGCAGCCGCTCTAGACGACAAGCTTTTCGCGACCAACGATATCCGGACACAATATGGAGAAATGACAGAGTTGCGTTTTTCTTCAGCAACACGACAAGTAAGACAAAACTGTATGCCAAAAGCGATCAGGTATCCGTCCTAAAAACTCTATTTTAGGTGAGAAGGTGAAGACTGTGTTCAGAAAAGGAGCAAAGCTTTGGCGAGACAACACATGCATAGACATATATGAGGATACATGCGGTAATTAAAGAATTATAGAAGATTTAGCAAAATGCCCGTGCAGCAAAAGGGTGCTGTTTCAGGTTTGTCCCCTGACAGGATTCGAGTCATTACAGACGATGGATGCTCGTCAAATATCGGTAGGACAGGTGGTGAACAGGAGATTTCTCTCGGTGAAGGATGTGAAACGGTACCGCAACAGTATTTTTGGAATTTTTATTATTTTGTCTATAAACTTATTGAACTTTCTACGAGCATGACTACACAACCTGATACTGCAGGTGGCTAACGCTGCTCATGAGCTTGGGCATGCTCTTGGATTTTATCACACGCAGTCAAGGCATGATCGCTTTGAATACATCACAGTGAATTTTCAGAACATATATGTAAGTTTCAACAGTTTTGATTCTCTTGCTATATGCCATGATGTGTAATTATAGCCGGAGCATCAAGTCGAGTTCCTGTCAAGAACGTCAAATACAAACTACAATTATGGCCTACCACTTGACTTCGGCAGCATAATGCTTTACGACGCAAATGCGTAACAATTACAATTCTATGTGGTTTGATTAGTGTGGTTATGGTTATGGTTTGAAGAATGATTAGAGTTTTTGATCTACTGATCTACTGGTCTACCAAACACCTACATCAATTCTTCCCTTGTCGAAGGCCATTACCTAGTAATCTAAGATGAATTACATAACTGGGTCGTGAACCATGGCCAACGCCACTTCGAGAAATAAATTTTATCGAACAGAGGATGAAAGACGATATTCCTGTTTGAGACTGTTTATGACAAGTAGTGATAAGTAGTCAGATCTTAACCCTTCGTTAATTTATGGGATCTGTCCTACACAATATGTTCATGCATTCTCTCTTAGACAAGAAATCTGGTCACATTCCATGCACAATATTTGCAAGGCAAATAGGGGACTTTTGAAATCAAATTGCGCATCACTGAAATCAAATTATGCACTTTTAAAATTAAATTTAGCACCTTTCACACCATATTGGACACTTTCATATCAAATTACAATTTAGGCCGGATAGTTTTCACACAAAATTATGTCTTCACAGGAAGCGTAACGATTTTGAAACCAAACTAAACATTCTTAAAACCAAAATGAACTGCAACTCTTCTGAAATGTGAACGTTGAACTAAAAATACTCTCCTGAAAGATTAGTATAAATCCTTGTTCACTGAAAATTTAGTTCGACTTTTTCTAATATTTCAAAATTCATTAATATAGAACTAAAAGAAAAAGGTTTCTTTAAAGGTTGTTTTTAAGCAAAAATAGATGACTTTTTGGTGTTAAAGAAAGGGATTGCACTATGCATTCGTCTATGGTGTCGTGATATTTATTCATCGGTAGCAAGCTTTCTCTTTGCGCAGAGATATAACGGTACTACGAGAACAATTGTAAAAAAACACACGAATCAAAATGAAGATAGACTTAGGAATGCGGCAATTCCACTATTAATCAAGCAAAAATCGCAAAGAGCTAGTTCACGGCGCGATGCTTTGTTGCAATGCGCTAAATAGTTTGCGCCTTGCTGCGCTTATTTATAGATTTAAATCAGTATTGTTCTTAAAAAAAAACTCATAAAACTTCACAGCTGTTCCATTGTGCTTACTTATTAAAGCAAGTGAGCTAAGAGGACTCATAGAATTTTACACCCAATTTTTCTTATTTTCTCTTAAAAACACTCTAACTACCCCTGGGAGTCTGTTTTTAGCCCGCTAGAAACTCGCTCGGCTTTGATTCGAAATGTGTTCACTTTGATTTCAAGAGCGTTCGCCCTGCTCAGAAGGCACCAATTTGACTTGCAAGGGGTTCGTTGCAATGGACTTCCACCACTCTCCCATGTCGGTGTGTTGCGTGTGATCAAAGAGCGCTGCTGCTGTAATTCTCTCTGAAAAGCAGAGGGTGGAGGTAAGTCCTGCATGGCTGTAGAGTAGACTGTAGGGTGTAACTGTAGAGTGCAACCTGCATTTGGAACGATATTTTCTGTTGCTTATATTTCTCATAGAGGAAATCTCCGACATTCGCCAGTTTCTAACGACTACCGGGAGTCTTCCACTGGGCTCTGTGAGCCAAGTACTCGTGAAAAACGTCAACATGCATCGCATTTCTAAGCACTTCCCTTTACCTGGCAGCTCTATCCTGAACAGATTTCGTTCTTGAGACAAGAGTCAGAGTGCTGTACGCAACATTTGGATAAACGGACTTTTCAGCTGCAGAGCCAAGACTTTCGCCAGATCCCGCCATATTGCTAGGCCCAAGGCATCCTCCGCATTTTCCGACAAGTACAACAATATCATAGCGAAATATCTCATGACCAAACGTCTTCCTCTTTTCTTCTTTAGGCCTTCTTACTTTTAATACTGTGAAAAATGGTTTTATTATATAGAGTAGTGCAGCGGGATCCTATGACGCCCTTTCACCCTCTATCGCATATACGCGATTTATTCTCCAAAGTGCCCGTTCCCTGCGTGGAAAGAAACAGTTCATAAGAGTCCTAATCCAAAGTGCTTAACCTGCAAAAAAATAATTAAAATTAATCAGTTTTGGTTTACAGATCGACAATGTTTCTGTCCGACGGCACTAATACTCCGAATCCCATAGTCACCCTCCCTATCTCTTCCTTCTTATTCCTCTCCCCGCTAATAATTCCTTACCTATGTGCTGGAGAGACTGATAGTCACTCACTGTGGCACTCAGTCCCGACTTAGGTGTGTGCCACTACGTTGCCGCGACGTCTTTGACAATCCTTCTGCACCACGACACACGTGCCACGACTTCTGTGACCCGTCTTCAGAAACCCGACACACTTTGGACGATATTGAGGGAAAATACTGGTACCTCCATCCCCCACTAGTGGTCCGCCTCCTACTGGTACCCTTACTCGGAATCCCTACACAAGTTGGACCTCTGCGGCACGTCTTCTGAACCCCAGCGCACGTTGTACGACATCTGCTGCACGTCTTTCCCTACGCAAGTTAGGGGGGGGGGGGGGGAAGGAGGGGGAGGGTCAGGAGGTACACCCGTCCCCTGCTAGGGAGTGTGCGATCCTCCTCGCACCTCCCTTGCTTACCCACCCTCAATCCCTAGGCTTCACCGAAAGTCTAACCGCTGCCTTAGAAAACCTTTGACACGCAAAAACAAAAGATTCCGGTCCGCAGAATAGCGGTGTACCTCCTGACGGCACGCCCGCAGCGGGGGCATGGTGTATCTCCTATCGTCCTGCCACAAGGTGGACGTCTGTGGCTAAACTCCAACGCATGTTGGACGACGTCTAAGGTCCGTCTTTCAAATCCCTGCATTGATACCCGTCCATACCTTGACGCGTAGCCCGCTGAATACATCGTAAATTTGGACAATCCGCCACCAAATATATAGTTCGCCGGCAATCGCACATGGTTAAGTTCAGAGAAAGTCCGGATAGCATACGCCGCACTGTCGTAGGCATCTTTTGGCTTCATTCCCCCTTCCTGTGAGGGACAGTGACATTAGCCGATTATATAATACCAGCCGCCCGTGCGGCCTCTCGGCCGCACCGACGGCTTCTTGACGGCTTCGCCGTGGCAATAACTTCTCATCATCAATTGTAGCTGCCACCTATGTCATGGTTCCCTCAGGAAAAACATATTAACTACGTCGATTAGGGCAAGTTAGAAAAAAGGCGAAAAAAAAAACGGACGACATCCACAAAAACGCTGATCTGCACAATATCGATTGATGGCGATCGACAGTTCAGTAACGAACTTCAGATTCGTGTTCAGCGACCTCGATTACCCCCAGTGCTGAAGTTTCGTGCCGCTTGAACGACATCTACAGAAAATCGATAATATCGATCGATATCGATTGCCTCCCCTGCTGTGAACGCCTCCAGTCGATGATCATCTAAATGCCCAGGCACGGTTGCCGCCGTGTTCGGCACTTCTACAGCTCGCCATGCACGGTTGCCGACATGTTCGGCATGTCTTCGGCTCGCCATGCACGGTTGCCGCCGTGTTCGGCACGTCTGCGGCTCGCCATGCACGGTTGCCGACGTGTTCGGCTGCCGCGCCTCAACTCAAGTGTGACGGACGGACAGTGTGACACACACACACACACACACACACACACACACACACACACACACACACACACACACACACACACACACACACACACACACACACACACACACACACACACACTTGCTGCTTTATATATAGTAGGATATGTAGTAAGATAACAACGCAATCATCCGCTAGAATGTAATCCAGTATGAGGAGAATTATTTGGTCCTCTAAAATGAGAGATCGGTGAGCCGGTTTCAAATAAGCTTATTTCCAGATATCAATGTTGATACGAATCCACCATCCACCTCCTCCTTTCAACTGTCTCCACAACCGAACTGACTAAAAATTGATTTCGGAGTTCCCCATGAGATGCACTCGTCTCCTATCAGCTGCTAGGTTTTTGGACGACGTCATGACAATTAACGACGGTTTTGCGCGCTGCAATTTTGTCCAAATAGGGCGGCGCGGCTAAGGTGAGAAGTTCACGGCGGGCGGGATCGTGTAGGGAACGAACGCCCCCTGGGCTAAACAGATACACAGTAATCGTCTTGCTCGCCTTTCGTGTGTAGGACCAGAACTAAGCCCTGGTCGCGTTATAAGTCATTTCTAAGAGATTTCCTATAAGAACCGGGCTTTATTGGGAGTAGCATCGTATCCGACACATATTAAGCGGAGTTGATTTGTATTGGTGTAAAGATAAGCTGGCCGGCTCCCAAGAAATTCCCCGTTAAACAGAGTCGTATCTGGGATTGCGTTGGCGTTGTAATGGGAGAAGACCACATTTGTTTCCGTTTTATTGGATGGTCTCGCGTCCATTTTAAAATCGCAAGATTTTAGTTCAGCACCACATGTTCTGCTCCCTATGAACATTGACAAAAGCGTTCTATTACTGCATTGCTCAACTTTGATAACTATAAATAATATGCCTTACATGCTATCAATTCTACGCTTCTGACGAGCAATATGTAAATATGGCAAAGGATTTGAGCCTGAAGAATGTCAGCTTCTCTTTATACTTATGAGGCATAAATTTCGAATACTCGAATGGCTTCGAATACTGACACTTTTTAAATAATCGAATCCGTCTGAAGAAGAAGAATCAGGCAGCAGCTTGCTCACTATAGACAAGCCCAGAAGAATGCGTGGAAGCAGTGCATGACTGATCAATTCCTAGTTGAGCACGAGGTTTCTCTCTTCTTCTACTTATTTCTCTGGGTGGTTCAAAAATGGCAAAAAAGTCGAAGGTCGAAAAATAAGTATGAATATGACTCGATTCTGTCTCCTCAACAGTGATTTTCTGAAAGGAGCGGTATACGGGAGGAGCAGAGAGAATGACTGGATGGGCAAACTCTACCTTCAACATTTCCGTTAAGTAGTGGCGCCATCGATTCAACGCGGTTCACTAGGAGACGCGCCATCGATTCAACGCGATTCACTAGGAGACAGCATAGTTGATGCCAACAACTTTTCAAGACCCTCGGTCCGGTGACGAGACGAACCTTGGCGAGTCGATAAAGAAATCGCTCAGCATCGCGCGACTCAGGCTTCTTGTTGACGGCTCTTTCAACGGCCTCTGCCTTCTTAGCCGATTTGTTCGCTTCCTGCTACAAGCGCTTTGTCGACTGTCTTAAGTACAACAAGGAATGCATGGTATAGTCTCTTGTCCTTCCAGACTTTCTTTAAACTCGTTAGTCCACAGACACGTCTGCTCATGGACTTTACGCCGTCCGGTTTCTTAGTGCCAAGTTCGGAGTGGGCAGTTTTAAGCATCGCTTCGGTTGTACCTTTCCACGTCTCGTCGGCGGTCGTGACCGTCGGCAACCGAACGCGAGAAGTCACAGCTGCCTCACTCTCCCTCAATCGCCACTCTTAGTTCTCGCTGGACTGCACATCACGCTCTGCCTACTGTTCAGAGGAGCGATTTCCATAGTGCAGATCAGCGGTCGACGTTGCGTAACGACTCGTCTTGTAACGTATGATCTCTGCGTCGGTGACTAGCTCTTTGTCTTAATTCGTCATAATGGGTCAAGTCAATTAGTGCTTTAGTGTTCCTTCTGTAAAACGAGTTTGGTTAGAAGTCACGTTTTCGATGTTAATGAGTCTGCATGTTCAGGTATGTGCTCCCTATCTACATTACGTGGCTTGCATCCAAAACCACCATGATAGCTGTAACCTTCTTTCGTTGCTCCAACGTGATCTGCAGCAATAGCTGCTTCCAGTAAGGCTGTGTTCTCATCAAACGGTTCCAAAACTCATCCTTGTCTCTTTCGGAACAGCCAGTCTGCGGATAATACGCAGAGAAGAGGTAATACATCCGCCGTTCAGCAGCGACAACAGTCTTCATCAGTCGAGCGTCAAAGCGCTCGACGCTTACAATGAAGGCTTGGACTCGGAGGCGATTATTCTAACACCACTGGTGAGCATGGTACTTCCACATAGGCTTGCCTTAAAGCCTCGTCCTATGTTTCTTGACTTGCAGCCGGACCACTTCGTTTCCTGCTACGCACAGAAACCAACTCTTCTTCGCTTCAGTACTTCTACCACTCGCACGAGCGGCCTGTCAAAGTACTCACATTCAGCGCTGCTGCCTGGTCCTCCTTACGTTACGGAACTTTCGGACTAGCTCAGTTGCCCCCCCCCCCCTTCCCCCGATGCCATCCTCGCATCAGGGACCCTCGAATAATTCTCGCATTGCCGGGCTTTGCGAGTGTGCGTCGGCTCTCTCCCACGCCCTAGCATTACCTCGCATGAAATACCATCAACCATGCGATGTGACAACATGTATCCGTAGAACGGCCTGTCACAAGAGCCTGTCGCCTGTACTCGATTGTCCGTGTTCAGCTTGGCTCACAAAAGCGGGCATTTTCCAGTAGCATCACGTAGACGAACAGATATCACCACCTATTGTTCTTATATCTCACTATATATAGGTCAGTTACCACGTATGTCACATTTTAGTCATGCGAATGGGTGACCGAAGCCAAGGGATGCTTTCGACAGCTAGCCATGGGCGATTACTGGCGAACTTATAACCTTGGCTTATAAGTTCGCCAGTAATCGCCCCAGTTTACGATAAGTCAACCATCACAAAATAGATTAGAATCAAGTAGCGTGTGCCGGGATTCAGAAAACTTTCAGAGCACACCGTCCAACGCAAGTCGGCATTCAGAAAACGTGTTATAGAAGTCATGTCAAGTGTGCCGGCGTGCAGAAGACGTGTAGACTCGAGGCAACATCTTGACACGTGGACTCATCAAACGTCACAGGCGTTATGCACCATGCTTCCGAATTCAAAAACGTGACACAGACGAAATTCAACGTGTGTCCAGATCCAGAAGATGTGCCACAGACAACTTTGCGCAGCATGAATTGGATTTTCGGAAGTCTTTTAATAGCTTCGTGTGCGCGTGCTTAACACTTACTTCTCTGACGACTGAATAAGAAGCGGGTATGAAAGGAAGAGGGGTAAATAGGGTGGAAAGGTCAGGGCACTACAGGAATCGAAAAAGTATTGCCGATGACTGTAAATTGTATGGATTTTCGAACAATAAATCAAGCACTTCCTACGAACCGTTTCTCACCACATTGGAAACGGTTACTTCACAAATATTATATATCGCCTACATGCGAGAGAGGGTGGACAGGAATTATAGTAGTACTTTTGAGAATTCTTCCCTACTTGTTCCAATACTATTCTATGCAGCAGGACCTGTTTTTTACTATTTATGATGAAGTTAGGTTAGTTGGGCGCGTGTAGCGCAGTCGTAGGAGGCGCGACTGTCGCGTGCACCCGATACCAGGTTCCTGGTTCGGATTTCCCGCCCAGGCCAACCAAGCCTTCCATCCCTCCGGGGTCGGTAAATTGGTACCAGACTTGTCTGGGAAGGATAGAGCGCTGACTTGTTCATCGGCTGGCCACCGCAAGTCATTGTATGGCCAAATACGCATTCATGTCGCCTCCACGACATCCCGTAGAAGTAGAATGCGCTGGCGCATCCCAGAAGGAATTGATTAACGCCGTCCTTTATCCTTTATCCTTATAATGAAGTTAAGAGGGCGTAAAGTAGAAAAGGAGACAGCTGGGGTGGCATAACATTGAGACTTGGATGAGAAGCCTCTAACCACGACTGGCGGCCATTAAGCCACTTAATGTAGTACTTATATCAATTGCTGCGCAATATCATGCGTTGTGTAAGTTCTTGTGTAACTGTATAAGAACATTAAACTCGGTTACATTTAGGGGGTCCATATACCCTACAATTTTGCCTTCCATGGTTCCAAACGATCCTAACTACGCAGAGACTATGGGCTCACCCTTCATATCGTTTTACGACATGCTCATGCTCAACATGCATTACAACTGCACAGGTATTAAATAGTTTTGCTGTCGTCGAGCAAGGCTGCTGTGCAAACGTTGAAGAAATACTCCAGATAAATGCAAAGCGGAATCATCAGCTGAATGCAAAAATGGTGGATTCCCACATCCACGGAACTGCAACAAATGCATCTGCCCAAGTGGATATGGTGGAAGACTCTGCAACGAGAGGGTGGGAACTCTTGTTAGGCTTTACCATATAATATCCTGCAATAAAAGACTGGACCACTTTAGCCTCCAGGGTGTGGGAAGGAACTCGAAGCTCTTCCCACAGCTCAAACACTCGAAGACACTGTCGGAAGCCGAAGCAGCATGGAAGAACCGCGTGATGATTTTGAAAAATGCCACTACTGGATTAAGGTAAAACAACTTCAAATGACGTTTTCCATCTTTTCTACAAATCGATCTTAAGGCGCCAACCGGCAAGAAAATAGAGGTGAAGCTGCTCAGTTTTTCACTGAGAGGTTTGGAGAAGCATGGTTGCAGATATGGTGGGGTTGAGATAAAGACCCAGGCCGATCAGCGACTCACCGGCTACAGGTTTGTATAAACACAGTGTACGACTAGCGGTTGATATAGTTGCTTCACTTCAGCCATAGTAAATATATAACGTATCTAGTTTCAGATTTTGCTCGGATCAAGCCGTCAACCGTGTGCTTGTATCAAGTTCTAACATTGTGCCTATAATAACATACAACAGCTTCTACGAATCGACAACTGAAATTCAGTATCGTTACCTGGACTGATTCATTGAGTGAAACTTAACATCATTAGTTTCCTGGACAATAAAAGGCTTAGAATGTTTTCCAACAAACGAGTAGAAATTTTCTCGTTTTAATATATCCACAAACAATATTATTTCGGCGAATTTCTGACCTAGTAATTTCGCTCATCAACAGAATTCTGGTGACCGCATAATCCCTCTCTACTACAGAGTATATGTAAATGTGGATGTGCAGATGCAAAAAGGTTCCCATTGTTGGGTTGCAGATGCAAAAAGGCTCCCATTGTTGGCTTATTCCACATTTGAAAGAAACGATCTCCTCACTCTTCACCTGATATTGAATTGAGATAAGAATTGCACAAGGACGGCTGGGGAACATGTTATCAGTAGAACCCAATGCGTGCTTCAGTTGTCGAAACTAATAAAACGGGCTGACGTATAGAGTAGGAACTGGTTTTCTTATCCTGGCTTGGATGAAAGGCAAAAGTTCCGTTGTAGGCCGATTTCCTTATAAAAGCGAGGGGCATGCTTTGGAGTAGGTAGTCGCCAGGGCTGTGCGAAAATTTTAAAGGAAACGTGGATGGCGGAGTATGGAATGGAATAGTCAAAAAATGGTCAAAGTGGAATGTGAAACACGGGAACGAAGTTATTTTAAAAAATTCAGTACTTTATTTAATTCTTTGTTAAGTGTTCGAAGTAGTGGTAATAACTATTATACCGTAACAAACTTCTGCAGGATGCAGCTGCAATTCCTCAAAACAAACTATAACAATGGAGATATTTATTTTCGTAGCACTGATTAATTGACTTTTTACGATCATTTCTATAGTGAGGGGTACAAGCTTTGGATGAACCTAAGATACCACTTATGTTACGTTAGTTCAGAGAACAGCTTGGTCGTATTTTAAACGGGCATTTTCTGGTTATAGTATGCGTTGGGCGCGTGTAGCGCAATCAAAGGAGGCGCGACTGTCGCGTACACCCGATACCAGGTTCCTGGTTCGGATTTCCCGCCCAGGCCAACCAAGCCTTCCATCCCTCCGGGGTCAGTGAATTGGTACCAGACTTGTCTGGGAAGGATATAGCGCTGAGTTGTTCATCGGCTGAATCGACATCCCGTACAAGTAGAATGTGCTGGCGCATCCCAGAAAGGATTGAGTAACGCCGTGCTTTATCCTTATCCTTATCCTAAGTATGCGTTATTGGATTATGGTTTGATTCAGTTCAAGTGAGTAAAGTTCGGCTAAATCGCTATCAAAAAATGTACTCAAGAACCAGGGAAAGAAGCCTAATTCGTGGCGTTAAGACCGCGCCATATCGCAGTTTCATCGACACGTTGATTTTTCCCATTTTTGAAGGCTCTAAACAAGTCTGTGCCAACAGCTAAGAGACGAGGTTCTTCCGCTGCACAGAAGGCACGGATGGTCCCAACACAGGGGCAGAAGAAAAGAATAAGATGTTCCGGAGTAGGTTCAAGACTTCTCCTAACAGCCTACTTTTCCCAAAAACAGGATATACCTTTTTTCTCTCGTGTTCCTATCCCTCGCTCTCTTCTGAGAAAAAATTTGCCAGTTGTCTTCCTCGTACAGCCACCTTCCCTCCGATGTGTTATTGTTTTGATCCGAAGTGATCGATTTTTTGGCCCTCGGTTGATTTATGAGGCGAGGTCAGCCGAGTCCGAGACTGCTGATCGTTAGCAGCCTAGCGCTCGTTTAGGGTGCCCGACCTTTCTACATCGCACCTTTGTTGTAGGCGCTGCAAAATTGTGCTATCCTTACCTAGAAATAAAGCCCCGGCGAGCGAGGGGTCGAGTTGGGATAGCTCTTTATTTGCTTCCAGATAGATAAAACTTTAACAGGTAATACGGAGTTCTTGGGAGTGAACTATAACACCGAGACGGACCGATTTCCGGTGAAAATTTATATTCCCAACGAGCGTTTTCTTGCAAAATGCGATATTGTTAGCCAAATCAATTCTGTCTACAATCCTATAGAAATTGCAGGACCGCTTAAGATTAAACTAAAGTCCACAGTAAGAGAAATATTCGAAACTTTCTTTGATTGGGATAGAATAATATCCTTAATTCTCGCCATGAAGTGGAATTTACTATGTAATTCCATCATTAACACGACATTATCGACTCCGGGCTGCATATGCAATATCAGCCCAAGTCACGATACAAACAAATACACCCTATTGTTCTTTGCCGACGCGAGTATTATGGCTATTGCAGCATGCGCTTTCTTAAAAACGATTTCACAAACGAAGTATGTTATTAATAAGTGCGAAAATCCGACTAGCTCCAAAAAAAATCGAGGCAAACCATCCAAAAACTCGAACTCATTGGTATAGTAATTGCGGTGAAACTATATTCGACTTTTTTTAGCCAGTAGCAGCGAAATAACGCTGTATTGGCTAAAAACATAAGGATAAGCGCCGATGCTTGTGGAAAACCAGCGAAATCACGTTCTCAAACTCAAACGACCATTCCTATCCAATGAGATACCTACTTCATTCTTCTTTCCACTACTCTTAATCCAGTTGATGCAGGAACTCGCGATGTATCTCATCAGGAGGCCACTGATATCGGTTGGGTCAAAGGACCACGCCGGCCTGCATCAGCCGACGCGCTATCACAACTCAAACAAATAGAAAACGTCGATGATAACTACGACGACGAAACATGGGAATCAACCATACAGAGATAACGTATCCAGTAATCACTCAAAAAATTGAGGGGGCAAGACCCTTAATTGATCTCTGCAGACTCACAAGATTAAGAACTGCACTTAGAGCAATTGCAAGATGCGGAAAACTCATCTGCCAGTGGACACGTGTAGTCAATAATCACAGCAGTAGTGGCAAAATAGCACTTCAAAACATCGTAAATTTTTGCAGCAGTGAGAATATAACAGCTCAAGATATTACTTTAGCAGAATCCATCGTGCTACAGCAAGAACACAAAAGCCTGTTGATATCGGACCTTCAGAAGCGCTTCCCTCACAAGCACAGATGAGAGATGGAAAAGGTACAATTAGGCACGAGTCGCGAATGCAGAACGCGGCCATGGAGAATGATGCAAGATTCCCTATTTACCTAAATGGTAACTCTTAGTTAGCAAGACGCAATCTTCAAAAAATTCACAATGAAAGCGCACATTGCGGTAAGTACCAAACTCTATGCATTTTGAGACAACATTTCTGGTTACCGACTTTGTATAATAAATATCTTAAAAAGTGTACACATGCAAAAGATTCGTTCACTCATCAACCTTCCATGTTGTCCTACAGCGCAGACGCTGCAATTAGATGTCTTTTCAATCCCCTGGAGCCCCATGGGTGGCACGAGCTTGGGAAAGATAGGTAGGAACCATAAAAAGGCTTTTTACAAATCCATCGGTAGACGTAAACTCACATACGCGCAACTCAATAGAGCAATAGCTCAAATTGAAGCAATCGTAAACACGAGACCGCTTGCAAAATCATTCTCTTCTGACCTATTGAAGATACCATTGCACTTTGTGGACTCTCTTTACGAAAATCTGGAATACGTGGTGCAGTTCGCAGATGTAGGCGATTGTGAAGACGGTTCATATGACCCGGACCTCAATCAAACTGCGAGGCAAGCAATCCAAGTGCTCGAGCACTCTGATGATGTAACTAATCGATTCTGGGAGGAATGGAACTCAGGATATCTCACCAAGTTAAGGGATATGCAGCGTATACATTTGGCACTGCCTCGCCACATCACTCAGAAACCCAGTCGTGTGTGAAATAGTTCTCATGGTAAGAGAATTTATCCCCAGGGGAGCTGGTGTTATGGAAAGGTAACCGAGCTTATAAAAAGCAATTACGGGAAAATCAGGTCAGTAGAAATAATTTTGCCAAATCGCAACATAGTACACAGACCCCTTAACAAGATATTCCCATTAAAATTTAGATGCACATCAAAGGACGAAAACGCATCTCAAAAAACCCGCCAACCCTCCTTAAACCAAACACGCAGACATATAAATAGAGAACAAGAGCAAGACGAAACATCATATGTTTGAACGAGAAGTGTACACCTTTCTTGAGCAACAGCCAAGAAACTTGCTCAAATTATCAGCAGTTGGAAAGCACGTCAATGTTTCTATGATACACTCAGACAACACTGAAAACAGTACTGTACTCAAGACATGTCAACCTACACACATTTGCGAACACTCACAAGGATTTCTCTTTGGGAAGCTAATCGCAAATCCCAGTTATTGGCCATTAGGAGCAATTACATCATTATTGACCCTTTTGTGCTTCGTAGCTACTTATTAAACTTTTTATATATTGCTGTATGCGACGATGCAGGACCACTAAAGCTCACCTAGAGCGAAAGACAGTAAAAGTGAAAACATTACGTTGAATACATTTTCATTAGCACCAATATCACCTAGTACAGCCACAATTTCGCTAAGCGTTCTACCTCTAATAACCACGAGCAAAGTGCCAACACGTCAAATGCGAAATAGCGTAGTTCTCGTTCGCACAGAAAAACAACAGTGCTCATACGAGTTCAGTAGAGAAATACTATCAACAAAGTGCAAAAAGATCTATGCGCGAGCGTAAAAGACCAAATAATAGAACAGTAGGCACGATAGAAGTACGGAACAAACAAATGATAATGGGATGTTCCAAACGAATACTGTCATGAATATCGACATACTCGTGATGACTCGTCAAGCAGCCCGGTGCGCCCGCAACATAAGGCGTGCCAATAGGGCGTGCCGATCCTCACAAAGCCGCCAATTAGCACTCGTCTCCGCCCAATCTGGCCCGTATAAAAGGCCTCCTGTATAAAAGGACGCGGCCGGCAGTTTCAGGCAGTTCCGTTCGGTCTCCTGCCTGCAGTTCACTTCTCTCTTCCTTCTTCCGACTCCGGTTTCCTCTCTTCCACGGCACTTCCCTCCAACTCACTGTGGCCCCATAACCTCAAGCCCGACGGCCTCTCTGCACAATAACCGACCACCATCTTTCCATACATCTCCCAAGCTTCCCCTCATTCCCTCTAGCCTTAATATCCACTGAACCACCTATTTATACTGTAGTATTGTTAGTAGACAATAAAACTATATAAAAAGCTCTTTCCACACAGAAGAAATACAACACGTTAGCCAATCTTAAAGATCCTATACTAATCTTCTGTACATGGTACAACGATGCTAGACTCAAACGTCAAGACAAATACGCTTCTACACATTAGACACCAAACCGTACGTATATAGTGCGGTCAGATGCCCTCAGGCCGGGTCGTGCACGCAAGGTGCATGCGCAAGGCTAAGATCAAACGAAACCGTCATCGAGCCAGCTAGGGAATCCCAATGTCCCGGGTACTCAGGGTGCGAAAGTTCCTGCTGCGGCTTAGCCTGTGGATGCCTATTACCGCTACCGGCATGCTCTTCCTACCGGGTCGTACATGTCCCACGCAACCAACAAGTATACAAGGTTATCCATTGTTCGGAAAGGGAACCGTCAGTACTCATAGAGGTCGCAATGAGCATTTATAACAAAGCACAACAAAAGGACAATTTTTGCGGACCGTGTCACAGAAAAACTCAAAAAGGTTGAGTATGTGTAAAAAAAACCGAAACTAGCAATTCTCGACAAGGGTCTGTACTATCAAAAGTTTACTGATCCCAAATACATTCGTGCAGTTGAATGTCCAAATCAACATACTGCAGCAAATCAGTTCCATAACTGTAAAAACAGCATGATTTGTGCTTGTAGCGGCACAGGACCACAGACAAAGTGTGAATTAGAGGAAATGAGCACGATATCAAAAACGACGCCTCAAATTACCTTTCCTGACTAACTCACTACTACAGGCCCTCATAGTGAGGGCGAAGACATGCTCCTTACAACGGACGAATTCGAAATCATTTTATCCATTAATTCAAAAATCATGCTAGATTCAGCAGACTTCACACTGCAACATGAAAGTAAAGTGTGTCTTTCAAAACTGGAAGGATGTTCCAAATGTCAAGGAGCCCATCTAGAAGTATCACCATGCCTATCGCCATGCACAAAAATCCGGTTGGATAACAGTCATGTGTGTTGAAAAAACATGCGCGGTAGAATGTGAACCTATCTCGAAGGAATCAAAAGTTATTCTCGATTTTAGTGAGGCAATGATATCGGAAACATGCAAAACAACATGTGAAAACCAATGCGCAGCTCTTAAGATAGAAGGAACTCTACTCACGAGATGAGTCTCTTTTCGAGATCGATGATCATGAGACCTGACAATGGAGAGAAAGCTTCGAGAGGTTCAAAGAATTTACTTTACCAGATTCAACACCGATTATTTTTTAAGGCATCCGTCTGCCTGCGCCCATATCGAGCGGCTGCGTTTTGTGCCCGCTCTGCTGTCTGTTTTTCTTCCGACTGATTTGCTAAGTGTTCCTTGGAGCTATAGCTACTTCTGGTGGCTTCTGAGGCAGCTATTGGGCACCTACTACTCACTCTACGGCATTCGTCTGGATCTGCACCAGTTCCTGGATCGCAGATTCGTTATCCAAGTCGACAGTGGTGGTGGACGAGACCTGCGTTGACTGCGTGCGACCCGCAATCGTTACTGATCGAAGAGCGCTGGTCGCAGAAAGAGGTCTACTAACTACGATTTCGACGTTTTTTTCGTTTTGTTTCTTGGTATAGAAGATGCGGACTCGTTCTGTTCGCACTCTTAAGGAGGCAGTCGTCACGAAATCGACCAACATAGCTACTACTGGGATACAGTCGAGTGAACTCGTGCGGCAATGGATGAAGTTGCTCGCTCCTCTGCGGTTCCTCGTTGTGCCAAGAGGGCACTGGACTTGTTGTCGCCTCAACTCAGCCGTTTATTGGAAGAAAAAGACGAGCGGATCAGTGAGCTTGAAGTGGAAAATCAGAGTTTGAGGCAAAAGATTGATGCTCTTGAGACTAGAAAAAATTCTGTGGACTCGTCCACAGGGTTGAATAATAGTTCCTTTGGTGAGTCGAAATGGCTGTCTGATGGAGATTTTGAACGTCGCAGGTCTATCATTGTTAGCCATGTCTCCGAAATCAAGAATGCTAGTATCCGCGATCGCGATTGTCATGATTATAATGTTGTCTGCCAGGTTTTGCAGTTCTTAGGTGTGGAGTGCTATCCATAAGCAGTATGTAGGTTAGGTAGGCCCATGTTAGGCCGGGATAGACTCCTCAAGGTTGTACTTCCTAGCTCTAGGTTTCAGCGGATTATTTTAAATCGTGTCAAGCGCATGCGGTTTTTGTTATAAAAGGCATTTTTATTAGGCCCTCTCCGACCGTGGAAGAGAGAAGGAGGCAACGTGAGTTGAGAGCTCACTCCTCATCACATAGCCATCCCTAGCAACTGGGGAGGGTCCAAACGTGTTGAGTTCTCAGCTCACAAACGAGGTGCACCACAGTGCCACCTCGCCGCCTCCTTTGGGCTAGCGGATTTGCCATGCTTTCATGAAAAAATTGCTCTGTTACGTAAAATGCACCTCATATCAAGACGACTTTGATGTATTTTTACGCTAATGTTTGTTCGCTGGTATCGATCTGATCTTGTCTAGGTTTTCCGACATCTATGTTTTCACGGAAACGTGGCTGAAAAAATTTCACACTATTCCGTCGTTGTTGTGTGGATTATCAGGTAATACATAGAGACAAGTCGAAAAGGCAGGTGGGGAAGTAGCAATCTTTCTGAAGAAGGCCTTAGGTTTCCTTAAAGTTTTCTCCGAGTCTCTTCCTAATTCTTATGAAATTTTGTCAGTGGATGTGATCCTGGAGGGTCACAAAATTCGAATAATTGCGGTTTATCATACTTCTTCGTGTTCCACGTTCCATATTCACCAGTTTTCCAAGGCCGTGAGTGATCTTTTAGTATGCGATTATCCGTCAATCGTCCTAGGTAATTTTAACTATCGGGACATTGACTGGATAAATCTGGAAAAGCCTTTGCCCTCAAGTAGTGGTGATTTTGTAGATTTGGTGAGATCTCACAACCCTGAGCAACTAGGAAAAGAGCCTACTAGAAAAGGACACATTCTTGACGTTTTGCTTGCAAACTACAATAGTCTTGTGGAAAACGCTTCTGTAGAACCCCCGATTGGAATGAGCGACCACAACAGTTTTTCTTTTTCAATTTGTTGCAGGTATGTTGAACATAGCTATACATACTATCGGAATTTTAGCAGGTGCGATAATGAAATTTTTTTTGATTATTTAGCTTCTGTGACATGAAGAAAATTGCTTGACTCAGTACCTACGATTGACAAAAAGTATGAACTTTTTCTCTCCATAATTGGAGATGCTGTAGATAAGTTCGTGCCTTGGTGTCGAGCTAAGTCAATGTAGGCCTATTTGCTCGCATACCTTCAAAATATGATGGATCATAGGGCTTGTCTCTTTCGGTTGGCTGCAATGACACAGGCTGAATACGACTGGAAAAAGTTCCATGAATTTTCTGATAAATTTCATAAGCATTTACAGAAATATAATAGCAATATTGAAAGGAAATTATAGAGATGGGGAATAAGGAAAATTTCTATAAGTTTCTTCGCAAGAAACTTAGAGATACGAGTGTTATAGGTAGTTTGAAATCGGGAGATTCTTTAGTGGTCACAAATGAAGCTAAAGCAGATATCCTAGCAGATAAATTCTGTGAAGTTTTTATTGATGATAGTGGGATCTTTCCAGACTATAGCTCTGTGATTCATGAGTCGATGTCAACCTTTCCTTGGTTTGATTCTGTAAATTTATACAAGATTATTCAAAGCTGACCAAACTCTTCCTCTCTCACTCCCGACTTATTGCCTATTACTTTGTAAAGAAAATTGCTCACGCTGTGGTGCAACCACCTTCTTACATATATAATCAATCCCTTATGTGGGGTGAGGTTCCAATAAAGTGGAAGCACTCGTTTGTGACACCATTGCTGAAGAGGAAGCCGGCTAGTGATGTGGGAAACTATAGGCCTGTGAGCATCACTGTCGAATTTTTGAAAAAGTTCTGAAGGACTATATCGCGTGTCACCTATGGCGGAATAGTGCCATCCCGCGAAGTCAACATGGTTTCATGCCTGGCCGTTCTGTGGAATCAAATATGTTGGAAAGCCTTAATGACTGGACTGAGATCTTGGATAATAAAAAAGCTTGCGATGTGATGTACTATGATTTTTCAAAGGCTTTTGATAGAGTAAGCCATGCTAAATTGGTGTATAAGGTGGCAAAACTAGGCGCACATCCTGTCATTTGTGGGTAGCTTAAAACCTTTTTAGAAGGAAGAACCTTTCAAGTGAAAATTGGTGAAAGTTTTTCATCCAGCCGAGTAAGTTAGAAGTGGAGTTCCACAGGGTGGAGTGCTGTCACCCCTTTTTTTATAATTTATACATAGGATGTCCTGGCATTATTGGAAGGCAGTGGAGTGGTGGTCAAATAATTTGCTGACGATTTGAAGTTGTATAAGGAGGTAGTTACACAGCAAGATCGTGCTGCCCTGCAGTTCGGATCAGATCTCCTATACAATTGGTCTCTGCAGTGGAAATTGCCACTAGCAGTGTAAGAGATTTGGGTTTCCACTATAATGATAAATTGGACTTTGCTGAGCATTGTAGTATAATTAGTAGGAGTGCGCTAGGCAAAACATATCAAATTTTCAAGGCTTTGAGCACGAGAAACAAAGATGTGTTGTTGAAAACATATAAGACCTATGTCAGGCCAATAGTTGAAGGTGAAGTGTAACAACAGTGTTTGCTCCGCATAAGAAGAAATACAGTGTGCAAATTGAGAGGGTGCAAAATAACTTCACTAGGAAACGTCTGCTTCGTGCAGGTAGTATTTTACATTCTAGAGTGCCTAGAGCACAAATAAGAAATACGTATTTTGGTCTGAATACATTGCAGTCCCGACGTAGGCCTATGGACGTGTGTCGTGTTCAGAATGCTCGCAGGGATCATAGACATTGACAATTCAAAATTCTTTTCATTGATTCCCTCAAAATCTAGAGGTAGTTCGGAGAAAATTTCATGCGGAAAACCTAGGCCCAACTTTAGATTGAACTACTTTACCTTGTCCTTTTATCTTACACGTAAGCATGACGTTCCGCTCACCGCTAGCTCTTTCAGGTTATTTAAACTTTTTTGCAGAAATCGAATTTCTTGAACATTAAGGTATTGCGTTAAGTTGCCGTTTTTTATCAATGGTCGTTTTTTAACGTATTTCTTAAACATGCGTAATAAACTATAACTATAACTATAACTATTAACACGATAAAAACTCATTGGAAGTTTAGTCTGACCGACTTCGGTATCTCAATCGTCGTAGCGTTTTAAACATAAGCGTTTGGTCCAATAGTCATAATTTATCCCTTGAAAACCACAATCGTTACAATGAAATCTCTTATCCACATCGTCCTTGCAGATATCGGAGGGCTAACCAAACTGCCGTCGCTAATTGAAAACCGAGAACTACTGTGCATAGGTAAAACAAAGTAGGACCGTACCAAAGATACCGCATGCATTTACTTGATCTGCCGATAACAAAACCCTTTATAAACTCCTCAGTCAAGCGCATAGCCTTAATCAACATTATGCTTGACGAAGTCGACCTCTCTAAGCAAATGGAGTAGACACATCGTCATCACTGCATTGAAAAAGAGGATCGAGCAGCTGGGTTCATGAGCAAGGGATCGAAATGCTCAACTTCATGCAGCAGTCGTACGAAAAGGTCTTCGTGACCCTTCTGCGGCAAAGTCAGCCAAATCTAACTGGGTTTTCTGCTCATATGAAGACAACAAAGATGAGCATCCGAAAAGTCGCTGTTGTCGATTCACTGATGCTGTGGGTCGAGCAATGCAGGCTAACTTGCTTCAGCTCTGTAATAAGTGCTCGCAACAAAAGCACAATGAGGACTACGGCTTCATACGCGCCACGTGCGATCAGGAGCACATCATGTTATCGTGCCGCACAAGGTCGCAGGTATCTTCATTAAAAAGAAGAAAGGTTGCTAAGTTTGGCAAATTTCCCCTTTTTGGTTTGGTTTCTCTTTTTTGGTATGAGTTTGCTGAAAATTGATAAACATGTGATTCCAGAATTAGCTTCGCGTTACGTTAACGAGCAGCTTCGAAAGTACCACCACAAATCGTCCCCCCCCCCCCATCAAACACTTCTGCCTGAGAGGCCGCAGTGTCGCAGCCTGAACGATGCGACCGGACTCTCCAGCATTTGTCTACCGTAATTTGTCCGACTCGCAATCGCTGACAGGAGGGCGAGCACCAATGTCAGAGCTTATAAGAGCATCCACGATAAACGGTTGCAACGAAGACTTGTGTCTTGCAGAAGAAAAAGAATTCCTATGAACCATCATCACCGAGCGACACAAGGTAGTCATTCTGTTCTGAACAAATCTTTAAATTGATTACAGGAATTCGACTCTCAACTTACTATAAATTCTAGCATGGGTGTTGTGTCGCTGACTAAAGCTGTTCTCAGATGTTCTAATCAGTAAGGGAGGCACAATCGATAGATTCCCTCGAATCGTGCTCTGGCCGCATAGGGTGCATCGCGGCCTATCGCACCAACATGACCGCCAGATTGAGTCTTGTCTGATGGGAAAACATGATACCTAGGTATCACTTCAAAACTAGGACTCAAGCCTACAAATATTTCTATTCACGCGTATTGAACCTACACATTTATTGCGAACACCACCTCAGATCAACGCACACAATTTGAAAAATGTTCTGGAGGAACAATAAAAATTACAAAAATATAAACGAGAAATTAAAAAGTACGTTAAATTTACTTGTTTTCCGCTGTCCGTTACTTGTTATGTTCTCTCCTTTCTCTTTTACCTTCGTCATTCTCCTCTGAACTGCTCTCACGTAACGTGCACAGGCTTCCGGTGCTATGGAGTTCCAATAATCGTTGTATGTGCGAACCAAACTGTTGTTTTCTATTTGCATAATGTTTAATAGCATCACAGTAAACCTTTTATAGGTTAATCTTCTCTGTATTGTTCCAATTTTACTATATGTTCAAGTTCAATTTTAGTATATATTCATTTATTGACATGCAAAGTTTTCTTGTTTCCCTATACAAGTTCCACGGGGATTAGGCCCTGCATTAGTGTGTCCTTTCGAGTACTTACATCTTTGACCTTCTAGCCAATTAGTGGTATAAGCGCTCTTATACACTGCTGGTGAGTTATCCTGTATCGGCCGAGCCTGTTCTAGAAGCCATAGTAAACCTGAACAGATAAAGAGCGTCTATTTCGACTAACCTTTATACACATAATCTATAAAACAAACAAGGGTTTTTCCAGAATTTTCAAAATGGAACTTGCTATCCAACGGACTCTTCCTGCGAAAATCGGTTCTACCGTGGGTGGATGTTCCACGCCACGAATCTTTGCAGTGCTTGGCTCTGCTTCGGAAAAGAGGGGCATGGTCGCCTTTCTTTGCATAGCAGTGTTTCGCGGAGCAATCAACTAAATTTTCTAGCAAGATTTTTGATTCATTGTGCTTTGAAGAAGATACTTACTTTGGATCGTGCCCTCATCAGGATAGTCGGTGAATCTCCCACAATTGTCCTGTGCTAGACTGCGAATTCCATTCTTTTTTCCTTGTGGATCCTCAAATCATGTGGCAATATCTCGTCGTTGTTCGAGAGTATCCTAGTCTAGCTTTCGTTCGCCTCAGATTACAGACACTCCCTTTTCTCGAAAATTTGCCGCTACAACGGCAACAGACGCTAAGCTATTGGAAGCATAGTGCTTGTGTATGGTGGCTTCTATAATATGAGCATTGCCTGAAAGACTATCTCTCATTCAAAATGAAACGTGTATCTCTCATTCAAAATGAAACGTGTGTCACACGCCTGCCAAATAGCGAGATGTGTTTGGGATCTCGGCTATTGGTAGTTCATCAGATTTGAGTACCACTGGATCTACGACTAAAAAGCTTATTGCCCATTTCATATCTATTGTTTCCTCCACTTACCCCTAGTTCACCTATCACTAGTTGATCCCTTACTGTCTTCATGTGCATAGGCTTCTTCCCTGCATCCTAGTATCGTTTCTTGATTTGGTGACGCAGATAAAAGCTGTAAATAAGTTTTCCTAAAAGTATTCTTATATGCAAAAAATCCTACCATAGCCGATTCCTCTCAGTATTTCATAGATTCCTTTTCTGTATGAAACCAATATTGGTTCCATTAGACTTGTTATATTCGTTCAAGTTCTTTTTTTCAGTCTTCAGGCACCAATCCCAGAACGGATAACTCATTATCACCAACAACATGATGTTGTAACATTTAATTTAGTAAAAAAAGAACCTAAGTATTTATACCTCCGTTACCCTAATAGCAAAATCCTCTGGTCCAATTCCTATGGGCTTAAGCCATGATAAAGGCTGCATGTCTCTTTCATTAGAATATCTAAACTATTCCACTTATTTTTGAATATTATTAAGATCCCGTCATCTTATATTAATTATTACACTCCCCCTTCCAGCCAAAGCTAACATTTACTATACAAATCTAATCAATAAACTACTAAACTTAGTTAATTACAACAAATAATATTTACTAACCTCAGTATCTTTAAAATATCTTACAGAAAAAGCTGGAAGTCCTTCTTCATCCCATGCGGGATATTCACTCATTTCGCGTGCTCCATTAAAAGCCTCTCTTGTACAACCTCATCGAAAGCCTCCTTCCTTTTCTTTTCGGTTGCAGATATATCTGAAATAGATTAATAGGATGAATGTTCTTGTTTATTTGTCCATATATAATATAGACATGCTAATTTAAACATTACTTAAATAATAAAGACCACATACTTATAATCAACACTTGTTAGATAAAAACTTAGCGAAATGATATAGCAGTAATATTACGCTATCAAAAACAAGACACAGACATAAAAGATGTTCCGCGCTCGCCTTTTATACGATATTGTAAGGCACACCCATTTTTTTGACCATACCTATGTATATCTTGACCCCTCTTTTAACGTTACGTTAATATAAAACATAACATATACACAATACGACATACCCTGAAAATAACGAATTACATGTATTAAACATCATTAGAATTATGACTTATTATAACTCAAAACAACATATTCTAACTCACCGTGATGCCTCCCAACCGGGCCGGGCGCACACAACAATTGATGTCGATCAGTGGCAGTCATGGCCATGAGCCGTCTCCATCTGACCAAATTAACGCTCCTGCAATAATTCTGTTTTAATTGTTATACACATAGTTCTAACCAACAACATCTCACACGAATACAGCTTACAAAACAAACAACTGCTAATGAAAACCATCAACCACAAAAATAACAAGGGAATCATAATTTAGAATTTTCTAAGGCGAGTCCTTAAGTGTTTTGGTTCATCTACCTATAAAACACGCACATAAACTACAGTTTGGGTGAGCCATAATCTCAGCAAAACTATCGCAATTCAGCCGTACACCCAATTGTTTTTTGTGCACTTTATACACCATAGAGTATTACTGTATGCTGTTATTGCTTCTCAAGTACTTGGTGTTTTGCTTTTAATTGGAAATAATAACCTTTTCAAATATATTTAACATGTTCATCATACAAAAGTTAAATCTAAGCAAAATTATTCATATCTATAGCAGAACCCACGCTTATTAATCCATATTTCGGTTGTACTTGTACCTTACTATTTCGGTGGGTTTAGCCTTTTCCTCCTCACATTTTCTCACTCGCACGTTCTTCTTACTTTCTTTCTCTTTTATCTTTTGCATATAGCTATTCCGGATGGGGTTCATAAAAGTAGCTACTGGCGCGGGAGGGTAAGTACTACTCCTGCGGTATAGCTATTCCTCCGGGAGTGCCGACCCCGGGAGGAAGCCCCTCCAAAACCGTTAGCTAACCTTCCCACTCGCTAAGGATCTGGCCGTCCTTACCATTTGATATAGGGCCAAAAAACAACAATAGTACACCAAAACAAACTTCCTACTTTCAGACTTGCGTTCTTCTTAAAAGTAAGGTAAACGGCCCGTACAACCTCATGAATTTTGGTACTGCTGTAGGTAGCACTAAATGCTCACATAATTGCACTATCTGTAGCATTATCGACTGTAATAATTGCATTATGTGTAACACTAGTGGCCTCAAAATCCCTACCTTTAAAGAATGCTCTGCTAACTGTCAAAGTACAAATGTTATATATTGCCTTACTTGTAATGGTTGTAGTAAGCAATACGTTGGCTTAACTACTAGAAAGTTGAGAATGGGAACATCTCAGTAACATTAACAAGAGGAGATGCAACAGTAAAATATTCTATACCCATTTTAAATGTAACGATAATTGTAATAGTTCTGTTGTCTCTGTCCCAGTAACTTAATTGAAAACATGGACATCAATATTTTAAAAGATAAAGAACTCTTCTGGATTAAGCTTCTAATGACAGCTTATCCATACGGTTTTAACGAGAATATTAAAGGATACAATACCGCCCGCGTCGCGCGGTCAAAAAGACGGTTTGCGGCGGAGAAATCCGTCGAAACCGTCGCATGCTCATAACTCCTTCAATTTTAAGTTATTTGAGAAACTGTTGATACCGTTCGATTCGTCTCCTAGAGATCTACACAAACATTTATAAAGTTTACCAGAACGCCGCGTTTTCGCTGTGGCTGGCCTAAAAAATAACTCCAGTAGGCTTTTGCGATTAGAGCACATTATTTTCCAGGACGTGCATGTGACGTGCAGTGTTTTCGGAGTATCTCAAGCATGGCGTGCGTTTCAGCGCTCTGTCATGCCTGGAATGCTCCGAGAGTGCGCCGTGCACATTGTATATGGTATCGAACCTATCAATCGAGTGGGAGAAAGCATATTCACTCCGCTTCTATCTTCCTTTACAGGAAAATGTAAAGCCTTCAAGACTATCTTGCACCGTTTGAAGATTCTTATAAAAAATTTCTGGCCGTCGACGGTTTTGGAGTGCGCAGTACATAATGCATATAAAATCGAACCTATCAATCGAGTGGGTTCGACAATTGGTTGAGTGAGCGTTTGGAGAGATCTATCATAAATTTCCCACCGCCCTACTAAGGAGTTGCTCTAAGGCTGTCCAGCTAGCCTTTGGAGTGCGCCGTGAACAATGCATATAGAATCGAACCTTTCAATCGTTGCATATAGAATCGAACCTTTCAATCGTCGTTTTTTCAAACGCTTGCAAATTGCACGCGCGGGAGTGCTCGGAGCGCATAACTCTTTCAAGTTCAAGTCGTTTCGGCGGCAACTCGTGGGACTTGTAAGCAGTTAAACGGTCTAGTAGTACACTAAAATAGAGCGGTGCAGCTCAGGAAAAATCAATATTACAGGGGTGCGAAAATGCAGGTGACGTTTGTGCGACGCATTTTTTTGCGAATTCGGTGGACCACTGCGGAAAGACCCGGCAAGCAAACGGGCTTGAAATGCTTGCAAACAGAGCGCTTAAGGTACTTCACGATGACGTGTTCAGAACTCCTCAGCTTCCTAAACTGCCTTAGCCTCAGCTGCCAGATTAAGGCGGCGGGAGATAGCGGTTAGAGCTTCATGCGCTCTTGTTCGCCGAAATTTGAGTGCTTAAAACTCGCAATGGCACCGTCCTGTTCAATATGAAAAGCGCTATCGAATGGTACCAATTTCGATCGATCTTGGAAACATCGATTTTTTGACAGATTCGCATAGAGACGAGGCCGTTCGAGGCCGCGGCAGAAGGACGTTGACGTCATTAAAAATCGATATCCTCGAATTGGGACATGTGCGACACCATCCGATAGAGCTTTTCATGCTGAAATGGTAGGAAATTTATGATAGATCTCACCAAACGCTCACCCAACCAATTGTCGAACCCACTCGATTGAAATGTTCATCTCTATACGCATTGCACACGGCGCACTCCAAAGTCTCGCAGAGACAGATTGAAACAATTCCTAAGTAGGGCGGCTGGGAAGTCCTTCTAAAATTCTCCAGACGCTCACTCTACAAGTTGTCGCGCCAATTCGATCGATAGGTTCGATTCTATATGCATTATGTACGGCGCACTCCAAAGGCTCGTCGGACTGACTGGACCAATTTCTAAGTAGGACGGCCGGAAATGTTTTATAAAATTCTTCAAACGGTGCAAGATAGTCCTGAAGGCTATACATTTTCCAGTAAGGGAAGATAGAAGCGGAGTGAACATGCTTTGTCCCACTCGATTAATAGGCTCGATCCTATGTACATTGTGCACGGCATAACAAAGCACTGACAACGCACACCATGCTTGAGATACTCCGAATACACTGCACGTCACATGCACGTCCTGGAAAATAAGGTGCTCTAATCACAAAAGCCTGCTGCAGTCGCAGTGCTCTGGTGAAGCTTTATACAAGTTTGTGTAGATCTCGAGGAGACGAATCGAACGGTATCAACAGTTTCTCAAACAACTTAAAATTAAAGGAGTTATGAGCATGCGACGGATTTTTCCGTCGCAAACCGTCTTTTTGACCGCGCGACGCGGGCGGTATTGTATGGTAATATCTCTCATATACCTAACCCTTTGTCATATTTTATTTATTTATTTATTTATTGCACTCAAAGGTGCGCATAACATCAAACATAAACGAAGCAGATCCAGTACTAACCAAAAAAAACTGCAAACAACAAGAAGTAAGCCTTCTAAAAAAATAATAAAGGAGGAAACATATCAAAATGGAGAAACAAATCATATCATACTCACAAACAATGTAGGGACGTGAGGTACGAAAAGAGCGCTCTGAATACTCCTGTTCTGAAGCAATAGAAATCCCCTTATCCTTTCCCTTGCAGTACCTTCACTCTACACTTGAAAACTCTGAAATCTACAATACAACGATATGGTGTGGTTACGAAGTCACCGCTAGAGTTTACGTATATCACAAGGCAATCCCCTTCCACGAAATTTGCTATGTCGAAGCATAGGGATTGTTAGTAGGCAAGTTAGGTAATGCAATGCATAGAATTGCACACCCAAGATAGAAGGAAACGGTTTGTATAAGCCAGCCCAGCTATAGCGTGGTTCTTTATACTCAAACCACTCTCGAGCAACATTCTAGGCTGGTCAACACCTAAGCTTCAGGTTGTAGCCTTACGTACTTAGGCGAGACAATGCTTCTTTCAGTGACAGCCATTGTCGCTACTATAGCCGCAACTGGATGACATAAAAACTGATATAGACTATTGAGTGGCAAAATTATTCGAAACATGTTTGCTCAAGTCTGACCTCACTTGCCAACCAACTAAACTCCACTAGCAACACAGTCCAAGGCCGCATTTTGTGATAGAATGTGATCGTACGAATATTGAGGCAATAGCGTGACACCATGTAGGAATCAAACGCTGTAGTTTCATGAAGGTAAAGCAAGGTGAAAGGAGTATCATGATCTGAAACCTGGAATAAGGAACATATCATAACAGAATTCAACACAGTCATCATTCGATCTCAGTCACAAGGCTTATATCTACTTCTCATAATCCAGGGTGCTGCGTGGCTATCCTCATTCACGGCTCTGAAGCGAGGTTATTTCGTTCACGACCTTTGAAGTGAAGTCTATGTAGAAGAACCTGTTCGACATCTGTAAGTAAAAAAAACGATAGAAAGGCATTGTGGAACTGTCAACCATCGCAACAGTCTGTAATATTGAGAACCGAGAAAAGATCAATTTTTTAAGCCTTGTGCGAAAGATTTTACTGTTCGGCGAATCAGTTATTTCGGAAGGCAACATCTGTATCCATTTCGCAGCACGGAAGAAAAAGTTGCTGTAGATTTTGGAGTTTGTTCCACTTCTCAGTCTGATATTCTGTAAGAATAGTGATCTAGTACGTCCTCTGCAAGGCCTAAAAATCCAGTATTTACTCGGCTTGAATTTTGATTCTCCTTTCAAGATTTTGAAGCAAAAAACTAGATCGCTGAATATACGTCTGTAAAACAGAGTGTCAAGCTTGAAAGTCTCTAGTCTTCTTCTGTAACTAGGCATTGTGCGGGGATACTCAGGATCAGGAAAACACTTATACATCAGAATCCTAGTAAAGCATTGCTGGACCTTTTCAATTTTATTTTGGAGCTTCCTAGTGGCAGGACTAAGGCTAATCATCCATTCTTTAACCTCAAAGTTGTTAAATCCAGGAGAAAGAGGGAAATAAAAGGACTAGCAAAACCCATAAAAAGTCGTCGTAACAGATCCTCGAAGAAATTACTTCCTACATTAGCGATACAAGCCACAGCTATTTTGACTTGTTTCGTTTCCTTAAGTCCAAAACTAAAAATTATCACACAATTCTCGCACTAATATTACCATTAACGACATTGACAAATTTAATCTTACCAAAGAAAAAATTAGTGCCCTTATCAGCTTTTTATACTTTTTCCATTTTCCTAAAGCTACAAAGCTACAATTAAACCAAAAAACGTCAAGGATTGCACGTATATTAGGTTTCCTTTTATGATAAAAATTTGGACCTATTCAATATACACAAGATTATAAATGATAAACAAATCACAAGTATTATCACAAACAGTAGCTCGGTTAATTACAAATCGTTTCGAATAATCTACCAATATAATCTATAAATTTAAATCCACTACCAAAAAAAACTTTTCAATTATAACAAATTCCTACGTAGCTTGTATCACACCTCCGTAAACAACGTCGTGTGCTTATTTCATAAATTTTCCAGCTTTATAGACCCATATCACAAACATATAGTAACGGGAGACCCTAATTTCTTTAAAAATACCATGCTGTACGATATAATTACAAAAGGCACAAAATATAGAGAAAAACCTTCTTATAAACATAACGAACTTGTTGCCATTTGGCATAACTTGTTTATAAACATTATGCAAAAATAGGATCTCTTTATAAACTAAACAAATATCATATGAGCCAAGTTAAAAGCAGATTAGGAAACTTTTAATAGTCGCAGATATAGACCGCTTCTCTATAGCTGTAATAATAAATACAACTCCATAGAATCCAATGTGATTTATGCTATTTAGAGCCTTCATTTTCTGTCTCTTGGACAAAGCTTCTTCGAATTATGGCATTATTTGCAAAAAGTTATATTTAGAAATTTTGTTGAAAGAGATGAGCTCTGGAAATAATATTTACGCTATTACTAATGAAGATGAACAAGATGTTCTAAGAAAACCAGCTATTACTATCAAGAACTTACAACTAAAACGTATTGAAACTGGTGTACTACCTTTAATGTATTGCATACACCTAAACTGCATAAAACACCCATCAGGTTTAGGTTCATTACCGGAGCACATAATAGCAATATTATGTGCTTCGGTAATCCGGTAATAGTACGATAGCAATATTAAACCATTAGATGTAGAAATAAGGAACATTCTAACACATTTTCATAATCAGTTTATGAATTATACTTTAAATACAAAAAACCCAACTAAAGCCTTTTGGACTATTAATGATATTAATATTTCGGATGAAATGACCTCCCTATCCACTAAAAACACCAAAATATTTACTAATGCCTCTTCCGATATGTTTACTAACATTCCGCACAAAGTCATAATACGCAATATCTTTGAAATAAGTAATTTTAATATGCACTTATAATAAGGTGTTTTATTCAGCGGCTCCTATCCTTAAAGTCTCTTTGAAATCACATACTCTCGTAGAAATTAACTACGAACACGAGTTCCACCCCTTTAGATATATGGATGATATTGCAATTATTCATGACCTAGAAGAAGCAGAAGTAGACAGTATACTTCACAACACTTATAATAATGTAATGAAGCTAGAAAAAACACATATCAGTTCCTATAATTGTAATTTATTAGACCTAACTATACATATAAAAGATGTTAAATTTATCACTAAGCAGTACAAAAGGCAGAAAGCTTTTCGTTTAAAGTCTCTAAACTTCCACATGGTAATAATTATATTTCAAAAACACTAAAACAGTCAATAATTTATGCAGAAACTATTAGAATTGCTCGCAATTGCACAGAGTACAGGTAGCAGGTTGTGTAACACACGCATTCTCGTTGAACTGGAATATGACACAAAGCTTATCTATAAGGCAATATTCTTATGCATTCTTAAAAATAAGTGCATCTCTTATAAATACACAAATTTGGTACACTTGTAGGTACCAAAAAATTTGTGAAAGAAATTTTAAATTGTAATAGTTTATGAATCAAAAAATACAACAGGCCTGTCTTCGCGCCTTTCTTTTGATCACCAAGCAGTTTAAAAGGCGGAACCTGCTGTCAGTTTGCAACACTCCTACCCTACTGATGAGCCTAAGGAGTGTGTAGGATTTCTTTGTCAGTAAACTGCCTGTCTAGGGTTCATAGGCGAAACAGGCTTAATATTATTAATTTCTTTATTTGAACTCGGCGACATATCGGCTCATCGTTTTATAGGAGCGTTTTTCGTTTTTTTGTGCATTGCTCCTAAACTCTATTTTTACACAGCAATAGACACGAATTGTAAATTTACTTTCACAATTTGACGGTGGACGTCAGCATTTGAGAATCCTGCAGCACACATCTTCAAAATTGTATGAATGTGGTCACCAATTGCCGTGTTGTATTAATCAGCAATAAAGTACAATACCGCCCACGTCGAGAGGTCAAAAAGACGAGCCTATCAATCGAATGGGCGGAAGCATGTCCACTGGGTTTCTGTCTTCGTCTTATGAAAAATGTAAAGCCTACAAGACTATCTTGCACCGTTTGGAAAATTTTATAAGAAATTTCCGGCCGTCTTACATAGGATTTGCTCCGTTCAGCTCGACGAATTTTTGGAGCGTACACAATGCATATAGTATCAAACCTATCAATCGAGTGAGCGGGCGCGATTCAAATATCGTGCAAAACAGCAAAGCTTACCCTCTTCAGGTGCTTTAGTGCGCACACTGACAGCAGCTTATAAAATTAAGAGGTTTTATGAAGCGAGAAGGGAGAGCGCGCCATGCACAATGCATGTACGATGGAACCATTTCAAACTAGATTAGATTAGAAGTTTCCCCCGTCCTACTCAGCAGCTGCTGTACTTTTTCCCGATGGGACTTTAAAGTAAGCCGTGAACAATGCACCTATTTAGAATCGAACCTATCAATTGAGTGTACGCGACAGCTTGTAGAGTGAGCATTTGGAGAGTTTTATTTGAAATTTGCAGCCGCCATATTTAGAAATTGTTCCAGGGAGGCTTTAGAGTGCGCTGTGCATATAGAATATTCCTATCAATCGAGTGGGGCGACCGCTCGCAAATGCACGCGCGGGCGAGTTCGTAGCGCAATAACTCTATCAAGTTCGAATCTTTCCGGCTCCAACTCGAAGACTTTGAAGGCAGCATAAGGTTTTTGCTTTGAAGCACATAGTACAGCTCATGAATGAACAAAGTTACAGCAGTTCGAGTATGCAGGTTAGCCTTGTGCGACACGGTTTCTTCCAATTTCAGTCGACCCCTGCGGGAAGACGCAGAGAGCTAACGGCCTACAAATGCGCAGGCAAGCAGAACACCTAATGTGCTTTAAGACAATATGCTCACAACCCCCTAGCTGATTAAACTGCCTTAGCACCAGCTCCCATTTTAGGGCGGCGGAGTTTTAGCCATTGAAGTTTCGTGCGCCATTATTCGCTCACACTTGAGATTTCGACACTCGCAATAACACCATTGGCTTCATCACGAAAAGCTCTATCGAACGATCTCAATTTCGACCAATTTCAGAAAAATCGATTTTTTGACAATTTCCCATCGATGGGGGAGTGCTCCAGGCCGTGCCTGCGCAGACGATGACGT